>OY787628.1:6178929-6536429 GCA_963678935.1 Umbilicus rupestris | reverse complement strand
CAGTCCATTGCTCTTCAGGTTTTATTCTAGTCACTCCTTGCTCATCCATGGTGATTGGGGGAGACCACTGAACAACAACAGCTCTCCATGTCTTCTCATCAATAGCCTTGAGAAAAGCTTTCATTCTAGCTTTCCAATATCCATAATTGCTTTCTTCCAATAATGGAGGTCTGCTTGTGCTCTGTCCTTCCTTCATTGTCTTGGCTTCTTCAGAGACACTGTAGGATCTTTTAACTCTGTGTGTCGAGTTCCCGCTCTGATACCAATTGAAAATTCGTAGTGTCTTAGTTCGACAGATTCTGTGAACAAGCAGTTTCTGTAGCACACTCTTGTTCACTTAAATATTGTCACAGCAAGCAATGAAGAAGGCACAGGTTTGTTCACCCAGTTCGGCCAATCTGCCTACGTCTGGGGAGGACT
Organism: Umbilicus rupestris; assembly: GCA_963678935.1. Taxonomy (NCBI): domain Eukaryota; kingdom Viridiplantae; phylum Streptophyta; class Magnoliopsida; order Saxifragales; family Crassulaceae; genus Umbilicus; species Umbilicus rupestris. The sequence continues at coordinate 6,536,009 of OY787628.1, read as the reverse complement.
ATTCTCCAGTCCTCAATCCACTTCAACTGAAGGTTCCAAGTACACTAGGTTACAACTCACGCAACCTATGCTACTCAACCTTATGTGGACCACTCAACACAATCAAAACAAGCTCTGATTTGTGTCTGCACACCCTCTACAATATGTCAATCTAGAATAGCTACAATCCTCTCAAAGAACTCAGCCTATTCTAAATTACACTACTCTGCAGGGTTGCTGCAGCAACAGCTGTAACACACAGCTGAAGCACAATGTCCGCGTCGCTACAAGGCCTTCTGCCGAGCCGATCGAACCTCTCCAAGAGCGCTGCACACTCTGAGTAACTCCCCCTCACTCAGTGACCACCTGCCACTAGCGAGTACTGCCGCACGACACTAAACCGAGCCTTCCACCCGTCAACTCTTCCGCGGCTGCTCTTGATCAACCAACAAGCTCCCCAGCTCTGAATTGGCTTCCAGATCAAGCACGAATCAGACTCTACAAGTCCTGATTCTCTTCTGCAACTCTCACCTCAGCTCTGCGCTCAACGCTCTGCTCTTGGGTGATGATCGAAGTAAACTCCCGTCACACACAACAAATTGCTCTCCGTGAATTCTGTGTATGCACTCGTGTATCCCTCAGCTTCGATCCCTCTTCAGCCCTGAACACCTTCTGCTTAAATAGCTGCACCACTTTAAGCAATTTCCAGGTTTAGGCAATTAACCCAACAAGATCAATTATCTCCTAAAATCTAGGAGATTAGATTTGATTATTATCTCCAATGCAAATCTCCTCCTCTGACTAGTAAACCTCTCTGGAATAAACTCTTCAGCAATTTATAAATTCTTCAGAGGCTCTGCAGAGAGTTTCCAGCCTTTCCGGACAAGCCCAGGCAGCTGCTACTACTTGGTCAGTTGAACCAGCCTGTTGAACAAGCTCCTGCTGCAGCATCCCCTGCTGCAGCTGCTGCTAGTTCACTTCTGCTTGACTAGCTTGATAATTTGAGCTGTAGCAGCTCCTTGTTCACTTATGCTGGTTTTGTCAAACCTGCCATACTTGCACCATCACTTTGTACTTGAACCAAGATAGTGAAATCTTGAGGACCAAGAGAATTCCTCCGTAGACGTAGGCTGTTGCCGAACTGGGTAACCAAAGCTTGTGCGTTCATCAGGTTCGGCCGAAGCAAAGTGACCCATAGGTTGCTATAACAACCTGTTAATACAAGTCACCAGCAGTTGTCACACAGAGTGAGATCCTGGCAAGCGTTGCTGACTTTTACGGTGAACATGAAGGAAGGACAGAGCACAAGCAGACCATAACTGCTTGAAAGAGGAAACTACGGGTACTAGAAATCCTACATGAAGGCAATAGATGAAAAAGCTTGGAGAGCAGTGATATCAGAATGGCCGCATCCACTGGCCATTGACAACACGGGAGTTGCTCAGAAGAAGTCTGAAGATAAATGGACAATAGAAGAGGAATGGACTGAAAGGTAAAGTTCTTGGCAAAGGGACAGTGGACGGTACGCACTTCGTGAATTTTGATCAGAGGATATGTCAAGTATTTGATGCAGATGGGAGATGCATAATGAAGGGTACAAGGTCTGCAAATAATTACTATATTTTAGAGGATGCTACAACAACCTCTGTATCCACATGTTTGATGACCAAGACCGAAGAAATAAATTTATGGCATAAAAGGATGGGGCATCTCAACCTGAGAACCCTCAAAAGGCTTTCTTCAGAACAACTAGTCCAAGGAATCCCTAAGATCAAAGGAGAGCTGAACACAGTTTGTAGGGATGCCAAATCAGAAAATTTAAGAGGATCCCTCATCCAAAGGTTACAGAAATTAGCACAGCCAGACCTCTCTAACTATTACACATGAACATGTGGAAAGCTGTGGAACAAAAAGGCATAGTGGAGTTGATAACTAAACTCGACATCTTTGGATTGATGCTTAGAAAACGAAATATGTAGCAAGTAAGTTCGACATGAAGATCGACACCATCTCAGTTGTGTTCATGTGGAAAAGGGAGTCATCATGAAGAGACTTGTTGCTACTGATAAGAGGCCAGTAGAAACATTTACAAAGTCTTTGAACAGGATCGCACTTGGTGATCAAATACCAGCCTTGAGGTTATTGTGGTGTACACGATTTGACTTGGTAAAGCAACCTCCAGCAACTCGAGGCTGGTGCTCTTAAAATTGATTTTGGTGCCAAACGCTTTGGAGCCGTCTGGCAAACACGTGTCCCTAATTTCTAGAAGGAAATTGTGTTTACGGAATTTGTCTAGGGCTTGTTCCATATCCAACTCTGCCGATTCTCCGATACCTCATCTCTGGTTTAGAAAAAAATGGTTTGAACAAGGGGATGTAAGGGTTGAAAGACGAGCACCAAGGAAGGCTCGAATTAACGAAAGAGCACTAAAGACTAGTCCCCACAACAAAGGCCAAAAAGTGATAGAGAAGCTGTGCAAAGCTCCTCCTCCATACAAATTAGAGAACCATTAGAGTGCCTCGATTGACTTGGAGGCCTACTCCTCAAGCAGAAGAACTATCCATGGAAACCCAGGGTCTGACGACAAAGAAGAGAATAGTCTCCATTAGTGAGTACCTATCTACTAAAGTTGATGAAGAAGAGGCATCCAATCATGAAGGTGAAAGCGAGCCTGACATGGAGGATGCTGAAGCTACCCGTGAAACTCGCTCAAAGAAGGCTGATGAGCTGAAATCAAAGGAAGGGACGGAGGATCCTATTCCATCCTCTAAAGAGGATGTTCCAGAAGAATACAACAGTGAAGAGTCTGAAGAAGGAGAAGATCTGCCTACTCCTACAATGGCAGTTAAGAAAGGCAAGCAGCCAATAGTTGTCGGTTCTTCCAGTGAAGAAGCCAAGTCTGACGACTTCAGGGTGGCCCCAATCCCCTCTGGCCAGCAAAAAAGGATTGTTGAATCCTTACGAGGGAACCAGTCACTCAGCAACCCAGCCCCGTAATCAAGCTGAAACATCTCCATGATGTACTCCCTAATATTCCCTTGCCGTCATATCTCATTGAAATCAAGCTTGCTAAAAACGTGCTTGTTTCAGCCTTATCGTTTTTTGCAAAACGTTCCAATATCAGCAAGGAAATCCACCTCAAGTTTGGGCTCATCATCGGCCCCACCTCGAAAGGCATGTGGAACACCACGTTGCATGATCATCAAACTCATCCGGTTTGATCGAGCCCATCTGTCATAGTGGTCTCGCTCGTCCTTAGTACTAGCATCCGTCAACTCAGCCGGCTTAGTCACACGTAGTGCCCATGTGTAATCGGAATGTTCTCCTTCTAATCTTTAAAATTAGCACCATTCAGCATTGGAAGGTTGCTGATGTTGGAAGACATCGTCATGAGTGCTGAATCGGAACAAAAGAGAGCATATCAGCCCAATGCTCACCATAAGTGTTTAATTGAATTCGACAACATTAATAACACGCCGAAGGACTATGGTATTAATTATAAATGATGGCTTGTGTAATGATTAAATACTGACAATAATGTCTATGTCAAAAAGTGAGGCATCGAGGGATGCAGTCACTATTTACATAAAATTACTTATTGATTGTCACGTATTACCATAAATGGTACACAATCAGTCGCATTAAATATTACAATGCGGAGGCCTAATTAATATTTATGCAAACCGACTGCATATTTCAAACAAGCAAAATATAGAAATCTCGATGGATACTCCATGAGGGTGGTCAAGTAGTCCATTTTTTTTGATCTAAATATTCGGAGAGTTAGCTTAAGTAATTTGAATATTATTTCATGCAATTAAATTGGACACTGATGGTTCTCTAATTATGAGTTTAATTGAAAAACCAAAGTCAATTAAATCATAGAAGCCCAAATTTCAGCCCAGTGGACTAGAACCAAACAGCAACCCAATTAATAACAATATTAATTAGGCTCATTGTAATTGAACCAACCAGATTCATTAAAACCAAATTGGGACTTAATTGGATTGACTCAAATTCAACTAAATTGGTCCCAGCTGATTTGAACCGAATGGGGACTTGAACCGATGAACCAAAGTGGCAGAACCGAATCGAACCAAACTAAACCAAGCTAGTCCAACCGAACCGGTCCAACCCTTCCTCCCAAAAAATACAGAATTCCTAATCCATAGTTTAATAAACTTAAACCCAGATTAGCTTATATGGAAAATTTTCCAGAAACAGCTAAAATTTCATATCTGAGTTCTAACAGGAAAATAGAACCCGATCTGAACTCTAACAATAGAAAAAAAAAATAAGATCTAAAATTTAACGAAAATAAAATCCGATCTGAACCATTGCCACAACACTACTACTACCACCACCACCACAACACCGCCACCACCACCACACACCACAACCCTAACCACAACACTACCCCACCACAACACCATCACTACCACCCCCACCCACAACATCACCACAATCACAACATCACTATCAGCACCACAACACCATACTACCACTGCCACCATAAGAAAATAATAATTATAATTTATTTATTTTAACTTAACTTAACTTAAAATAAATACATTATAATTATGGTGGTGGTGGTGGTGTGTGTTATGGTTGAGGTGGTAGTGTTGTGGTGATGGTGGTGGTGGGATGAAAGAGATGATGAATAGTGGTGGTGGTGGTGATGGTGATGAATAGTGGTGGTGATGTGATGATGAAATAGATGATGAATAGTGGTGGTGATAAATAGTGGTGGTGGTGTTTTGATGAAAGAGATGATGAATAGTGGTGGTGATGTTTTTATGGTGGTTGTGGTGGTGGTGTTTTATGAAAGAGGTGATGAATAGTGGTGGTGATGTTTGTATGGTGATTGTGGTGATGGTGATGAATAGTGGCAGTGGTGGTGATGAATAGTGGTGGTGGTGATTAACAGTGGTGGTGGTGAAAGATATGATGAATAGTTACATTTATTTAAATTTACTTATATGTACTCATATTTACTTATATGTACATATATTTACTTATAAGTACTTATATAAGTACTTTATAAGTTCAAAAGAACATAGCCTAAGTGATGCATATGGAGGTGACCGCGCGTCGTTGTACGCGATAAATCCTTCTCGGCACGTAGAATAGTGGCTAGCAGGGTCGTCGATCCACATGGAACTGAAAAAGAAAAGTACTTTGGCAATGGTTAGAACAATGGGGTTGTCACAGAAAAGAGTTGTAGTTACTAAAAATAAAGCTGCGAGTAAAAGAACATTGGTTTTCTTATAAATGATGAAAATCGATTCAGACCAATCACTTGTGAATTATGTTTATTATAGACACTAATAATCAGTCATGTATTCATGCATCCTATTCCGGCAAAGGTATTATTCGTGCACATATCTCGGCAAAAGTTATATGCTTACTAGCCCTCCTAGATTTGCACACTCCGGAAAAAGTAGTGTTAAGATCTAGGTGTTACTACTTGTTATTACGGAAAAGTATCAAACAAGTATTAACTAATGATAATGAATCACAAGAGAAAGATGTTGTCGGTAAAAACTCACTTAACCTAGCAATTCAATTTCGTAACGTGAAATAGAGAGCAAGTAAAGGAATACATCAAAGCAATATGAACAAGTCTCAAACATTTCTTCACAAGTTCATGACCCAAATTGAATGAACAGATTAGCTAGACATGCTGGCTAGAGTCAACATCATAAATAGGAAATGAGAAAGAAAAGATAAATGTCGAATGCGAAATCGAAAACTTGTCGTAGTCGCTTCCGCCTTCTTCCTTGTTATGGGATTAAATGTGTGTAGTTTTTGTGTCTTCTTGTGTGTCTCTTAACCGTAGACCGATCTCATGTATTTATACCACTCAGTGGGGATCAGAAACGGAAGGTTGCATCTTCTCAAAATTGGGAAAGGTGAATATTCGGATGTGACGTCATGTTGATGTCATGCTGACATAATCCGTAAACGCTGCCTTAATAATTCCCGCGATCGACCGGTGCTCACGGTTTGTAAAATAGGCATTGCTAGCGGGATTGGTCAGAGCCCAATTCTTCTTCTAGCTTCGGCCTAATGTGCTGTGTGGCTCTATTTTGATGCCCTTCGGATGCGAATTAATGCTCGTCAAAACAGTTGAGTTGTAGCTTCTCGAGTTAGCTTAGCAATGTCATGTATCTCTTTTTCATCGGACAAGTCTCGAGTTCGCAGCGAGTGCTTGAATCGTTATAGGTCCATAATCCTTCTTTTATATCTAAATAATCCTTTTTTTTCTGCATTTTCTTCATAAGCAACTTCGGTACACCTAAAATACAAAATCAAGCAAAGCGAGTAATCTTGGACATAAAAGGATGTACAAATGCATTAAGTTAGTTGATTCAATGGTCATATAAATACGATCCATTAGGAGGCGGTCGTCCATGTAAAATCTCATATGGAGATTTAGTAGCTAAAGTAGGAGATGGGGAGCAGTTAAAAAGGGTGCTGTGGAGACACAATCAGCCCAAAAATCAATTGGTAATTGTGCCTGAAAGCGTGCGCAATATTCAGTAAATGACGATGCTTACGTTCCACTCTTCCATTTTGTTGTGGTGTAGCGACACACAAGGTCTCAAACAATAAGCCATGATCAGCAAAATAAGGACGGAAAGGAAAAAATTATGTGCCATTATCCGCACGAACCCGCTGCACTTGGCGATCAAACTGTGTACGGACGAAGACAAAAAATTATGGAAACAGCCCTGCAACTTCATATTTAGCCTTGAAAAAATAAATCCAAACGTTTCTCCAATGATCATCAACAATTGTTAGAAAATAGCGAGCTCCGCTGAATGAAGAAGTGCTATAAGGACCACAAACATCACAATGAACAAGATGAAACAAATCAGAAGCTTTATTCAAACTATCAAAAAAACATAATCTGGTTAATTTGGCCTTGAAACAAGAATCACAAGGTTGAATGGTTTCCAGGTCTTGTTTTTCTAAGCCAAGTACAGAAACTGAAGGTGATAAATGGCCAAGACGCCTATGCCACAGAGTTGCATTAATGATGGGATACTGAGCGGACATAGCTTAAGCTACAAACCGTAGCGCCTGAAGCCAATAAACTCCACCATGCTATCTGCCCATGCCAATCACCTGCCTCGAATTCAATTCCTGAAGAACACAAATTTTGTTCGTCAAAAGAACTAACAAACGCAAATCCCTAGCCAACTGAGCAAAAGATAATAAGTTGCAGCATAAATGAGAAACCAGTAGAACATGGGATATACGTATACTGCCCAAATGTACACAACCCTCTTTAGTAGAGGAGGAGATGCGCCCATCAGTCAATTTTATGGATACAGAATCAACATCAGCAATGTGAAGTAAGAGAGTTGAGTCGCCAGTCATATGAAAAGAGGCGCATGTGTCTAAAATCCAAGAAGAATTCATATAAGAGGGTGAAGACCCGGGTTGCATGGCAGTAAATATATTCATAACTGTTGTCCATTGATCATTAGATAGAGTCGGCCCGAAGCATTTCGATCAGATGGGAATAAAGACTGCGAAATTGGAGAAGAAACGGAATTGATAGTTCCCTTGTGAAATTCGCAGCGGTTCTGATAAACAGATTGGTGAACAAGCAGTTGCTACAGTACACTCTTGTTCACCCGAAAACTGTTTCAGCAAGAATGAACAAAGACAAATGTTTGTTCACTCAATTCGGCCAATTGCCTACATCTAGGGAGGACTATCCTCCAGTCCTCAATCCACTAAACACGAAGGTCTCAAAGTACACACGGTTACAACTTTACGCCACCTATGCTACTTAACCTTAAGTGGATCCTCGAACACAATCAGAACAGGTTCTGACTTGTGTCTGCACACCCTCTACTGATATCAATCTAGAATAGCTACTGTCTCCACGAAACTCAGCCTATTCTAAATAATACTCAGATTCTGCAGGGTTGTTATAGCATCTGCTGTAGCACACAGCTGATGCACAAACTATCCGCGTCGCTCCAAAGCCTTCCGCTGAGCCGTACGAATGATTCCACGAGCGCTGCACACTCTGGAATACTCCCCCTCACTCAGTGACCTCCTGCCACTAGCGAGAGCTGGCCTTCTATCGATTGCCCGAGTCCCTCCACTCGACAATTCCTCCTTGACCTTCCATGATCAACCAACAAGCACTGCTGCTCTGAATTGGCTTCCAGATCAAGCTTGGATCAGACTACGCAAGTCCTGATCACCCTCTGCTTCAGTCACCACAGCTCTGCGCTCACGCTCTACTCTTGGTGAAAATCGAAGATCTCGTTTGCACACCAAAAATACTCTCTCGGAATTCTTTGTGTGCTCTTGTTCTTGCTCTCTACTTCAATCAGCCTTTTCTCTAACCACTCAGCTCTGCGCTCACGCTCTGCTCTCGGTGGTGATCCAATCTCTCCGTTCTAGCACTCTGAATATATCTCTCGGTACATTTCTCTGCTCTCTTTGTGCTTGGATTCTATCTTGGATGGACACTTTGCTGCTCTGCCCAGCCTCCTTTAAATAGGAACTCCATGCTCCATCAATATCAAATTTAGGAAGCCTTCCAAAAAGTTCTCCTAGATTCCTTAAAGATCTCAACAAGATCTTATCTCCTAATTTGTAGGAGATTAGATTTGATTTGCAAATCTAATCTTCTATAAACAAATCTTCACTGGAATATTCTCTCTGAATATTTAGAAGCTCCTCCAAGATCTCAACAAGATCATATCTAGGTAGATTATTCTTTGCGCCAATACTGCTGCTACAGCTCCCTGCTACAGCTCCTGCTGTAGCAACTGCTTGTTCACTGAGCTTGTTCACTCTGACTGGATTTGCACAAGCTGCTGTCTTCATACGGGCATATGCATCATCTTGCTCTCTACCTTCACGATACTCTACCAACCTGTTGCGATGCTAGCAGCAACCCTCTGTACCTTCTTTGGGCTGGTCCTAGTCAATCGGCATGATATTGACTCTGGGAATTGCATTTACAAAGCTTCCGTTGCTCTTCTCTTCAATTCTGGGCAGCTTGTACTTCACACGGAAATCTGCTATTTAGGATGCCCCAGCTCTCTACTACACAGTGACCGCGCGTCATTGTACGCGTCAAATTAATCCTTCCTTCTCCACTTAGTACAGCGGCTAAGTCAGGGTCGATCCCACAAAGAGCGTGCAGACTCGTCTTAGCTAGCAACCTACAACTTACGAAATTGGGGGTTGTGAGTGATTGGGTTGCGCAGGTGCGCGAACGAACAGTAGTGAAAGAAAAATTGCACGATACGTGTGCAGGCAGTAGATATTAAGTACTATGACTATGAAAAGTATCGGTAAAGACAATCCTCTATGAAAGTATCCCTTATCATCGACTCTAAACATCTATAGTGCAGTTCTACGTAAGTTAGTGTCCGATCAAGGCTTCCTAACGTGCGTGCATGTTCCGATCAAAGTCCATGAGCTATTAATTCCTGAAACTAGTCTAAGCAACTACGAATCCTATCATAGTAGTAGCTGATTATCCTAGTGTGTTACTCCTAGTTGTCACCGTCAAGTTATCAACCAGTTTAACATACAACAACGAGCAGTTAGAATAAGATTGCGGTTCAAGGCTTCTCTTATTCGCACAACTAATTATCACCCATGTGCATAGAATTAATATAAGTAGACGAACTAAGCATTAAACACAAGTCTCAAAGGAAATACTTCATAGAATCGTGCCCAACCGATACAAGGTGTTTAGCTAGACATGCTAGAGACAAACATCATAGAAATAATAAATAAAACTAAAGCAGCCAAGGAAAAGTAGCAGGTCGGCGCAATTGTAGGTTGCTGTTTTCGGCTGGCGCAGGTGGTTCGCGCAGAATCTCGGCTGGAGCTCGTGTGTTTTTGCTGCTATGTGTCTCTCCCTCTATATGTCCTCTCCCTCTCTTATATACTGGTCTTGAAGCCCAAGGAAAGCTTAGATTTAGGCCCGAGAGAATCTTAGCTACTTCCCAAATCTAGGAGATTTGGTAGAAATAATGATGATCAAAATTTGGAAACTCTGCTATCCTGCGCATGGCTCGCTGCGTACGCGGATTGCGCTACTCGCTTCGCGCAGTCGGTTTGCGCACTGTAGTCCGAATCAGCTATCTCCTATCTCCTTTTGTGCTGCTAGCTCCACCGGCCATGCATTGCGCTCTTTAAAAGCGCCCGTTAGCGCACATCTGACTTATGCTCCTGTTTTATCCTGAAATACAAAAATACCGAAAACCAGTAATCTTGTACACAAAATAATGCAAACAAGCACAGTGTTAAGATCTAAATAGCGCATATAACTAGGCTCTATCAAATCCCCCACACTTGCCCTTGTTCGTCCCGAACAAGTACTGAAGCATAGACACAATTACCTCTCTGAAGTCTGGCGCACAGCCTTACACTCATGCGCGATCTACACATCGGTTCACTGATGCGCGCGTCGTTGTACGCGTCAAATTAATCCTTCCTTCTCCACTTAGTATAGCGGCTAAGTCAGGGTCGATCCCACAAGGAGCAAGCAGACTACCTCTAACTAGTAACCTGCACTTACGAAAATTGGGGTGTGAGTGATTGGGTTGCGCAGGTGCGCGAATGACAGTAGTTAACGCAGAATTTGCACTAGACGTGCGCAGGCAGTAGAGATTAAGTACTATGACTATGAAAAGTATCGGCGCAGACAATCCTCTATGAATGTATTCCTTATCATCGACTCTAAACGTCTATAGTTCGGTTTACTAAAGTTAGTGTCCGATCAAGGATTCCTAACATGTGCGCATGTTCCGGTCAAAGTTCATGAGCTATTAATTCTTGAAACTAGTCTAAGCAGCTACGAATCCTGTCACGGTAGCAGCTGATTATCCTAGCGCGTTACTCCTAGTTGTCACCGTCAAGCTACCAACTAGTTTAACATATAACAGACAAGTCGTAAGAGTAAGATTGCTGTTCAAGGCTTCCCCTACTCATGCAACTAGCTGTCAACCGTGTGCACAGAATTAATACAAGCAAACAAACTATGCATTAAGCACAAGTCTCAAAGGAAATACTCATAGAATCATGCCCAACCGATACAAAGCGTTTAGCTAGACATGCTAGTAGTAAACATCATAGAAATAGTAAATAACAGCTAAAGTATCCAAGAAAACAGTAACAAGCAGGTGGGTGCAGGTTGCTGTGTCTCGGCTGGCGTAGTCGGCTAGCGCAGGTCCTCACTGTAGCTCGTGTGTTTTCCAATTCTGCCTCTTTCTCGTGTGCTGTGGTGTGTCTGTGATTCTCTATGATGATTATCAAACCCTAGCCTTCCTCTCTTTATATACTGCTCATGAGGCCCAATCTTGGCCGCTTCCAAATCCGATGGTGTCAAGATTTGGAAACACCACTATCTTGCGCATGGCGCACTGCACACATTGGTTAGCGCAATCGGTCTGCGCACCGTAGTCTGAATCTATCCTGTTTGCGCTGCTAGCTCCGCAGGCTGTGTGTTGCGCTCCTTAAACGTTGCCTATTAGCGCGTATCCGACTTAGGCCCTCGTTTCGCCCTGGAATACAAAAATACCGGAAACAAGCGCTGAGATCAAGGAAATGAAGGCCATGCTGCAGAAGCTGATGAGTGCGCAAGGCGCACAACCAGTTGCGCCAAGGGCATGCGAGTTCTGCAATTCCACTGAGCACAAAACCGAGGCATGTCCCACACTTTTTGAGGAGTCAGGAGATGTCAATGCTGTCAGAGGATGGGATAATAGAGGACTACAGAGGCAGAATCAGCCGCGCTTTGGACTAGCCGCAAATGGGTTCAGATAGAAGGAGGAAAACAATTTCCAGAGGCAGTCCACGGATCAGCGCGCGCCACAGTAGACGCAACAAGCTGCGCCATACAATCCACCGCATCGCCGCACTGACGCACCAGCGCAGAACAACCAGCAACCAAGGCGATCCTTAGAAGATATCGTGGGGCAGCTAGCAGACACAGTGCGCAAAAATGATGAGAAGTATGACAAGAGGTTCGAGTCCATTGAGAAGCAGCTATCACAGATTGCTACCACGGTGTATGAGCTGAAAAAGAGCCATGGCAACCTGCCTTCGCAAGTGATCCAGAATCTTAAGGGAGGAGTCAACGCCGTGACACTGAGGACTGAGCGCACGGTAGGAATAGAGCAGACCACGAAGGCGCCCGCGCAACCAGTTGCGCAAGTCCAGGATCCAACAGAGCAAGATGTGCAACCAGAAGCGCCAGTCAATAGCCAGCAGGGCGAAGCGCCAGGTATGACACAATCAAAAGACAAGGGCATGAATCGTACTAACATACCTGCACCTTTTCCTGTACAGGCACCATCGGCTAGGAAGGAAGCGCTTGACAAGGAGCTTTACGAGTTATTCAGCAAGGTGGAAATAAACATTCCCCTTATTGAAGCAGTCCGGCAGATCCCTAGGTACGCCAAGTTTTTAAAGAAGCTGTGCACAAACAAAAGGAGGAAGGGCGAGTGCGCACAGGTAATGCTAAATGCGCAGGCCTCAGCAATCGTGCAACATAAGGTACCACCTAAATGCCGAGACCCAGGTACGTTCACCATCCCTTGCACTTTAGGTAAGACCACAGTGAGCAACTGCATGATTGACTTAGGCGCATCTATCAATTTGTTACCTTATTCCCTATATGCGACATTGCGCCTTGGACAACTAAAGCTTGCAGGTCTCACCATTCAGCTAGCGGATCGATCGTGCAAACAACCTGCAGGCATGATAGAGGATGTTCTTGTGCGAGTAGGAGAGCTGGTGTTCCCAGCAGATTTTTATGTGCTGGAAATGGAGGGTGAATCAAGCACCAGCAGTGCGCAGATCCTACTGGGCAGACCTTTCCTGATGACCGCGCGCACGAAGATAGATGTGTGGAGGGGCACGCTCTCCATGGAGGTTGACGGCGAAGAAATCCATTTCAATATATTCAAGGGGATGCAGCACCCACACGAGGATGTCACAGTGCACGCGATGGATATCATTGATGATTTAGTCACAGATGCGCAGTGCGCAAGTGCAACGGTAGAACCAGAGCCTCTGGCACAAGCAGAGTTGGAGGAGCAGAAAGATGAGCCGAGCAGTGCTGAACTAGAAGCCACACAGGTACATGATATAGTTCATATTTGCACTGCTAATAAGATCTTGCCCTCCATTGAACAGGCACCCAAGGTCGAACTGAAGCAACTGCCAGAGCACCTGAAATACATTTTCTTGGGAAATGAGGACACCCTGCCAGTAATCATAAAGAAAGGATTAGAAGAGGAGCAGGACGTGCGTTTACAGCAGGTGCTGCGCAGGAACCAGCGCGCTATAGGATGGACACTGGCAGATCTGCGTGGAGTGAGCCCAGACATGTGCATGCACAGAATACTATTGGAAGATGGTGCCAAACCATCCAGGGAGGCTCAGCGCAAATTGAACCCAAATATGATGGAGGTAGTGCAGAAGGAGGTTCTAAAGTTGCTTGACGCAGGAGTCATCTACCCCATCTCGGACAGTAAATGGGTCAGTCCAGTGCACGTTGTGCCAAAGAAGGGAGGAATTACCATAGAGGAGAATGCGCAGGGCGAGCTAGTTCCCAAGCGCATTCAGACTGGATGGCGCATGAGCATTGCGCCAGAGCCGCCACCAGATGCACCAGAGGGAGAACTGGAACCTATTGCTTATATTTCCTCTTCCTCTTTACCTACCCTCGTTACTTATGGTTTATCACGTACTATTAACCATGCTGACCACCCGCCCGAACCTTTGCGCAGGACGAAGAAGAACACCACACATGCACAAGCGCAGGATCACTTAGGAGCAAGAGTGGGGGAGGTCGTTGGCACACATTTGGGCACGTAACGAGGTACAGTCGAGCCAACGAAGTTAAACAAAGGCACTTGTCGGGAGGTAACCCGACACGCTTTCCTTTTACACGTTTTTCTTTATATTGTTCTTTGTTTTGCTTGCTTGCATATGCGCGTTCTCCGTACGCTTTAGCTTGAGTCGTGGGGACACGTCTCTGTTTAAGTGTGGGGGGGGGGGGGGGTAGCGTTACACTTACATTTCACGTTTTTCTGAGTTTTTTTAGTGTAGCTTAGTTTTATTGAAGGAAACAGTAGCAGTAGTGCGCTTGTGTGCGGGTTGCGCGCACTGTTTAGCTTGCTTGCGCTACCCATAGTGCGCCGTGCGCTATCAACAGTGTTTAGTATGTTTTTTTCGTTTTTCTGCTCCTGTTAGTTGGGATATACAGGGGATGTGGAGTTGACAGAAACGCTCTAGAGAGGCGGTTAGTCGTTCACGCTTCAGAGGAGAGGTATATGGTCGAGAGCGCGGGTGGAGGCCTGTGCTTCGCGACCTTCGGAACAAGAGAGCGCGCTCAGTCACGCAGATGCCAAAGGCGAAATACCCAAAGCGTGGCGAGGTGGGAAAACAGACCACCTTCCCTCTGGAAGTTGAGCCAAGGAAGGCGGGCGCGGGTGTAAACGCGTGCGCAGATAGACCATGAAGGGAGAGCAGGGAGTTGTTCCATAGCTGTTATCCGGAGGCCGAGACTGGAACCGTTCTGGGAAAGATAGGAACCATAGACGAAGCTGTACAAAAGAAAAAAATGCCAGCAGATGATATGCGCTACAAAAGAATCAGCATGCGCACAATAAGTACCAGCGAGCGCAAAAACCACAGAAAATCATCAAAAGGCTTGAGTTCCCAGGAAGTGCGCGGAAGAATCACGCTCGGGAAGAAGCTTGCACTGATAACCGTATACCCATCCTCTGAGCAAGAGCTGACAACCTGGCGCCTATAAAGAGCTATCTCCCAGGCATCCGAAATGATCTTCATCCCAGCTGAGAGGTAATGAATTTCGAAATCACTATACTTAAACTGTTGACAGCAGATGTGCGCAGGAGGAAGTGCAGCACAACGTGATCAGTAGTGCAGACCGCGCCAGAGTGCGAGACTGTGCGCTAGACTCCAGAGAGGTAATGGTATCCGTGTTTGAGTGCTTGTTCGAGGACGAACAAGGGGCAAGTGTGGGGGGTTTGATAGAGCCTATTTATACGCATTATTTAGATCATATCCCCGTGCTTGTTTGCATTATTTTATGTACAAGATTACTGGTTTCCAGTGTTTTTGTATTTCAGGACAAAACAAAGGGCCTAAGTCGGATACGCGCTAACAGGCAGCGTTTAGGACGCACAGCACACAGCCTGCGGAGCTAGCGGCGCAAACAGAAGAAATGGCGAGAGACAACAGAGTTGCGCCGACCAATGCGCTAAGCAGTATGCCGTGTGCCAGGCGCAGATGATGGTGTTTCCAAATCCTGACACAACCAGATTTGGAAGTTGCCAAGAGTGAGCCTCTGAGCAGTATATAAAGAAGAGGAGGAGGCTAGGGTTAGAGAGGATAATAAAGCAAACAGAAATAACTAACTACTGTAAAAGAAAACTTAAGCTGGTTAAAGCTTATCTGTGTTGCTCCCCGGCAACGGCGCCAAAATTTGATGTGCACGCGTCGTTGAGCGCGTATCAAATTAATTCCTTCCTCTTCCACTTAGTACAGGGGTTAAGTCAGGGTCGAATCCACACGGAGCAAGTAGATTAGCTTTAACTAGTAACCTGTACTTACGAAAACTGGGGGTGTGAGTGATTGGGTTGCGCAATGCGCGAGAAAACAGTAGTAAACGCAGGAATTGCACTAGACGTGCGCAGGCAGTAGAGATCAAGTACTATGACTATGAAAAGTATCGGCGCAGACAATCCTCTATGAGTGTATTCCTTATCATCGACTCTAAACGTCTATAGTTTGATTTACTGAAGTTAGTGTCCGGTCAGGCTTCCTAACTTGTGCTCATGTTCCGATCAAAGTTCATGAGCTAGTAATTCTTAAGACTAGTCTAAACAGCTACGAATCCTGTCACAGTGGCAACTGATTATTCTAGCGCGTTACTCCTAGTCGTCACCGTCAGGCTATTCAACTAGTTTAACATATAACAAATAAGCAACAAGAGTAAGATTGCGGTTCAAGGCTTCCCCTACTCATGCAACTAGCTGTCAACAGTGTGCACAGAATTAATATAAGCAAACAAGCTATGCATTAAGCACAAGTCTCAAAGGAAATACTCATAGATTCATGCCCAACCGATACTAAGCGTTTAGCTAGACATGCTAGTAGTAAACATCATAGAAACAGTAAATAATATCTAAAGTATCTAAGAAAACAGCAACTAGTAGGTGCGTGCAGGTTGCAGTGTCTCGGCTGGCGCAGTCGGCTAGCGCAGGTCCTCTCAGTAGGCTCGTGTGTTTTTCTGTTCTGCCACTCTCTCGTGTGTGTCTTGATGCCCTCTGATGATGATCAAACCCTAGCCTTCCTCTCTTTATATAGTGCTCAAGAGGCTCATCCTTGGCAACTTCCAAATCTGGTGGTGTCAGGATTTGGAAACACCACTATCTGCGCATGGCGCACTGCACCTTGGTTAGCGCAATCGGTTAGCGCACCGTAGTCGACTCTGCCACCTCTTCTCTGTTTGCGCTGCTAGCTCCGCAGGCTGTGTGATGCGCTCCTTAAAAGCTGCCTGTTAGCGCGTATCCGACTTAGGCTCTCGTTTTGCCCTGAAATACAAAAACACTGGAAACCAGTAATCTTGTACACAAAATAATGCAAACAAGCATAGGGTTAGGATCTAAATAATGTGTATAAATAGGCTCTATCACTCACCATGCACAGTAAAATCATCCATGAATACCTCGATACATAAACCAATCATATCAAAGAAAATGCTCATGACTAAGCGTTGGAACGTACTTGGTGCATTACACAGCCTAAACGACATGCGCCGGAACGCAAAGGTACCGAATGGGCAGTTAAAGGTTGTCTTCTCCTGATCCTCCACAGCTATAGGTATCTGATTGTACCCTGAGTAACTCTCCAGGAAGCAAAAGTGCGGTTTCCCTGCCAAACGGTCGAGCATCTGGTCCATGAACGGTAGCGGGAAATGATCCTTGCGCGTGACTGCGTTTAGCTTCTTGTAGTCAATGCATATGCGCCATCCAGTTTGTATGCGCTTGGGAACTAGCTCGCCCTGTGCATTTTCCTCACTGTGATGCCTCCTTTCTTTGGCACAACGTGCACTTGACTTACCCACTTACTGTCTGTGATCGGGTATATTGCTCCTGTGTCAAGCAGCTTCAGGATCTCCTTTTGCACTACCTCCATCATGATTGGATTCAGTCTGCGCTGAGGTTCCCTAGATGGTTTGGCATCATTCTCCAGCAGAATTCTGTGCATACACACATCAGGGCTTACTCCGCGCAGGTCGGCTAATGTCCATCCTATAGCGCGCTGGTTCTTGCGCAACACCTCCTGTAATCGCGCCTCCTGCTCCTCCTCTAATCCCTTCTTTATAATGATAGGCAGGGTGTCCTTATTACCCAGGAAGATGTACTTTAAGTTTTCGGGCAATTGCTTCAGCTCAACTTTGGGTGCCTGTTCAATAGAGGGTAGGATTTTATTAGTAGCGCAGACATTAACCAGATCATATACCTGCCTGGACAATGGTTCTGGGCCGCTTAGCTCATCATCATGCGCCTCCATCTCTGTCTGCGTCAGTGGCGCAGGCTCCCCTGTTGCGCACACACACTGCGGATGCGCAACCAAATCGTCCATACTATCCAACGTGTGCACTGTGGCGTCCTCATGAGGATGTTGCATCCCCTTAAAAATGTTAAAGTGAATCTCCTCGCCATCTACCTCCATTGAGAGCATTCTTTTCCACACGTCTATCTTTGTGCGCGCTGTCATCTGAAATGGTCTGCCCAGTAGGATTTGCGCGCTTCCCTTGCTCGGCTCACCCTCCATCTCCAAGACGTAGAAATCTGCTGGGAACACCAGTTCTCCCACTTGGACGAGAACGTCCTCTATCATGCCCGTTGGTTGTTTGCACGACCGATCTGCTAATTAGATGGTGAGACCTGCAGGCTTTAGTGGACCAAGGTGCAATGACACATACAAGGAGTAAGGAAGCACATTTAGAGATGCACCGAGATCAATCATGCAGTTCCTTACCGTGGTCTTACCTAAGATGCATGGTATGGTGAACGTACCTGGATCCCGGCATTTAGGTGGTACCTTGTGTTGCACAATTGCTGATGCACGCGCGTTAAGCATTACTTGTGCACAGCTTTCCTCCTCTTGTTTGTGCACAGCTCCTTCAAGAACTTGGCGTATCTAGGGATCTGCCGAACTGCCTCAATCAAGGGAATGTTTATTTCCACCTTACTGAATAATTCATACAGCTCCTTGTCTAGCACCTCCTTCCTTGCTAAAGGTGCCTGCACAGGAAAAGGTGCAGGTGCGTTAGTACGATTGATACTCTTTTCTCCTGATTGTATCATACCTGGCGCCACCCCCTGTTGGTTTGTAGCTTGCGCGGCTAGTTGCGCATCCGGCTGTGCTGGCTCTGGAGGTTGTGCAACTTGCTGCGCGGGCACCTTCGCGGTCGGAGCTGTCCCAACTATGCGCCCAGTCCTCAGCGTTACGGCGTTAACTCCTTCCTTAGGGTTTTGAATCACTTGCGAAGGTAGGTTGCCATCGCTCTTTTTCAGCTCATAAACCGTGGTAGCAATCTGCGACAACTGCTTCTCAATTGACTCGAACCTCTTGTCATACTTTTCATCATTCTTGCGCACAGTATCTGCTAACTGACCCACTATGTCTCCTAAGGAGCGCCGCGGTTGCTGGTTATTTTGTGCTGGTGCGTCATTGCAGCGGTGCGGTGGGTTGTATGCTTGCTGCGCCTGCTGTGGTGTGCAATATTCCGCGGGCTGCCTTTGAAAATTGCTGTCTTCCTTCCATCTGAATCCATTTGCGGCTAGTCCAAAACGCGGCTGATCCTGCCTCTGCGTTCCTCTATTGTCCCATCCTCATAGAGCATTTACATCTCCTGATTCCTCGAAAAGTGTGGGACATGCATCGTTTTTGTGCTCAGTGGACGTACAGAACTCGCATGCCTTCGGCGCAACCCGTTGCGTGCCTTGCGCACTCATCAGCTTCTGTAGCATGGCTTTCATCTCCTTTATTTCAGCACTGGAATCCACCTGATGCACAGCGCGCGCACGACTGTTCTCGAGCGTCAATTGATGCCTCACCTGTCCAGTAGAATCCTCTATCATCTGCCATACATCCTCCGGGTACATGTTACATATATCACCGCCTGCGCATGCATTCAACAATCTAAGTTCCATCGGTTGTAGCCCGTTCAGGAAATTCTCTATCAGCACATTTTGGGGCAGGCCATGATTATAGCAGTTGGCTTCCAGCTCCCTGAAACGCTCATAGTACTCTGATAGTGACTCTCTTACGCCTTGCCTAGGCGCGGCTAATTCCCTCCTGAGCAGCGCGATCTTAGCTGCGGGGTAGAACTTGTTCAAGAACTTCTTCTGGAGCTGCTCCCATGTGCGAATAGATCCTGCTGGTAAGCTCATCAGCCAATGTCTGGATGTATCACAAAATGAAAAAGGGAACGCCTTCAGCTTCAGCGCTTCGTCACTATCCCCATCGGTCTTCATGTTCTCGCAGATAACTAGGAATTCACGCACATGCTTTACCGGTTGCTCGTTGTTCATCCCATGAAACTTAGGCATATGATGAATGAATGAGCTCCGTAGTTCAAAATGCCCATCGAGTGGAAGTACTATGCACCAAGGTTGGTTGACTGTGATTGGGGCCGACATTTCGCGCATTGTTCTGCGTCGCACGATCTGTTGCGCGGGTTGCGCATTATACACTGCTTCAACGGCCATCCGAGCTTCAACTTCGCGCTGTACTTCCTCTCTGAACCGAGCTGCGCGGTTATGTGCCCTTGCATTGTTAGGTCCCTCTGGGGTTCTGTCCCCTAAGTTATTGCCGATGACACTATTATTCTCCATGCCCTATTCTAAACTTAAAGAAAACGAAATTAAAAGACAACAGGTTGTTGCCCCTGTCGGTGCGCAACTATAATCTGCGCAGCGCAACTGTTTCAACGCTGATGCTGATTGCGTACTAGCAGAAACACCAACGACAAATAAAAAAGAAATAACTAGCTACTGTAAAAGGAAACTTGAACTAGTTAAAACTTATCTGTGTTGCTCCCCGGCAACGGCGCCAAAATTTGACCGTGCGTCATTGTACGTGTCAAATTAATCCTTCCTTCTCCACTTAGTACAGCGGCTAAGTCAGGGTCGATCCCACAAGAAGCGTGCAGACTCGTCTTAGCTAGCAACCTACAACTTACGAAATTGGGGGTTGTGAGTGATTGGGTTGCGCAGGTGCGCGAACGAATAGTAGTGAAAGCAGAATTGCACGATACATGTGCAGGCAGTAGATATTAAGTATTACGACTATGAAAAGTATCGGTAAAGACAATCCTCTATGAAAGTATCCCTTATCATCGACTCTAAACATCTATGGTGCAGTTCTACGTAAGTTAGTGTCCGATCAAGGCTTCCTAACGTGCGCGCATGTTCCTATCAAAGTCCATGAGCTATTAATTCCTGAAACTAGTCTAAGCAACTACGAATCCTATCATAGTAGTAGCTGATTATCCTAGTGTGTTACTCCTAGTTGTCACCGTCAAGTTATCAACCAGTTTAACATACAACAACGAGCAGTTAGAATAAGATTGCGGTTCAAGGCTTCTCTTATTCGCACAACTAATTATCACCCATGTGCATAGAATTAATATAAGTAGACGAACTAAGCATTAAACACAAGTGTCAAGGGAAATACTTCATAGAATCGTTCCCAACCGATACAAGGTGTTTAGCTAGACATGTTAGAGACAAACATCATAGAAATAATAAATAAAACTAAAGCAGCCAAGGAAAAGTAGCAGGTCGCAATTGCAGGTTGCTGTTTTCGGCTGGCGCATGTGGTTCGCGCAGAATCTCGGCTGGAGCTCGTGTGTTTTTGCTGCTATGTGTCTCTCCCTCTATATGTCCTCTCCCTCTCTTATATACTGGCCTTGAAGCTCAAGGAAAGCTTAGATTTAGGCCTGAGAGAATCTTAGCTACTTCCCAAATCTAGGAGATTTGGTAGGAATAATGATGATCACAATTTGGAAACTCTGCTATCCTGCGCATGGCTCGCTGTGCACGCGGATTGCGCTACTCGCTTCGCGCAGTCGGTTTGCGCACTGCAGTCCGAATCTGCTATCTCCTATCTCCTTTTGCGCTGCTAGCTCCACAGGCCGTGCATTGCACTCTTTAAAAGCGTCTGTTAGCGCACATCTGACTTATGCTCCTGTTTTATCCTGAAATACAAAAATACCGAAAATCAGTAATATTGTACACAAAATAATGCAAACAAGCACAGTGTTAAGATCTAAATAGCGCATATAACTAGGCTCTATCACACAGGTTGTTGTATCAATGCCTTGTGCACTCTGCTTGGTCATTCTGGAATGCTCTGCATCAGCTGCTATCTTCACACGTTTGCTGTAGCAGACTCTTGTGCACCTTGTAGGAGTTTGTGATTGATGCCATATACATCAACAATCTCCCCATTGGCATTTTGACAAACTCCAAAGATCCTTCTGATCTTGGGCAATCCTCATCTCGTCTTCAGACTCCTTTTCTAGCAGCTTCTTCAAGATTCATCTCAAGTCAAGGACTCTGTCGATCTCAAGCTATCCCTAGCTTGTCTTCTGGCTTCTTCTCATGTGGTGACTTCAGATAGCTTCTGCTGTCATCGGGTGGTGTACCAACTTCTTGCTCTTTCTTGTTTTGTCAGTCTTTGGAAGAAGCTCCAGGTTCAATCTTCGCGGGAAGCTGTAGCAACTTCTTGCATTGGTTTTGTCAAGGATGCCATTACCTTAACAATCTCCCCCTTGGCATTTTTGACAAAACCTGAGCATCTTCTGCAGGGGATCCTCTTCTCCCTCTGGGGTCGACTGGCAAAACCTGCCACATAATACAAACAGCAGAACACATCTTCTCCCCCTTTTTGTCACAAATGATAGGGGGACCTCAAGATAAACTCAGCGAATAGGCCAACACGTCTTCTCCATCCACCGAAGAAAGGGAACTCTTAGTTTCTCAGCATGTGTCTCTTCTGAAGAATTTGGAAGACTAACCAGTGGCTGCTTCTCCACCCACACTTGTACTGGTTGTCGAACACACTGCTTCCGAGCTCTGTTGCTGGCACAACCCTTTCTTGTTTCCTTTCGGCATTGCTTCGATGTCTCCCCCGATCTGCACCAGTGCCTTTTGCAATCCTCATTCTCCAATTCGTTGTCCCTCCAACGTATCTGAGGTTTCCGTGCACAACTGGACAGTGACAATCCTTCATCGGCTTTGATGAGCTGAAGGTCACTTGCGTGCCACGTCTGATCCTTGGCTTCATCTGGCGTTGTCCGTCTGTGGGTGGTCTATGAGGTCTCCAATACTTGTTCAGGATCGGGCATCTTCTCTGGATGTGACCCTCCTAATCACAAAAAAAGCATCTGCGACTTTTGCTCCTGGGTATCTTTTCCACTACAGGTGGTTGATACAGCGATTGCTGTAGCAGCCTCTTGTTCACCATTCTAGGCACCTTCTTTTGAACTGGCTTCTGAGACAGGACCGGTTTCTCCACGGTAATCCCAGCATCTTCTGGCTCCGTAGCTTTGACAAATACCATCATCCCAGTATTTTCTTCACCCGTGTATCCAAGACCAGAGTAGCCTCCTTCATATCTTTGGCGTGCTAGAATATCTTCAAGAGTGCTTGAGCCACTGTTAAGCATCTTTGCGGTCTTCCTGTAGAGGTTGAGCTCTTCCTTCTCTATAGCAAACTTCTCTTCTTGCTGGGCAGCCTGATCCGTAAGCTATTCAGCAGCTCCTCTTGTTTTTCTTCCAGGTCTGATACTTTGGCAGTCAATCCTTTGTTGATCTCGATGACACGCAGCCACTCTTGGTGCAATAGAGCAAAATTTTTTGCAATGGACTCTTCAGTGATTTTCTCTTCATCACTACTGTCTGACTCCTCAACACCATGAACAATCACTTCCTTTGTTGAAATGGTGTTCTTTATATTAGCTGCAGTTATCAGAGCAACATTGCTCGTTTCTTCAGAGTCTTCTTCACTGGCTTCGTTTCTCCAGTTTGCAGCAGAAGTCTTGTTCCTTTCATGAGTCGTCTGGAGGATCTCCCATGCTTGCTTGGCAATTTCACACTCAGAGATTAGCTTGAAATTATTTGCGTCAACAGCACCAAATATTGCGTTCAAGACTCTGGAGTTATGGTTGCTACAGCTTCTTCTTCAGCTGTCCATGTCTCCTCTGGTTTCTCCCGTGCAACTCCTTTGTCGTCGATGGTCAGTGGGTGTGACCACCCAGACACTATCGCTCTCCAAATCCACCCATCCATCGCCTGTAGGAAAGCCTTCATTCTTGCCTTCCAACAACATAGTTTCCCTCTTCCAGTAGGGGAGGCTGACTTGTGCTTTGTCTCTCTTTCATCTTCTCTTGATGAACTCAGCAAGGCGCTCACGATCTTCACTCTGTGTGTCGAGTACTCGCTCTGATACCAATTGAAATTCGCATCGCCTCTGATAAACAGATTCGTGAACAAGCAGTTGCTACAACACACTCTTGTTCACCCGGAAACTGTTTCAGCAAGAATGAACAAAGACAAATGTTCGTTCACCCAGTTCGGCCAATTGCCTACGTCTGGGGAGGACTATCCTCCAGTCATCAGTCCACTAAACACGAAGGTCTCAAAGTACACACGGTTACAACTCTACGCCACCTATGCTACTTAACCTTAAGTGGATCCTCGAACACAATCAGAACAGGCTCTGACTTGTGTCTGCACACCCTCTACTGATATCAATCTAGAATAGCTATTGTCTCCACGAAACTCAGCCTATTCTAAATAATACTCAGATTCTGCAGGGTTGCTATAGCATCTGCTGTAGCACACAGCTGATGCACAAACTGTCCGCATCGCTCCAAAGCCTTCCGCTGAGCCGTACGAACGATTCCACGAGCGCTGCACATTCTGGAATACTCCCCCTCACTCAGTGACCTCCTGCCACTAGCGAGAGCTGGCCTTCTACCAATTGCCCGAGTCCCTCCAGTCGACAGTTCCTCCTCTGCCTTCCTTGATCAACCAACAAGCACTGCTGCTCTGAATTGGCTTCCAGATCAAGCTTGGATCAGACTACACAAGTCCTGATCACCCTCTGCTTCAGTCACCACAGCTCTGCGCTCACGCTCTGCTCTTGGTGAAAATCAAAGATCTCATTCGCACATCAAAAATACTCTCTCAGAATTCTGTGTGTGATCTTGTTCTCGCTCTCTACTTCGATCAGCCTTTTCTCTAACCACTCAGCTCTGCAATCACGCTTTGCTCTCGGTAGTGATCCAATCTCTCCGCTCTAGCACTCTGAATATATCTCTCGGTATATTTCTCTGCTCTCTTTGTGCTTGGATTCTATCTTGGATGGATACTTTGCTGCTCTGCCCAACCTCCTTTAAATAGGAATTCCATGCTCCATCAATATCAAATTTAGGAAGCCTTTCAAAAAGCTCTCCTAGATTCCTTAAAGATCTCAACAAGATCTTATCTCCTAATTTGTAGAAGATTAGATTTGATTTGCAAATCTAATCTCCACCAAACAAATCTAAACTGGAATATTCTCTCTGAATATTTAGAAGCTCCTCCAAGATCTCAACAAGATTATATCTGGGCAGATTATTCTTTGCGCCAATACTGCTGCTACAGCTCTTGCTGTAGCAACTGCTTGTTCACTGAGCTTGTTCACTCTAACTGGATTTGCACAAGCTGTTGTCTTCACACGGGCAGCTACATCATCTTGCTCTCTACCTTCACGATACTCTACCAACCTGTTGCGATGCTGGCAGCAACCCTCTGTACGTTCTTTGGGCTGGTCCAAGTCAATCGGCATGTTATTGACTCTGGGAATTGCATTTAGAAAGCTTCCGTTGCTCTTCTCTTCAATTCTGGGCAGCTTGTACTTCACACGGAAATCTGCTATTTGGGATGCTCCAGCTCTCTACTACACAGGTTGCTGTAGCAATGCCTTGTGCACTCTGCTTGGTCATTCTGGAACGCTCTGCATCAACTGCTGTCTTCACACGTTTGCTGTAGCAGACTCTTGTGCACCTTGTAGGAGTTTGTCATTCATGTCATATACATTAACAATCTCCCCCTTGGCATTTTGACAAACTCCAAAGATCCTTCTGATTTTGGGCAATCCTCATCTCGTCTTCAGACTCCTTCTCTAGCAGCTTCTTCAAGATTCATCTCAAGTCAAGGACTCTGTCGATCTCAAGCTATCCCTAGCTTGTCTTCTGGCTTCTTCTCAAGTGGTGTCTTCAGAGAGCTTCTGCTGTCATCGGGTGGTGTACCAACTTCTTGCTCTTTCTTGTTTTGTCAGTCTTTGGAAGAAGCTCCAGGTTCAATCTTCGCGGGAAGCTGTAGCAACTTCTTGCGCTGGTTTTGTCAAGGATGCCATTACCTTAACACCTTGGAAGGTTCTTCTGGGGCTAAAAGAGAAGTACAAGCGGGATCACATGCAACATCACGAGCTGCCCATTTCTCTTTGAGCCAATCTGGATACCCATGAAGTTGAAAACATGTAGATTTGTCATGCCCCTTTTCATTACAGTGGTCGGCTGGTCGCAAGGTATGTCTTTACGCTTTGACGATGATCGAGAATCACTAGAAGACCCTAATAATGAAGAAGAAGTTACATTCGGCTTATGTTGACGAGCTGCAAGTGCCACAGAGTCGAGAGGAGGATCTCAAGATGAGACTTTCCTGAATTGCAAGAGCATAGACACGATTCAGAGACAGCAACGGATCCATAGCCATTAGACTAGATCGAAGCGATTCGAAAGAGACATCATCAAGCCCTATCAGAAATTGATGCACACGCTCTTCTTCATGTGCAGCAGCCAAAAGTGAATTCAAATCACATTCACATTTCCCGCAAGAACATTGACGTTGTGTGACATAGTTAGATAACTCATCCCAGAGTTTCTCAATGTAATGAAATAGACAGAAACACTTAACCCCGGCTTGACGACAACTAGCAATTTCCGAGCGAAGTTGGGAGTTTCCGTGGACTATTACCAACACTAAAGCATTGGCGAAGATCATCCCACAAGTCTTTGACACTCTCAAAGTATGTAACTGAGGAAGGACGTGATGAATCAATAGATTGAATAATCCAACTAACCAACATTGAGTTGACCACATACCAATCATTAAGCGTAGGGGATGAAGTAGCAGATGCAGCTGGTCAAGTAATGCTGCCATCAATGAATCCGAGCTTTCGCTTTGCACGTAGAGAATTACGCATTGCAGTGACCCATTCATCATAATTATCACCCTTAAAAGTAACAGGGCATATAAAGAGGCCGGGATGGTCAGAGGAATGGAGGTAGTACGGAGAAGAAAATCCAATTATAATGTCCTTCAACACAACCTCAGTCATGTTGATGTAGGGAGGATACTGTCGGAGCGAGATAGCCGACGAATAAGAGCTGCAGCGGTGCGATGAAACCGGCGGCCAAATTGAGGGTTTGATCGAACTATTCTGATACCATGATAAAATTGGAAAAGAAAGGTTCAGTCGAAAAATTAATCCTGTTTATTTTAGAGTGACGTATTTACAATATATATAGATGTAGAAAACTTACTCTACAAAATTTACATAAAATTAAATTGCTATACAACTAAATATCTCCAATATATTTCAATGGAGTTTTGTGCGCTTGAACCGGACATTTAGAAATTTGGGTCAAAGTAATGCTATCTGTATCACTAAGATGGTGCTGACTGCTAACACCACCTCTATTTATTACATTCTGTGATCAAACTGTTCCCACTTTTTCAAAGCAGGCATCATATTGTTTCGCTCAATGATTAAGATGGTAAATTGGTGATGATAAATTCTAATACAACTTCTAATCCACATTCTTTCTCTATTGTTAGATTTCTTAATTACTTGTTGTTTCCATCAAGTATTTGTGAACGCTTTTGTCATTTAAAAGTCCAGTTGCTGCCAAAAAGAATTTCTTGTTCTTTAACATTGGAATGTTTATCTTACAGCATCTTGTTCCATATCCTTAGCCATTGTGAACAACTTGCATTACTTTTCATTCCAAAAGAAAATGAGCCCCCAAGGCATCTGATGTTCTGTTCCATCTTGAAAGCATATTTTTAATTTTTTATATAATTATCATATTACGTTTCACCGTCAAGTTCAAAATTATTTATATTAACTTGATAAGCCCAACTATTGATTCAGTGAACAAATGTTTATGTACGCTATGCAAAACAATACATTTGTTAAGCTATTATAATCAAGAAAAGATTACAATTTTCTAACTAAGTGATTATCAACACATGAATAAGACTTAATTCAATAAGGGAAGAATTCCAAAATCATACTTCATCCGTCTGCACCACACAATTCATACGATGAAATTATACATAAATCTTAAGTTGGATATTTGATCTGAAATAAGAGAAAAGATCTGATCTGAAATAAGTATTGATTGATAAATCATAGTTTTTCTAGAATGAGAATGTGATGCTATTTAAGCGACGTTGATATTATGTCACTCTGCATACATAGATGTTTTAGGAAGGAAAAGTTTGCAATTAAAGGTTCCTTGTTATCTATCAGTAAGCATAATAGTGTGATGGGTGGAAAAGTAGTGTATTATTCCAATCAAAGTAATGGCCTACTTTGGCATCATTATGCATATATAGATGTACCGAGCAACTGAGCTGAGGAGGGAATGCAATTAAAATGGGCGCCAGTTCTTCGCGCTACGAGAATGACTGCCATCACATATCCATTTCAAAACAAGACACGGAAGTAAAATGGCCGCACAACTTGGAAAGCATTATGCGGGATGCGGACGATGCGAAATCATCATCATCAATCCCTGACCTGCTGTATCATGAAGGAGTGTTCTTGAATAACAAGAGGAAGGCAAGCATTAATTAGCTACAGTCTGTCTATATCAACCTCTGTGAATTAATTTCTAGGATAAAATGACTGCAGAAATTCTGGGTTGATAAGGCCAAAAACAATTGCTTCATCGTGTATGCAAGAGATCTCTCAATCACATGGTCAGCAGATGCCCGATTCTGGCAGTGGCTCTCTGAGGAAGACATGAGGTCAATCCTACTTTCTTTCAGGGTGTTCTTCTTTTTGAGTTGATGCAATATAAATACTTAAGATTAGCTAGCTGCTTGCAGCCACAAGCTCATCGACGTGGCCAAACTAGAAAATGTATGCTGGCTGGAAGTGCATGGTAAATTTGACATGTCGAAGCTGTCACCAAATGTTACATACGAGGTTGCTTTTATATTGAAGATGACGGAGAAATCGGGTTATGGATGGGAAGTTCCAGTAAATTTGTGTCTTATTCTCCCAAACGGAAGCAAACAAGAAAGCAAAGTGAACCTACTGGAAAAGGTCAAAGGCCATTGGATACAAATTTTGGTAGGAGAATTTGAGACCTCAACTTATAATAAGCTCAATGGAGAAATGCAATTTTCTTTGTATGAGTACGAAGGTGGGAACTGGAAGAGAGGGCTTATAATCATGGGTGTAACTATTCAGGCCAAGTACCCATGAGAGCTTGAGCAAGATCTATACTGTCCTCAATATTCATTATCAAGGTGTATATAGCTTATGAAGACTTATGTTTCCTTGTCGTGGCGAATGGCATCCATATCTTACAGTCTTCCTTTTCCTTTTTTTTTTTTTGGAATAATGATGAGGCGTCATTAACCATAAGCACTACTTGTATGGCAAGTAAGAGTCGCAATCGGTACTGCACAGGCCTGAGGGGTGGCAGGAAGGGGCGGCGGTCCGGGACTCACTCGCCTCAGGGAGTCCACTTTTTTAAGGCGGCCTACTTCTTTCATCTAACAGTTGTTTAGCTTAGAATCAGATGTGTAACTAGTCTCAATAAAATTTAAGACAAATTGAAAACCGATGATGTTGATCGATGCCTGATCTCCCAACATCCTACTTGGATCTCTGTCTCATCTTTCAGCACTTCCTCTTCAATCTCCTCATACGATTCTTCTTCCGCTACGCTCTCATCGCGCTCCTCAGTAG
This sequence comes from Umbilicus rupestris, assembly GCA_963678935.1. NCBI lineage: Eukaryota > Viridiplantae > Streptophyta > Magnoliopsida > Saxifragales > Crassulaceae > Umbilicus > Umbilicus rupestris. Next base: position 6,506,889 of record OY787628.1, on the reverse strand, counting down.
ACAAACTCTAATCCGACTTCGCCGCTGCTGCGCGATAAAACACTCGAGAAGACGTCGCGGTCAATCAATCGATTGCAATCAGGTATGGTTAAGTTATTCTATTTGTTCTAGTTTTCTCCGAGCTGAAGTGCGATTTTAATACAAAGCTTGATTTAAATATTATTAATTTTGACTTTATTTTTTTATTCAGGTTTGGGGGAGTGGACAGTGGGGTTTTCAATCCCAATTTGTATTGTTTGGTTGTTCTTGCTCTCTTTTTTCTGATTACTTTGAATTTTATTTCTTATGCTTTGGACTTTTCTGAGTGATTTCTCTTTTCTTAATTGTTAGTCTACTCCATTCTACTTTTTGTTTGTGTTTTTGTATTAGTTATGGCTATAAAATATTTATCAGGTGCTCAACAACATAACAAACGAAAACTGGATGAACAATTTATTGAATCTCAAAAAGGTGCTCTAGACAAGTTTATTAAAAAATCAAGTACTTCAGAGAACTTAGCTAACACTGAACCTGAAGTGATTAATGTTGAAAGTTCTGATCAAAATTTAGATTATAAGAATATAGTTAGTGAGGAAGAGAATGATGTTTGTGAACATAATAGTTTAAGAGTCAATCATCCAACATCTCTTGTGGGTAAACCTCTCGTTGATTTTTATGATCATGTGAATTGGGACAATCTTGATAACAAAACTAGAGACTTACTAGTTAAAACAGGTCCAAAGGAGGATTTAAATCTTGTTTTTCCTAATGACAACATCTCTAGACATTTTTCATATTCATATTATTCTAAGGAGTTGAGTAACGGGGAGGTTAAAGAGAGAAAATGGTTAATTTATTCAAAATGTTTGAACAAAGTGTATTGCTTTCGTTATAAGTTATTTAAATCAAATCATAACATAAGCTCTCTAGCTAACGATGAGTTTAGAGATTGGAAGCATCTTAGTAATAAACTTGAGGAACATAAACGTAGTGTTGAACATTATAAAAATATGGAGACTTGGTATGACTTAAAAGAGAAGATTAGATAAAAACGAGACAATTGATAAAGAATTTCAACAAGAATTTAAAAAAGAACGTGAGCGATGGAGGAAAGTGTTGATTAGAATAGTTGTTGTTGTTAAATGTCTTGCAAAAAATGATTTAGCTTTTCATGGATTCAAAGAAAAACTTAATCATGATTGTAATGGTAATTTTTTAAGAATAATTGAGATGATGTGATAATGCAAGATCATGTTAGGCGTTCTCAAAATAATGAAGTAATTTATCATTACTTTAGTCATAAGATTCAAAATGAGTTGGTTTCTATGTTGGCTAAGAGTGTTCGACACTCTATGGTAAAAATTATTAAAGATGCGAAATATTTTTCTTTAATTCTTGATTTTGCTCCGGATTCTAGTCATCAAGAGCAAATGACATTGTTGATAAGGTGTGTAAACATGTCAAGCACCAAAATTAAAATAGAAGAGTTTTTTTTTTTGTTTTAGAATTTTAAAAGGTTGATGACACTTCATGGTTAGGGCTTTTTAACAAATTAGTTGCTGCCTTCAAATCTTTGGACTTAGATATCAATGATTTTAGAAGTCAAGGAAGAGGAAACACCAAGGTGTTCAAAAATGATTACTTGAAATAAATCCAAGAGCTTTGCATATGCATTGCGCTTGTCATAGTCTCAATCTTTCTGATGATGCAAGTATGACAGTGTTTGACAAAACCAGCAGAAGTGAACAAGGAGTTGCTGCAGCTCAAGTATTTAAGCAGGCCAGCAGAAGTGAACTAGCAGCAGCTGCAGCAGGGGATGTTGCAGCAGGAGCTTGTTCAACTGGCTGTTTCAACCGTCCAAGAAGCAGCAACAACTTGGGCTTGTCCAGAAGGGCTGGAAACTCTATGGAGAGCATCTGAAGAATTTCTAAACTGCTAAAGAGTATATTCCAGTGAGGTTTCCTAGTCAGAGAAGGAGATTGGTATTGAAGTTAAAGATCAAATCTAATCTCCTAGATTTTAGGAGATAATTGTTCTTGTTGGGACATTGCCTAAACCTGGACATTGCTAAAAGCTGATGATGCTATTTAAGCAGAAGGGGTTTAGAGCAGAGAGGTTGATCGAAGCTGAGGGATACACGAGTGCATACACAGATTTCAGAGAAAGCTATCTTTGGTGTGCGACGGACGAATTCTTCGATCATCACCCGAGAGCAGAGCGTGAGCGCAGAGCTGTAGTGATTATAGCAGAAGGGAATCAGGACTTGCAGAGTCTGGTTCGAGCTTGATCTGGAAGCCAATTCAGAGCTGCGGAGCTTGTTGGTTGATCAAGGGCAGCCGCGGAAGAACTGACGAGTTGTTGGCTCGGTCGAGTGTCGTGCGGCAGTACTCACTAGTGGCAGGTGGTCACCGAGTGAGGGGGAGTATTCCAGAGTGTGCAGCACTCGTGGAATCGTTCGGTCGGCTCGGCAGAAGGCTTTGGAGCGACGCGGACATTTGTGCTTCAGCTGTGTGTTACAGCAGTTGCTACAGCAACCCTGCTGAGTAGTTGTAGTTTAGAATAGGCTGAGTCTTGAGAAGTCTGTAGCTATTCTAGATTGACATATTTTAGAGGGTGTGCAGACACAAATCAGAGCTTGTTCTGATTGTGCCAAGTGATCCACACAAGGTTGAGTAGCATAGGTTGCGTGGGTTGTAACCGTGTGTACGTGAGAGCCTTCGAGTTAGTGGATTGAAGACTGGAGAATAGTCCTCCCCAGACGTAGACAGTTGGCCGAACTGGGTGAACAAACTTTGTCTTGTTCATTGCTTGCTGAGACGATTTCCTAGTGAACAAGAGTGTGCTGCAGCAACTGCTTGTTCACAAATCTGTCAAACTAAGACACTGTGAAATTTCACTTTCTTTATGTGATATGGCTAATTCATGTGTGAAAGCTGTTTCATTTTTTGGAATTATGCAACGGGTATTTGTATTATTTTCTACTTCTACAAAATGGTGAAATGTCTTACTTGATAATATTTCTGGTTTGACTTTGAAATCTTATCTAGTACTCGTTGGGAGAGCCGCATTAAAAGTGTGAAGGCTATAAGGTTTCAAGCTCCACAAATAAGAAATGTTTTGCTCAGTTTGTATGATGTTTGTGATGATACGAAGTCCAAAAGTGAAGTTGAAAGTTTGGCATCTGCGATTGAAAATTTTGAATATTTTATTTGGCATGGTTATTTATTATGAAATTTTATTTGCAATTATTATGGTGAGTAAGAAATTGTAATCTTCTGATTTTTGCATTATTGTTGTCATTAAACAATTAGAAAGCGTTATCTTTTATTTTGAAAAGTTTGGAATGGAAACACTTGCCTCTAGTTTAAGCATAGTGAATGACATTGCATTAGAAATGGGTGTAGTTTTCTGAAAAACATATTAAGATTCCTAGAAAATATTTTGATGATAATGATTCTAATATTGAAGTGCAATCACCAGAGGAGTCTTTTAGAATTAATTAATTTTTGGTTATTGTTGATATTGCTATTGCATCTTTGAAAAATAGATTTGAACAACTAAGCATGTTTGATAGCATATTTGGTTTTTTATTTAGTTCTGAGAGGTTGAAGTCGTTAGATGATAACACGTTGAAAGAATGTTGTGAGAAGCTTTCAAATGCTTTTTCTCATGATGATGCATCACATTTTGATTTGAAAGATCTTTATTCTAAACTGAAAATACTTCAAATGACCTTACCAGGTGAGTTTATGTCGACATGTGAGATACTTGAATTTATTAGATCGATAGATTGTTATCCCAATATTTTAATTGCTTATCGAATTTTATTAACATTGCCGGTAACTGTAGCATCAGCGGAAAGAAGCTTTTCAAAATTAAAATTCTTAAGAAATTACATGAGATCTTTAATGTCTCAAGAAAGATTGATTGATCTTGCTATTTTATGCATTGAAAAAGATATGCTTGAAATTAATGATTATGATACCATTATTGATGATTTTACATCTAAAACTGCTCGAAGGACTAACTTTCTATGATAGTTTTGTGTTTCTATTTGTAGATTTTTTTTGGAGGTTGTTTAGACTCGCCGAAAGGAATTCCTCTCAAAGCAATTGTGGTCTATGGTGCAACCACCCCTACATAAAAAATTCATTAGAAAGACAAGCTATTGTTTCAAAGTTTGTTGGATACACGATATATGTACATATCATTTTTAAAAATTAATGTTTAAATTATGATAGTGTTTGCGAAAAAAGATATTGAAATTATATTTACAGAGTGATATTATTTTACAAGGAGTCCTGCATGTATGTTTTGTCCAGGGACTCATAAATGACCAGGACTGGGCTTGGGTGGACTACGTTACATGTTGTGGCGGCTGGGCCAGTTGCATTCCATGCCCGCTGCCTTTCCGAGCAACTTAGTTCTTCCATGATTTTAAAATTTGAAAATAAGATAAAAGGAGAATTTATTTTTCTTAACATTCAACTTATACAAACCTTCTCTCTTATATTAACAAATGTCCCGCTAAACTTTCTCTTTCATTATTCCAATCGACCTTCTTGTGTCACATGCCCCACTATATTTTCCGTATTCTTAGTCGGACACACCGTAATGCACTTTGCTACATATGCTGCACTTTCCTATAACGGGCTCATGGTTTGGTGGGTTGTCCGATTTGAATGCACTTTCTTATACAATACACTTTCATATATAAGAAAACTAAAATAGTGCATTACCTCGCGATTTAAACTCAGAAAGTACATTACTTCGTAGACCTAAACCAAAAAGTACGATGCACATTCTAATTCAGAAAAATGCATTGCTCCACACACCATAGCCTAGCAAGCGTATTACTTGGAACACCCTAAATCAAAAAGTGCATTACTTCACATATCAAAACTCATAAAACTCTCATTCGGAATGTCTAGTGCACTTTTACAACACTTTACAACTGCAATACACTTTCAATACAAAAAAGTGCATTATTTTCTACATAAACACAACTCTAAACTATGCAATTTTATGAGTGTTCAAGAAATCGGTTACATGGTTTGCTAGGCAGCATTATTCTTGAACACGATCCGATTTTGCCTAAATCGAATTGAAAAATCGATTGTATAGAGTTACTCACTAGTACACACAGAACAAAGTCTAACTTATTTTTGATACTGTCGGCTCAACCCAATCCTAGAACATATTTCTTTCACTCTCGAACTTGACGGTCTGAGCTTTTGGAGTTCACAAAAAGGCTTTTCTTCTTTCTTTTTCTCTCTCAAAGTCTTGCTGGATCTGACGCTCTAGCTCGCATATTTGTAGCTTTTTGTGAGTCTACAGATATTTTGGCTGATTGACAAGAATATATTTGGTTAAGATTTTTCAATCATAATCAAATATCTCCAACAACCGAATATCTAATGTTTTCTTATTTAAATCGGGAAACTTGTCTAATTAGATTAGATTTTTTTCTAAATTCATCAAAGTGATATATTTGTTATTATTCAAAATATATCCCATAATATATTCTGGATTTGATAACAACTTATTCACTCAAATATTTTGCTAGAAAATCTATCATTTTTTACTCTCTTACATTCAATACAATTTAAAACCTTATCCGTGTTTTCCTGCACACTTGTTGAAATTATTGAGTGTTATAATCATTAAAAACATAGGAATCCAACAAACTTCTTAAAAAATTAAGGAGCTGAATGCAAGAGTGGATATTCAATGGCTGCATTATTCTGTAAGCTCACTACTGGATCGGATTAACATGTCACAAGAGTGTGGTGGACTTAATATAAGAGCCATTAGAATTTTGAGTGACGCACTTTCAAAGGAAAAAAAAACTATGTTCAATATAGCTATCTGCTCTCTTATAAGACAATGATCAATCTCCATATTTACCAATATCTACCCAGCCTTGATCAGCTTGCAACTTCACAAATTCCGCTAGGAGTCTTATATCTTCTTCCTTCAAACGTGGCCCAAATGTGCATTGACCTCTTGGTGTACAGGTTTCTCCGAATCCCTGAACAAGAGAGCATTAAAGATGACAACTTAAACAGAATCCAACTAGGAAGTGGGGGAAGATAACCATAACTTACAGGCATTCTTCCCTTGCCATAATATGTGACGCGATATATTTCATCTAAGGTGTTAACTCCATTCCTGAAGGTCAAATAAGATAACAGTATTGACATGTACCATTGCATTAAATTTGTACAAAAAAGAAAATAAGATAAAGAAAAGGCCAGCCAGCTCTAACTGGTGACCTCTTGAGAACCAGTCAAATACTCTACCACTGACTATGAACCCCTTTGATTGTGTAATACAACTCTATGTTCCTAATCCAGTAATTTGATTGTCAAAGCAGAGCCTAAGATGACAGTATTGCCTATTTTTTGCACTTAAATTTTCAGTAAATAAATTAAGTTCAGTTAAATTAAATTAAATTAAGTATATTTAAATTAAACATATTAATTATTATTTTTTATTGTGGTGGTGATGTTATGGTGGTAGTAATGTTTGTGGTGGTGGTGGTGTTGTGGTATTGTGGTGATGGTTGTGTGGTGGTGGTTGGATTTGGTGGTGTTGCGGTGGTAGTGTGGAGTGGTGTGGTGGTAGTTGCGGTGGTGTGGTGTGGTGTTGTTGTGGTGGTTGGATTGGCGTGTTTGATTATGGTGGTATTGTGGTAATGATGTGGTTGGGATGGTGGTGGTAGGAAATAAATGACGAATAGTAATTTAAGTACTTGAGTTAAGTTAGATTCAGTTAAGTACTTTAGTAAATAAGTTCATCTAAAAAAACAGACCGTATGATTAAGTTTCCTAGACTATGGAGTGCATATAGTAGATAATTAATTATAAGAGGAGCAGCATAAAGTTCTCCAAATATTAGTCTAGCTATCTAAATTGTTAGCGTGTCCCTTTTGATATCAAGCATTTAAATGTTCAAGCTTTGATGTTGCACTATTACATGATTTTAACTTGGGGAAAGGGAATGAGATAGCTTTGAAGATCAAAAACAAAATCCTAAACATGTTATTACGCACTATGGTACATTCTGACCCATTTTACCTTTCAAGATCTTTAGTGAAAAGTGTAGCACCCTGTTCAAAATAATTGTCAGCAACACTATTAGTAGATGATATGGATAAATATTCAAATGATTTATGAGTAAACTCACTGGCCGTATGATATTTCCACCTGCATCATGACAGCCAATGCAGGTTGTATGGAATAAGGAAGCCCCTTTCTGAATATCTATCGTTTGTCCGAGCGACACTATAATGAATATTGTTCCCCCAAACAGAAAAAATAAAGACTAGTCAAATAAGATACAATAGAAATGATTAAGGAAACCTGCATATTTATATAAGTTCAGTTGATAGACAAACAGGGATTTAAGAGTATCAATGCTCAGCAAAAAAGAAGAAGAAAAAGTATAAAGAAAAGAAAAAGAAATTCAAACTAAGGTTTGTGTTGTATTGGAAGATATGTGTTGGACTAGAATGAAGTTTAATTTTATGAATGACGGGACATGCAGATAAAATTTTTGTGAGTCTAATTAATGAAGTGTTTCTAATGAAGAAAAACTTAAACAAACATCATGATTGTTATATTGAATAAAATATTATATTAATTCAATATAAAATAAATGAAGTAATCAAATCAATTATCTAATCTATTTATTACATTGATTTTTAAATCAATTCAATTTGACTCACAAAAATCAAATGAAGATAATACAAATTTAATTAGATTGAAGATTATAAATTGAATAATTAAATTGATAATCAAATGAACAAATTACTCAAAGTAAGAATGAAATAAAAATACAAGCAAACCGGAATGAGTTGAGGCTTGTTTGACGATTTTCTTAAAGCTTTTATTGCCGTCCCACCGGATGCTAAGAAATGGCAAGAGCCTCCCAGAATACAACAACTTGTGAGTATATATCTTTGCTCCACAAGGTAATACTTCGGTGAACCAAACTTGTGCTAACAACTATCACAAGGAAATACTCAAAAGAGTATGTTGAAATCAAAAGAAAAAGCAGCCGGCTATCAAGGGAGGAAAAGTTTGAAATGAGAGATGTTATTGCAAGACTTGCGTATTCTAAACCCCTCCTTTTCACCTCTTTTTATAGAGGAGGATGGGGCTGCCCATCATTATGGCATTGTGAGTGCCATAATGTTCTCTTGAAGACACCAAAATGAATGTTCAAAGGGAACTATTGATCTCAAAATGAAGTTCCTTCATTTGAAAAGACCAAAAATAATTTTCAATACTCTTGAAAAGAAAAATAGGTCGCTCATAAGTGCATAATCAATACCAAGGCTAGCTAATCAAGTTTTCTATGCTATTGAAGAACCAATAGCCCACAGGTATTATGACAATGTCATAATCAACATAAACCTTCTAAAGAAAACAAATAAGGTTTTTCACTTGACCTATGTGAAATTTAGATACTCTCCATAATTTTAAGCATTTTATTTCATTCATTTTAGTTTTAATTTGGACATGTAAATAATTAATTTTATTCCTCTAATTAATAGGAATTTAAATCCAATTAAATACTTTCACATTAAGATATATGACATACTTAATTTTGATTATAAAATATAGCCAGGCCACATTTTCCAACAATATGCTAGATGAGTGAGCACTTTAACCCTCTAGAAACTACATAAACATTAAAACACACAAGCCAAAAGCGCTTAACATGAACCAGATAAGCTAATTCAATTCAGTAGACATGAACAAAGTGTAGAGAGACCTGGAGTGATGAGAAGAGGAGAAAATGCCACGAGTGCAGCCATTAAAGGCGTAGCCAAGCTACTAAATCTTGCCTTATCTACTACATCTTCTCGACAGAAGGCATTTCCTTGTCGTGCACTTTCTATGCCTCTACTCTTCTGAAATAAGATGTATATGAAAATACTCACTGTAACAGAAAAAAGACAAGTCAGTGTACGAAGGAACCACCTTAACAAACGGCGAACATTTGCAAGCTGTCGTTGTCAGCAGCGCCATCAACGATGAAATAAATTCTATATTTCTAGCTCCTTGCCTCTCCTCAATTGAAGAGGAGGTCATCCTTACTACTGGGCTTTTCCTTCAGCCACCAGGCCCATTTAAGATCCTCTCATTCAGTTTCAAGTTAACATTTTTAAATGCCAAAAGTCATACATACAAGTCTTTAAATGAGAACTAGAGCAATATATATATATTAAAAAAATATAACCAAACAAGGTACCCTCATCATTTGATCAAACCCAAATCAAGAATCAACTAAAACAAAGCCTTCATTTTTTTTGGATTTCAAAACAAAAGAATCCAAAACTTCCCTGCCCGAATTGACCACTTGATGCACTTCAAAAGGTGTTACTACAATACATATGTGATTCGGATGTCTCTAAATCAGGCAATTGAACTAAATATAATTTTTTTTAGTTCAAATAAAAATGTGAACTATGAGTTAAAATTAAATGGCAAGCCTTAACCATGAACTTGATAGAGCACGTCCCATCATTCCTTCCTAATTTTAAATCACACAAGTTGTAAAATCCTAAGGTGCCCGGCAATGAAAATGATCTGTTAGATTATTTTAAATAATTTAATTAATTGTATATGCTATCATTATGATATGCTTGAATAATATGATTTAATTTTTTTTGAAGTTTATCGGGTATAATTTTAGTAATGAAATATATTATGTAAATACTTAGAGATAATTATGATATTCTTAGAGAGACGAAATCTATAATTATCTCGTTTATATCTTATCGTGCAGAAGATGAACTCGCCGAAACCCTACGCCGCCCCAGCCTCGGATTGGCGCGGCACCGGCTGTGCTCCTTGGCCGTCGCTCTTCATTTCATCTTCTTGGAAATGTCGACTCAATTTTGGGTTGGATTCGGGCAAATCGCAATCCCAATCACCCGGATCCAACATCTCTTCCTCTCAGACGAACACAGTTGCTTCGCCTCGGCCATCGACCCGGTGGTTCTGGAAAAAAAAAAATTTAGATCTACCCCTTCCTTCTAAACCAATTTCTCATATGCCTCCTCTCTTAAAATCGTTTCTGAAATGTCCAGTTTCATTTTGAGACCTGTCTTGACTGTTGAGGATATGACATCCATGACAAAATAGCTACTGCTGAAGCACTCCTTGAAGATCGATGGCTGGAGCACAATCTGAAGACTGACAAAACACAAACAACAAAGAGCCAGAGTATGCCTAAGCTATCCCTGAAGATCTGAAGCTGAGACACTATTTAAAGAATGGGCAAGAGATAGGTATGAATAGGCCGGCGTTGCACCGTGAGGCTCCGGCTTGATCCAACTAGCATCGGGGAAGCCTAAGTATGCATATGTCATCAAGAGCTCAGAAATCGCCAGCACGTGCTCTAAAAATGATGAAGATCCAAGAGTCTAAATTTGGCAACGGAATCTTCAACAAACTTGCTAGAATCTAGGAGAAGATTCTGATAATGATCCTTGACAGTTTTTGGTGTGCTGGAAAGCTTGAAAAGGTTGGAGAAGACACAGAACAACTACACGCAATCAGAGAGAAAACACAGAGCGCAAAAGAAGAGCACAAGGAGAGATTAAAGCACAAGAAGAGCACAGAGCACAAGGTTTTACACACTGAGTTAAAGGCATGTGTTGCGCAGAGGAATCAAAACTCGTGGAGTTTGATTCTGGACTGGTTCAACTAGAGCGCTGCTCGTTGGAGAAATAGTCAGGAGCTCGATGATCAGCCACGGACAGGAGGTGTCGCGGGCTGAGGAGCAGTGATCGAGGTTATCCAATATTGACAGAGTGTGTTATTGATTGAGGGGGAGCTAAGGCTGAGTTTCAAGAACTCAGAGGGTCCGACTACTTGGCGGGAGAGCTTGGAGTATCGTGGACTGAAGATATAACAACTTTGGTGAAGAGTGTGCTTAAGCATTCCGTGAGCTATATACTGTAATAAAATAAGCTGAGTTTGAGAGGTAGAACTGTAGATATTTATTACTGAGAGTGTGTAGAGTACACGAAGAGAGACTGTGAGATCAAACTGCTTCCTAGTCTAGGAGATTAGACTGAGCTTTAGATTTCGGCTAGGTGAGAAGTAGAAGTGTGAGTCCTTGTACTTCGAACTGTGATAGTGGAATCTTGAGGATCGAAGCATCCTCCCTAGACGTAGGCAAGTTACCGAACTGGGTGAGCAAACATCATGTGTCTATTTTATTCTTCAGTAGAGTAGTTCAGCAGAAAGATACAGAGAGTGCTTAAGTAGAAGCCATATCTCCGCTTCAGCAACGCATTAGAAATTTCAATTGGTATCACAGCCGTTCGCTTGACGTACAGAGCGTGATCCTGGGAAGCGTTGCTGTCATCAATGGCGCATAGTCAAAAGTCAAACCAGCCACAGAAAGGATGTAACAAAGTCACCAAAGAATATCTTGCTCAACACTATAAAACAAGCTAGTCAACTAGAAAGAAAATACGACAAAGCAATGGATGAAGTGCTCGTGCTCCGTAAGACGGAAAATTGGATCAATACAGGACCAAAGCTGGTACTTCGACAGCAGATCTTTTGGACACATATCAGTCAAGTATGCTTCAACTCAACAAAGTCCTCAAAGAAAGGAAACTGGTACTTCGACAGCAGATCTTTTGGACACATGACGGAAAATAGATCCTATCTCACTGATATTCAACCATGTAGAAACCAAGACGTGTATGTTTATCTTGAATTGCGAGGATGTATTCATACAATCAACAAGGCATGTACGCAAGTGGAGGAAACTCATGGGACGAGCAACGCTTTTTAGCCCCTCAATATACTCCATCTTGGAGCAATGATCGAGATATGTTTCTGGATGAACCGAATTATTATTATGAAGAGCATGATTACAGGATACAATGTTATGAGCTAAATTGGGAAATCAACCATCATCCACTGATGGGAGAGCACTACTATGAAGACACACAATATCATTAGACCCAACCTCAGAACATTGGGACATCAAGAGTGGAGTCCATGCTCGCTGACTTTCTGGCACAACAGAGCAAGCATTGTCAAGAAATTGACGCAAAACTTACCAACTTGACAAAGTCAGCGGAGCAGCTTGCTATTAAGAACCTCTTGCTGGAAACTCAAATTGCACAGCAAGTAAACTTAGCAACAAGGGAGGGCGGACTGCATTCACAATCTACACCCAAGTATCTAGAGATCTTTTCATCAGAAACTCCGAGCGCGACCAAAGAATTCATAGACAATGATGTCGAGATGGAAGTAGCCAGCCATCAAGAAGTTTATGTTTATGGAACATTAGCCCCTTCATCCTTATTTCCCAATGATGTGAATGACCATGGTGATGTAGTGGAAGAGATGGAGCACTTTGAGCCGCCACAATTTCAAATTTATGAGGACTTCGTTGATGTGTATCAGAATTTGACTAAAGAATATCCTCGCATACATATAGTTGTGATAGTGAAGAAAGGTCAAGAGCAATTGGCATCTAAGTTATTAACTGAAGAACTCACGGGAAACGTACCAATTGGATATGGAGTATGTAGTGAAGACGTATATCTTCTTGCACCACTTCCGGATAAGTTTCTAAGGTTCTTGCCATATTTCTTGAAACTGCCGAGAAGAAGCTCCTACAATCCCTAGGTTCTCAAGGTTCTAATATCTATAAAGGGATTGGACTGTCAATTCAACGTTCTTGTAGCACTTGATGGACGTAAATTCAAATGGTACTTGAAGGTGGATTGACACCTTTGAACATTGAAGGCCCCGCGAGAAGGGATTCTAGCAAAGGACTTCTCCCTAGTGATTTCTATTGGGCGCTTTGCTGAGACTTGCCAAGACGTTAAAGTAGGCCTTGACGGGACGTAACCCGGTCTGTAAGTTTTTATATTTTTTTTGGTTACTAAATTTGTGCATTACATGACATGATGAGTGATTGACAGCGCGTCGTCGTGCGCCTCAAATTTGTATTTATAACTCCTGTTAACACACTAGCAAGTAGTAAGCAGGGTCGAACCCAAAGAGAGCAAATGAGTTAGAATTCAAATGATAGTCACAGAAAAAAGAACAAAACTGAGGATATCAATTCAAAGAAAATCAGTTCGGGGAATGCAATGCAACTAGTTATCATAGACCAAACAACATGTAACAACTAATGAATACTGCCCCAGACTAACATTTCTGCTAAAGATATGTCGACCACATATTCTACCTATTCTTAACCGCTAAGCTCTCGAACAAGTTCAATAGTTACTCGACTAATACCACAAATTGGTTCTACTGCTAGGTTTTCCCCAACAACGCAATTCAGTCAAGTATAACACGATTGACATCAATCTAGCTCACCGCTAAGCTGCACTAAATTGGTCATCAAAGCATTCGTTTCATTCATACAAGGGCAGCAAATTAATAGCTCAAATCATGTTGTCATTGACCTCAAACCATTTATTGCAATGCAAACTCCAAACTAAAATATTGATTTAGCTACTCATATTATCCATGGAATACAATAAAACTGAGTTCATCACACTACAATAAGTTAAAGAACACGAAACTGACCTAAAATGAAACTCGGTGAATAGTGTTTTCCGGCCGTGAATAGTAGCAGTAACAGTGGTGAACAGTGAATGAACAGCAATCGGTGTGAACAGTACTTTCCGGCAGCTCTCCTTCCTCTAGCTTTAGTCTTCTCCCCCACTGCCGTCACTGTAGCTCGTGAATAGTAGTTCTTCTTTTCCTTTTTTGTCCATCTTCAGGTATAGGGTTTTGGTGTTGAACCAGAATGAACCACATCTGCGTTGATGATGCAGTATGGCAGTGTTTGACAAAACCAGCACAAGTGAACAAGCAGCTGAACAAGATGCTGCTATAGCCAGAGTCCAGCATATGTGAACAAGATCAGTGAACAAGGAGCTGCTATAGTGGGAGGATGCTATAGCAGGAGCTTGTTAAGAAGAGCTGAAGCGTCTGTCCGAGTAGCAGCATCCTGGGTCTTTGGAAAGAGGGCGTGGCAGTCCTTCGAAGAGCATAAGAGGAGGTTCAGAGTTGCTGCAGAGAATATTCCACTAGAGATTCCCAGCTGAAGAAGATTTGATCGTAGAAGATTAGATTTGCCAATCGAATCTAATCTCCTACAAATTAGGAGTTTTTGCTTTTTGGAGCTATAATCTGATAATGATGGAAGTGGGTGCTCTTATATAAAGAAGACCCTTCAGAGCAATGAAGATTGATCAAAGTAGAGTGCAGAAAAGCGAGAACACACACAGAAGTCCGAGAGAGTATTTTTGGTGTGCGGACAACGTCTTCGATTATCACCGAGAGCAGAGCGTGAGCGCAGAGTTGTGGTGACAGAAGGAGAAGGTGATCAGGACTTGCATAGTCTGATCCAAGCTTGATCTAGAAGCCAATTCAGAGCAGAGAGTGCTTGTTGGTTGATTAAGGGCAGCCGCGGAAGAACTGACGAGTGAGTGACTCGGTCGAGTGTCTGGACGGCAGTGCACGCTAGTGACAGAAGGTCACTGAGTGAGGGGGAGTATTCCAGAGTGTGCAGCGCTCGTGGAATCGTTCGAACGGCTCAGCGAAAGGCTTGGAGCGACGCGAACAGTTTGTGCATCAGCTGTGTGCTACAGCAGATGCTATAGCAACCCTGCAGAATCTGAGTATTGTTAGAATAGGCTAAGTTCGAGATAACTGTAGCTATTCTAGATAGATATCAGTAGAGGGTGTGTAGGCACAAGTCAGAGCCTGTTCTGATTGCGTACGAGGATCCACTTAAGGTTGGGTAGCATAGGTTGCGTGGGTTGTAACCGTGTGTACTTGGAAACCTTGAGATTAGTTGATTGAGGACTGAGAATAGTCCTCCCCAGACGTAGGCAATTGGCTGAACTGGGTGAACAAACCTTTGTCTTCATTCATTCTTGCTGAAATAGTTTCTGGGTGAACAAGAGTGCGCTGTAGCAACTGCTTGTTCACAAATCTGTTTATCAGAGGCGCTGCGAATTTCAATTGGTATTAGAGTGGGAGCTCAACACACAGAGTAAAAGATCCTACATCGCCTCTGAAGAAGTCAAGGAACAATGAAGGAAGGACAGAGCACGAGCAGACCTCCATTGTTGGAAGAAAGCAACTATGGATATTGTTAGGCTAGGATGAAGGCCTTTCTCAAGGCTAGGATGATGGTACATTGGAATGGTGCTATCGGCTGCAGCCGGCCAGAGCGCCGAGGAAGCGAGCGGAGAGTAGCGCCCAAGCAGAGGAGGCTGCGGAGGAAAGGGAGATGGACGAGGCCCAGAGCCAGTTGCGCCTCCAGTCAGGCGCATGAGGACTCGTGCGCAGACTGGAGCGCGCCGAAGGGCAAGTGCACCGCAGGGGGAGCCAGTTACCATTTCCATTGAGGATTCTCCCCCGCGTGCCCAAGGAAAGCGCCCCAGGACGGAGGCTGAGGAGGCGCCTGAGGAGGTACCAGAGGAGCAGCGCATGATGTTCAACATCATGCGCGTGCTCGAATATTTAGCGCCCGAGGAGGCAGATTTGAGCATGAGCCCACCATCAGGGTGGAGATTTGGAGATGCTATTCCCCCTCTCCTCAGTCTGCGCAGGCCGTCCCCAGGATCCCCCAGCGAGCCGCGCCAGCCAGCCAGCCCTCTTACCCAGTCCCCGATCCATCCAGCAGCGCCAGCCCCAGCAGCAGAGCCCACCCCAGCAGTAGACCCAGCACCAGCACCTGCAGCACCCCCTGCACAGCCTTCTACTCAGAGGTCCCCTGAAGCCGATCCCATCATAAGTTCCAGCTCAGATTCACTATGAGATCCTATCTCAGAGGACGACCTCGTGGCTCAGCCCGCCGCCATTTCTGTAGTGCCGCCAGCCGCCAGCACCGAGTATGTGACTGATTCCTCAGATGAGGAGGCGCACGGATCAGCGGCGGAGTCCAGCTCCGAGGACATCTAGGGCTGCAGTGGGGCGCGCATTTCTTTCGGGTGGTTTCTTTTCTTATCTTTTGAAAACTGTTGCTATATGTTTTGCTGAATATTGTGCTGAATATTTTGTGACCCCTTGCTATATTGTTGTTGCGCAGACTATTTGTTTTTTTCGTTCTTATATTCTTTGTTTTGCTTGCATGCATGTGTGCGCTCTCCGTGCGCTTGAGCTTGAGTCGTGGGGACACGTCTCTGTTTAAGTGTGGGGGGGGGGGAGCATTACATTTACATTTCACTTTTTTTTTAGCATTGTAGTGTAGCTTAGTTTAGTTGAAGGAAATAGTAGCAGTGGTACGCTTGTGTGCGGGTTGCGCACACTGTTCAGCTTGTATTGCGCTATTCATATTGCATGCGCTGCTATCAACTGTTTTAGTATATTTTTTTCATTTTTTCTGCTCCTGTTAGTTGGGATATACAAGGGATGTGGAGTTGACAGAAACGCTCTAGAGAGGCGGTTAGTCGTTTGAGCTTCGAAGGTGAGGTATATGGTCGAGAGCGCTAGTGGAGGCCGGTGCTTCGCGACCATCGGAACAAGAGAGCGCGCTCAGTCACGCAGATGCCGAAGGCGAATACCCATAGCGTGGCGAGGTTGGAAAACAGACCACCTTTCCTCTGGAAGTCGAGCGAGGGAAGGCGTGCGCGGGTGTAAACGCGTGCGCTGACCTGCGCAGATAGACCAAGGAGGGAGAGCGGAGCGTTGTTCCATAGCTGTTATCCGGAGGCCGAGACTGGAACCGTTCTGGGAACATAGGAACCATAGATAAAGCTGTACAAAAAAAGAAAGACACCAGCAGATGATATGCGCTACAAAAGAAGCAACATGCGCACAAATACGTACCAGCTTGCGCAAAGTTCACAAGAAAATCATCAAGAAGGCTTGAGTTCCCAGGAAGTGCGCGGAAGAATCACGCACCGGAAGAAGCTTGCGCTATTAACCATATACCCGTCCTCGAAGTGAAAGCTGACAACCAGGAGCCTATGAAGAGCTATCTCCCAGCCATCCGAAATGATCTTCATCCCAGCTGAGAGGTAACGAAATTCAAAAATTATTATATTACTGTTGAAGGCAGATGCGCGCAAGAGATAGAGCCGCGCAAGGTGAATAGTAGTGCAGATCGCGCCAGAGTGCAAGACTGTGCGCTAGACTCCAGAGAGGTAATTGTATCCGTGCTTGAGTGCTTGTTCGGGACGAACAAGGGGAAAGTGTGGGGGGTTTGATAGAGCCTATTTATACACACTATTTAGAACCTAACCCTATGCTTGTTTGCATTATTTTGTGTATAAGATTACTGGTTTCCAGTGTTTTTGTATTTCAGGGCGAAACGAGGGCCTAAGTTGGATACTCGCTAACAGGCAGCGTTTAAGACGCGCATCACACAGCCTGCGGAGCTAGCAGCGCAAACAGATAGTGGCAGAGTCGACCACGGTGCGCAGACCGATTGCGCTAACCAAGGTGCCGTGCGCCATGCGCAGAATAGTTGTGTTTCCAAATCTTGACACCACCAGATTTGGAAGTTGCCAAGGTTGGGCCTCTTGAGCAGTATATAAAGAGAGGAAGGCTAGGGTTTGAGAGAGCATCAACACACAATAGGACGATCACAGACACACCACAGCACACAAGGGAGCGGCAGAACAGAAAAACACACGAACCTGCTGCGAGGACCTGCGCTAGCCGACTGCGCCAGCCGAGACTCTGCAACCTGCACGCACCTGCATGTTGCTGTTTTCTTGGATACTTTATATATTATTTACTGTTTCTATGATGTTTACTACTAGCATGTCTAGCTAAACGCTTGGTATCGGTTGGGCATGATTCTATGAGTATTTCCTTTGAGACTTGTGCTTAATGCATAGTTTGTTTGCTTATATTAATTCTGTGCACACGGTTGACAGCTAGTTGCATGAGTAGGGGAAGCCTTGAACAGCAATCTTACTCTTGCTACTTGTTTGTTATATGTTAAACTAGTTGAATAGCCTGACGGTGACGACTAGGAGTAACGCGCTAGGATAATCAGCTGCTACTGTGACAGGATTCGTAACTGCTTAGACTAGTCTTAAGAATTAATAGCTCATGAACTTTGATCGGAACATGCGCACATGTTAGGAAGCCTTGATCAGACACTAACATCAGTAAACCAAACTATAGACGTTTAGAGTCGATGATAAGGAATACACTCATAGAGGATTGTCTGCGCCGATACTTTTCATAGTCATAGTACTTAACCTCTACTACCTGCGCACGTCTAGTGCAATCCCTGCGTTTACTACTGTTTACTCGCGCACTTGCGCAACCCAATCACTCACACCCCCCAGTTTTCGTAAGTGCAGGTTACTAGTTAAAGCTAATCTACTTGCTCCCTGTGGATTCGACCCTGACTTAGCCGCTATACTAAGTGGAGAAGGAAGGAATAAATTTGACGCGCACAACGACGCGCTATCAACATGCATGCAAGCAAAACAAAGAACATAAGAAAGAAAAAACATATAGTCATCGCAGCAACAATATAGTCAGGGGGTCACAAAATATTCAGCACAATATAGCAACATCGACCAATAGTTTTCAAAAAAAGATAAGAAACCACCCAAAAGAAATGCGCGCCCTCACTGCAGCCCTAGATATCCTCGGAGCTGGTCTCAGCCGCGGATCCGTGCGCCTCCTCATCTGAAGAATCGGTCTCATACTCGGTACTGGAGGCTGGCGGCACTACAGAAACGGCGGCGGGCTGAGTCAATAGGTCGTCCTCTGAGATAGGGTCCCATAGTGAATCTGAGCTAGAACTTATGACGGGATCGGCTTCAGGGGACCTCTGAACAGAAGGCTGTGCAGGGGATGCTGCAGGTGCTGGTACCGGGTCTACTGCTGGGGTGGGTTCTGCTGCATGGACCGGGGACTGGGTAGGAGGGCTGGCTGGCTGGCGCTGCTCGTTGGGTTCCTCTGGTCAACTGAGGTCAAAGCTCCACAAATGCCCAAAAAAAACCAAACTCCGACAAACGCCCTGAAATTGTCACCCACAGGTCGCCTAACATCCGCCTACAAAACTAGGGTCGATTTCAAAACTAGGGCAACGCTTCCACCGCACAAACCCTAACTGAATCGGCTAAAACTGAAGGGAAGGGTTACCTGGTAAGTGTGCGACGGTAAGCTCTTCGAATCTTTCTAAACGGATGCTTGGTTGAGTGCCGGACGGTGAGCGGAGGCTAAAACTACAAGTCCTAAACTAGCTAAAAGATACTATAAAAACTATAAAAAAACATGTAAAAATAGAACGTGTCGGGTTACCTCCCGACACGTGCCTTTGTTTAACGTCGTTGGCTCGATTGTACCTCGTTACTTGCGTAAAAGTGTGCCAGCGACCTCCCCCACTCTTGCTCCTGAGTGACCCCGCGCTCGTGCGTGTGTTGCGTTCTTCTTGGTCCTGCGCAAAGGATCGGAAGGGTGGTTAGCATGGTTAATAGTATGTGATAACTCATAAGTAACGAGGTTAGGTAAAGAGGAAGAAGAAATATGAGCAATAGTTCCCAATTCCCCCTCTGGTGCATCTGGTGGCGACTTTGGCGCAGCAACCTACGCATCTGCTATCTCTGGCTCTGCCAATTCAACTTCACGCGCTGTGCCATCCCAAGGTTCTCCTAAATACTTTTTGACTCTCTGCCCATTGACCTGAAAACGATGCCGCTGCTCGTTTTCTAACTCGATTGTTCCGTAAGGAAAAACCTTGGTAACTGTGTATGGTCCCGTCCATTTGCTGCGCAGCTTCCCAGGCATGAGCTTTAGGCGCGAGGAGAACAATAGTACCTGATCTCCTGGCTCAAAAGTGCGTCTGAGGATGTTTTTGTCGTGAAATGCCTTTGTGCGTGGCTTGTAATCGCGCAGCCCCTTATATGCATCCAGGTGCAGCTCTTCTAATTCGCTTAGCTCAAATGCGCGCTCCTTACCAGCCTCGTCTAGGTTCAAGTTGCAAACGCGCAATGCCCAGTATGCTTTGTGCTCCAATTCCACTGGCAGGTGGCACGCTTTTCCATAAACCAACCGAAACGGTGAGGTCCCGATTGGAGTCTTATGTGCGGTTCGGTATGCCCATAGCGCATCATCAAGGCGCTGGCTCCAGTCTTTGCGCGACGGTCTCACAATTTTTTCTAGGATGCGCTTGAGCTCCCGGTTGGAAACCTCGGCTTGTCCATTCGTCTGAGGGTGGTAAGCGTTGGACGTCTTGTGGCGTACTCCATAATGCTTGAATACCTACGCCACTATCCTATTACAGAAATGCGTCCCCTGGTCGCTTATGATTGCCTTCGGCACCCCGTACCTGCAAAAAATGTTAGTCCTCAAAAAGTCAGCGACCGTCTTACCATCATCCTTCCGGGTGGCCTTAGCTTCAACCCATTTGGAGACATAATCCACCGCGACCAATATATACTCATATCCGGAAGATGGAGGAAATGGCCCCATGAAGTCAATTCCCCAAATATCGAATACTTCATCCACTATTATTGGCGTCTGCGGCATCTCATTGCGCGCTGATATGCCCCCTGTGCGCTGGCACCTGTCACAGTTCTTGCAGTGGTTATACGAGTCACTAAACAAGTGTGGCCAATAATATCCGCAATCCAGGATCTTTCTGCTCGTGCGCTTTGGACCAAAGTGTCCTCCACATGCGTGCGCATGACAAAACATCAAAACAGAGTTAATTTCATGGTCAGGCACGCATCGCCTCAAAATCTGATCAGGTCCTATTCTGAGCATATACGGATCATCCCAAATGTAATACCTGGACTCATGCTTTAATCTCATGCATTGGGTTTTAGTGAAATGAGGAGGAAACGTACCTGCGACCAGGTAATTCGCAATGTGCGCATACCATGGTACCTTACCTGTCAGCGCCATCAGATGCTTGTCAGGGAATGTCTCCGTGATCCGCCCTGGCTCCTCTGCTTTCACGATCCTGCTCAGGTGGTCCGCGACTGTGTTCTCCGTGCCCTTCTTATCCTTGATTTCCAAGTCGAACTCCTGAAGTAGGAGCACCCAGCGCATCAGGCACGGCTTAGTCTCCTTCTTGGACATCAGGTAGCGGATTGCTGCGTGGTCTGTGTAGACGATGACTCTGGCGCCTAGAACATATGCGCGGAACTTCTCCAGTGCAAACACGATTGCCAGAAGTTCCTTCTCCGTGGTGGTGTAGTTCCTCTGCGCAGTGTCCAGTGTGCGCGATGCATAATAAATGGCGTGCGGCTTCTTGTCCACGCGCTATCCCAGGACTGCACCTACTGCAAAGTCACTTGCGCCGCACATCAGTTCAAACGGCAGGTTCCAGTCTGGCGCGCGCATCACTGGCGCACTTGTCAGCGCCTCCTTCAGCTTATCAAACGCGGCCCTGCACTCATCAGTGAATTCGAAACACACATCCTTTTGCAAGAGGTTAGACAGGGGTATACAAATTTTAGAAAAATCTTTTATGAAACGCCTGTAAAACCCAGCATGCCCAAGGAATGATTTCACATCGCGCACGTTAGTGGAATAAGGCAGATTAGAAATAAGATCTATTTTGGCCTTATCTACCTTGATCCCCTCCTGCGAGATAATATGTCCTAGTACTACACCATGCGATACCATGAAATGACATTTTTCATAATTGAGCACTTATCAAGATGAGTTAAGCATGCGTCAAAGGTACCTCCGTACACAGTAAAATCATCCATGAACACTTCTATGTATATACCAATCATATCAGAAAAGATGCTCATGACTAGACGTTGGAACGTACCTGACGCGTTACACAGCCCAAATGACATGCGCTGAAACGCAAACGTACCGAATGGGCAGGTAAACGTAGTTTTCTCTTGATCCTCCGCAGCTATGGGTATCTGATTGTACCCTGAATACCCGTCCAAGAAACAAAAGTAGGGCTTCCCCGCTAATCGATCTAGCATCTAGTCCATGAAGGGTAGCGGGAAATGGTCCTTGCGTTAAGCTTTCTGTAGTCGATGCACATGCGCCATCCAGTTTGCATGCGCTTGGGAACTAGCTCGCCCTGCGCATTCTCCTCCACTGTGATTCCTCCTTTCTTTGGCACAACGTGCACTGGACTTACCCATTTGCTGTCCGAGATTGGGTAAATGACTCCTGCGTCAAGCAGCTTCAGGATCTCCTTCTGCACCACCTCCATCATATTCGGGTTCAATCTGCGTTGAGGCTCCCTGGATGATTTGGCACCATCTTCCAATAGGATCCTATGTATGCATACATCCGGGCTCACTCCGCGCAGGTCAACAAGTGTCCATCCTATAGCGCGCTGGTTCTTGCGCAGCACCTGCTGTAATCGCGCCTCCTGCTCCTCTTCTAATCCTTTCTTTATGATTATCGGCAAGATGTCTTCATTTCCCAAAAATATGTATTTGAGGTGCTCTGGGAGTTGCTTCAGCTCGACCTTGGGTGCCTGTTCAATAGAGGGAAAGATTTTATTAGCAGTGCAGACATTAACTATATCGTGTACCTGTCTGGATACTGGTTCAGCACTGCTCAGCTCATCCTCATGCGCTTCCAACTCTGCCTGTGCCAGTGTCTCAAGTCCTTCTGTTGCACTCGCACATTGCGCATCTGCAACCAAGTCATCAATGCTGTCCATCGCGTGCACTGTGGCGTCCTCATGAGGGTGCTGCATCCCGTTGAATATGTTAAAGGGAATTTCCTCGCCATCAACCTCCATTGAGAGCGTACCCCTCCACACGTCTATCTTTATGCGCGCTGTCATCAGAAATGGTCTGCCCAACAGGATCTGCGCACTTCCTTTGCTCGACTCACCCTCCATTTCTAAGACATAGAAATCTGCTGGGAACACCAGCTTGATGATGTAAGTATGGCAGTGTCTGACAAAACCAGACACAAGTGAACAAGGAGTTGCTGCAGCTCAAGTTATCAAGCAGGCCAGCAGAAGTGAACTAGCAGCAGCTGCAGCAGGGGATGCTACAGCACGAGCTTGTTCAACTGGCTGTATCAACCGTCCAAGAAGCAGCAGCAACCTGGGCTTGTCCAGAAGGGCTGGAAACTCTATGAAGAGCATCTGAAGAATTTCTAACTGCTGCAGAGTATATTCCAGTGAGGTTTACTAATCAGAGAAGGAGATTTATATTGAAGATAAATATCAAATCTAATCTCTTAGATTTTAGGAGATAATTGTTCTTATTGGACATTGCCTAAACCTGGACATTGCTAAAAGCTGGTGATGCTATTTAAGCAGAAGGGGTTTAGAGCAGAAGGGTTGATCGAAGCTGAGGGATACACGAGTGCATACACAGATTTCAGAGAGAGCAATCTTTGGTGTGCGACGGACGAATTCTTCGATCATCACCCGAGAGCAGAGCGTGAGCGCAGAGCTGTGGTGATTGTAGCAGAAGGAAATCAGGACTTGTAGAGTCTGATTCAAGCTTGATCTGGAAGCCAATTCAGAGCTAAGTCGAGTGTCTAAGTGGCAGTACTCACTAGTGGCAGGTGGTCACTGAGTGAGGGGGAGTATTCCAGAGTGTGCAGCGCTCGTGGAATCGTTCGAACGGCTCGGCAGAAGGCCTTGGAGTGACGCGGACAATTGTGCTTCAGCTGTGTGTTACAGCAGTTGCTACAGCAACCCTGCTGAGTAGGTGTAGTTTAGAATAGGCTGAGTTCTTTGAGAAGACTGTAGCTATTCTTGATTGACATGCTTTAGAGGGTGTGCAGACACAAATCAGAGCTTGTTCTGATTGTGCCGAGTGATCCACACAAGGTTGAGTAGCATAGGTTGCGTGAGTTGTAACCTAGTGTACTTGGAGACCTTTGGTTTGAGTGGATTGAGGACTGGAGAATAGTCCTCCCCAGACGTAGGCAGTTGGCTGAACTGGGTGAACAAACTTTGTCTTGTTCATTGTTTGCTGAGACAATTTCCGAGTGAACAAGAGTGTGCTGCAGAAACTGCTTGTTCACAAATTTGTCGAACTGAGACACTGCGAATTTCAATTGGTATCAGAGCGGGAGCTCAACACACAGAGTAAAAGATCCTATAGTGTCTCTGCAGAAGCCAAGACAATGAAGGAAGGACAGAGCACAAGCAGACCTCCATTGTTGGAAGAGAGCAACTATGGATATTGGAAAGCTAGAATGAAAGCCTTTCTCAAGGCTATTGATGAGAAGACATGGAGAGCTGTCGTAATCCAGTGGTCTCCCCCAATCACCATGGATGAACAAGGAGTCACAAGGATAAAGCCTGAAGAACAATGGACTGCTGAAGAGGGTGCTGCAGCAACTGGAAATTCAAAGGCCCTGAATGTAATTTTTGCTGCAGTTGATGCCAACAACTTCAGGCTGATTTCAAATTATGACATGGCCAAACAAGCATGGGAAATTCTGCAAACTGCACATGAAGGAACAGATAGAGTGAAGCTGTCAAGACTCCAGATCATTGCCACTCAATTTGAGAATCTGATAATGCTGGAAGAGGAGACTGTCACTGAGTTTAATGCCAAACTCTGTGATCTTGCAAATGAAGCCCATGCCCTTGGTGAACCTGTCCCTGAAGAGAAGCTGATCAGGAAGGTTCTCAGATCGCTGCCCACAAGATTTGACATGAAAGTAACGGCCATTGAAGAGGCGCAAAATGTCAGATTTATGAGGCTTGAAGAGTTGATGGGGTCTCTCAAACAATTTGAGATGAAGCTGGTTAAAGAAAACATCTCTGCTAAGGACAAGGTTGTTGGACTAAAAGCTAAAGCAGAATCCATGAAGGCAGTTCCAGAAGATCAACTGAGTATGCTTGTTAAGAACCTTGGGAAACTACTGAAGAACATGGAATCCAGAACCGGGAAAAACTCTTCCTCGCAAAGACAACTCAGAAGGGGCCGTGAAAATAACAGAAAAGGTAAGGAACCGGCTCAGAATGAAGATGAAAAGAAAGAAATAAAGAAGGGAGTCCAATGCTGGAACTGTGCAGGCTACGGTCATCGACAAATCAACTGCACTAGCAAACCGATGAAAAAGAGGGCTCTCTCTGCCAGTGGAAGTGAAGATGAGAAAGAGCTGAGTGAAGATGAATGCAACTTGGCCAGATACAGGCCGTTCAGAAGAGGCAGAAAAACACAAGGAAGATTGAACCAGGATCTGCTTCAGCAACCTCTGCATCACCGTAACAAGAGAGCTTCAAAGTATAAAAAATGTTACAGCTGCGGTCGCAAAGGTCATACTTTCTTGGTCTGGAGATTACCCAGAAAGAAGATGGCATTTTTATTGCTCAAAGCAAATACAGCAAGAACCTTGTGCAGAAATTCCAGCTAGATAAGGCCAGTCACAAACGAACCCTTGCTGCCACTCATGTCAAGGCAATCAAAGATGAACATGGCATGGAAGTGAGTCAGACAATCTACAGAAGCATGATTGGGAGCTTATTGTACCTGACTGCCAGCCGACCTGACATTTCCTTCGCAGTAGGAGTCTGTGCCAGATTTCAAGCCTCTCCCAAAGATAGTCACCTACAGTTGGTCAAGCGAATCATTCAGTATGTGGGAGGAACTGTGAGTTATGGCCTTTGGTATACTAAGGACACAAATGCTAATCTGGTAGGATACAGTGATGCGGACTGGGCTGGATGCTCAGAGGACAGGAAGAGCACTTCAGGAGGATGCTTCTTCTTAGGAAATAATCTGGTGTCCTGGTTCAGCAGGAAGCAAAACAGCATTTCGCTATCCACTGCCGAGGCTGAATACATTGCTGCTGGGAGCTGCTGTGCACAAATGCTGTGGATGAAGCAAATGCTGAGTGAGTATGGTCTTCATCAGGATGAAATGAATCTCTACTGTGACAATATGAGTGCCATCAGCATATCTAAGAATCCGGTGCAGCACAGCAGAACCAAGCACATTGACATTCGTCATCACTTCATTCATGATCTTGTTAAAAACAAGACCATTGCACTACAACATGTTGTGTCTGCCAAACAACTTGCTGATATCTTCACAAAAGCTTTGGACGCAGTCCGGTTCGAAGCCCTGAGAGCCTCTCTGGGGCTCTGCGTGTTACCTCCATAGTTCAGCCAGGAGCACCCCCCTTGTCATTTATTCCAAAAAGGGGGAGGAGAAGAGCAGGCTAAGAAGTGGAGGTGAAGAAAAATTCTTCAAACAAATCTCTGGTGGGTTTTGTCAAAATGCCAAGGGGGAGATTGATGATGTAAGTATGACAGTGTCTGACAAAACCAGCACAAGTGAACAAGGAGTTGCTGCAGCTCAAGTTATCAAGCAGGCCAGCAGAAGTGAACTAGCAGCAGCTGCAGCAGGGGATGCTACAGCAGGAGTTTGTTCAACTGGCTGTATCAACCGTCCAAGAAGCAGCAGCAACCTGGGCTTGTCCAGAAGGGCTGGAAACTCTATGGAGAGCATCTGAAGAATTTCTAACTGCTGCAGAGTATATTCTAGTGAGGTTTACTAATCAGAGAAGGAGATTTATATTGAAGATAAATATCAAATCTATTCTCCTAGATTTTAGGAGATAATTGTTCTTGTTGGACATTGCCTAAACCTGGACATTGCTAAAAGCTGGTGATGCTATTTAAGCAGAAGGGGTTTAGAGCAGAAGGGTTGATCGAAGCTGAGGGATACACTAGTGCATACACAGATTTCAGAGAGAGCAATCTTTGGTGTGCGACGGACGAATTCTTCGATCATCACCCGAGAGCAGAGCGTGAGCGGTGATTGTAGCAGAAGGAAATCAGGACTTGCAGAGTCTGATTCAAGCTTGATCTGGAAGCCAATTCAGAGCTGCGGAGCTTGTTGGTTGATCAAGGGCAGCCGTTGAAGAACTGACGGGTGTGTGGCTCGGTCGAGTGTCTAAGCGGCAGTACTCACTAGTGGCAGGTGGTCACTAAGTGAGGGGGAGTATTCCAGAGTGTGCAGCGCTCGTGGAATCGTTCGAACGGCTCGGCAGAAGGCCTTGGAGCGACGCGGACAATTGTGCTTCAGCTGTGTGTTACAGCAGTTGCTACAGCAACCCTGCTGAGTAGGTGTAGTTTAGAATAGGCTGAGTTCTTTGAGAAGACTGTAGCTATTCTAGATTGACATATTTTAGAGGGTTTGCAGACACAAATCAGAGCTTGTTCTGATTGTGTCGAGTGATCCACACAAGGTTGAGTAGCATAGGTTGCGTGAGTTGTAACCGAGTGTACTTGGAGACCTTTGGTTTGAGTGGATTGAGGACTGGAGAATAGTCCTCCCCAGACGTAGGCAGTTGGCCAAACTGGGTGAACAAACTTTGTCTTGTTCATTGTTTGCTGAGACAATTTCCGAGTGAACAAGAGTGTACTGCAGCAACTGCTTGTTCACAAATCTGTCGAACTGAGACACTGCGAATTTCACAGCTCTCCTACTCGGACGAGGACGTCCTCGATCATGCCCGTCGGCTGCTTGCACGACCGATCCGCTATCTGAATGGTGAGACCTGCAGGCTTTAGTGGTCCAAGGCGCAATGACGCATACATGGAATAGGGAAGCACATTTATAGATGCGCGTAAGTCAATCATGCAGTTGCTCACTGTGGTCTTACCTAAAGTGCATGGGATGGTGAACGTACCTGGGTCTCGGCATTTAGGTGGTACCTTATGTTGCACGATTGCTGAGGCCTACGCATTTAGCATTACCTGTGCGCACTCGCCTTTCCTCCTCTTGTTTGTGCACAGCTCCTTTAAGAATTTAGCGTACCTAGGGATCTGCCGAACTGCTTTAATAAGGGGAATGTTTATTTCCACCTTACTGAATAACTCGTAGAGCTCCTTATCAAGCGCTTCCTTCCTAGCCGATGGTGCCTGTACAGGGAAAGGTGCAGGTATGTAAGTACGATTCATGCCTTTGTCTTTTGATTGCGCCATACCTGGCGCCTCGCCCTGCTGGCTTGTGGCCGGCGCTCTCGGTTGCGCATCTTGCTCAGCTGGATCTGGAGCTTGCGCAACTGGTTGCGCGGGCGCCCTTGCGGTCTGCTCTGTTCCTACCGTGCGCCCAGTCCTTAGTGTCACTGCGTTGACTCCTCCCTTGGGATTCTGGATCACTTGCGAAGGCAGGTTGCCATCGCTCTTTTTCAGCTCATACACCGTGGTAGCGATCTGTGATAGCTGCTTTTCAATGGACTCGAACCTCTTGTCATACTTCTCATCATTCTTGCGCACTGTGTCTGCTAGCTGCCCCACGATATCTTCTAAGCATCGCCTCGGTTGCTGGTTGTTTTGCGCTGGTGCGTCAGTGCGGTGATGCGGTGGATTGTAGGGCGCAGCTTGTTGCGTCTGCTGTGGTGCGCGCTGATCCGTGGACTGCCTCTGGAAATTGTTTTCCTCCTTCCATCTGAACCCATTTGCAGCTAGTCCAAAACGCTGCTGATTCTGCCTCTGCAGCCCTCTATTATCCCATCCTCCTAGAGCATTGACATCTCCTGATTCCTCGAAAAGTGTGGGACATGCATTGGTTTTGTGTTCAGTGGACGTGCAGAATTCGCATGCCTTTGGCGCAGCTGATTGCGCCCTCTGCACATGCATCAACTTCTGCAGCATGGCCTTCATCTCCTTTATCTCAGCGCTTGTTTCTACCTGATGCACAGAACGAGCACGACTATTTTCAAGTGTTAGCTGATGTCTTACCTGTCCAGCAGAGTCTTCTATTAGCTGCCACGCGTCCTCTGGGTACATGTTGCAAATGTCGCCTCCTGCGCATGCATTCAATAATCTCAGCTCCATGGGTAGCAATCCATTCAGGAAATTCTCTATCAGCACATTTTGGGGCAGGCCGTGATTGTAGCAGTTGGCCTCCAATCTCCCTGAAACGCTCATAATACTCCGATAGTGATTCTCCTGCGCCCTGCCTAGGTGCAGCCAGCTCCCTCCTGAGTAGCGCGATCTTGGCTGCGGGATAGAACTTGTCCAAGAACTTCTTCTGCAGCTGCTCCCATGTGTGAATTGATCCTGCTGGTAAGTTCATCAGCCAATGCCTGGCCGTGTCACACAATGAAAAAGGGAACGCTTTCATCTTCAGCGCTTCGTCGCTCTCCCCTTCGGCCTTCATGTTCTCGCAAATGACTAGGAATTCTCGCACATGCTTGACTGGGTTCTCGTTGTTCATCTCGTGGAACTTGGGCATGTGATAAATGAGCGAGCTCCTTAGCTCAAAATGATCGTCTGGTGGAAGCACTATGCACCATGGCTGGTTAACCGTGATTGGGGCTGACATCTCGCGCATTGTTTTGCGTCGCGCGGCTTGTCGCGCGGGCGGCGCATTATACACTTCAGCGGCCATCCTTGCTTCAACCTTGCGCTGCACTTCCTCTCTGAACCGAACTGCGCGGTTGTCCGCCCTCGCATTCTCTGGGGTTCTGTCCCCTAGGTTGTCTCCAACGACACCGTTATCCTCCAAGACCTGTTTTAAATCTCAAAGAAAACGAAATTAGAAGACAATGAAGTTGTCCCGTCTGTCAGTGCGCAACTAGAATCTGCGCGGCGCAACTGTTTCAAGGTTGCGCAGGCTGATGTTTGATTGCGCGCTGTCAGAAACAACAACGAGAAAAATAAAGCAAACAGAAATAACTAACTACTGTAAAAGAAAACTTAAACTAATTAAAGTTTATCTGTGTTGCTCCCCGGCAACGGTGCCAAAATTTGATGCGCGCGTCGTTGTACGCGTCAAATTAATCCTTCCTTCTCCACTTAGTATAGCGGCTAAGTCAGAGTCGATCCCACAAGGAGCAAGCAGACTAGCTCTAACTAGTAACCTGCACTTACGAAAATTGGGGTGTGAGTGATTGGGTTGCGCAAGTGCGCGAATGACAGTAGTTAACGCAGAATTTGCACTAGACGTGCGCAGGCAGTAGAGATTAAGTACTATGACTATGAAAAGTATCGGTGCAGACAATCCTCTATGAATGTATTCCTTATCATCGACTCTAAACGTATATAGTTCGGTTTACTGAAGTTAGTGTCCGATCAAGGCTTCCTAACATGTGCGCATGTTCCGGTCAAAGTTCATGAGCTATTAATTCTTGAAACTAGTCTAAGCAGCTACGAATCCTGTCATGGTAGCAGCTGATTATCATAGCGCGTTACTCCTAGTTGTCACTGTCAAGCTACCAACTAGTTTAACATATAACAGACAAGTCGCAAGAGTAAGATTGCTGTTCAAGGCTTCCCCTACTCATGCAACTAGTTGTCAACCGTGTGCACAGAATTAATACAAGCAAACAAACTATGCATTAAGCACAAGTCTCAAAGGAAATACTCATAGAATCATGCCCAACCGATACAAAGCGTTTAGCTAGACATGCTAGTAGTAAACATGATAGAAATAGTAAATAACAGCTAAAGTATCCAAGAAAATAGTAACAAGCAGGTGCGTGCAGATTGCTGTGTCTCGGCTGGCGCAGTCGGCTAACGCAGGTCCTCACTGTAGCTCGTGTGATGTGGTGTGTCTGTGATTCTCTATGATGATTATGAAACCCTAGCCTTCCTCTCTTTATATACTGCTCATGAGGCCCAATCTTGGCAGCTTCCAAATCCGATGGTGTCAAGATTTGGAAACACCACTATCAAGATTTGGAAACACCACTATCTTGGTTAGCGCAATCGGTCTGCGCACCGTAGTCTGAATCTATCCTGTTTGCGCTGCTTGCTCCGCAGGCTGTGTGTTGCGCTCCTTAAACGCTGCCTATTAGCGCGTATCCGACTTAGGCCCTCGTTTCGCCCTGGAATACAAAAATATCGGAAACAAGTAATCTTGTACACAAAATAATGCAAACAAGCACAGTGTTAGGATCTAAATAGCGCGTATAAATAGGCTCTATCATTCACCCTGCATTGCTCTATCACCTTCGCGCACATACCCTCAACAATTTTTAATATTATCCCTCCTTGGTAAACTTGCGCAGGTCAGCGCACGCGTTTACACCCGTGCCCACTTTCCTACACTCGACTTCCAGAGGAAAGGTGGTCTGTTTTCCCACCTTGCCACTGATAGAACCTAGTTATATGCGCTATTTAGATCTTAACACTGTGCTTGTTTACATTATTTTGTGTACAAGATTACTGGTTTTCGGTATTTTTGTATTTCAGGATAAAACAGGAGCATAAGTCAGATGTGCGCTAACGGATGTTTTTAGAGCGCAATGCACGACCTGTGGAAGCTAGCAGCGCAAAAGGAGATAGCTGATTCGGGCTACAGTGCGCAAACCGACTGCGCGAAGAAAGTAGCGCAGTCAGCGTGTGCAGAATGGCAGAGTTTCTAAATATTGATCTCCTAGATTTGGAAAGTTGCTAAAAGTCTCTCGGGCCAAATCTAAGCCTTCCTTGGGCTTCAAGACCACTATATAAGAGGAGGGAAGCTAGGGTTTCGAGGAGAGAGAGAGCAGATAGAGAGAAGGACACACAGCAGCAAAACACACAAGCTACTTCAGCCAGAATCTACGCGAACCACCTGCGCCGGCCGAGAACAGCAACGCGCAATTGCGCCAACCTGCGACGTTTTCTCTTGCTGCTTTAGTTTTATTTATTATTGCTATGATGTTTATTGCTAGCATGTCTAGGTAAACACTTTGTATCGGTTGGGCATGATTCTATGAAGTATTTCCTTTGAGACTTGAGCTTAATGCTTAGTTCGTCTACTTATATTAATTCTATGCATATGAGTGATGATTTGTATCAAGTGGGCATGATTCTATGCATATTGATTCTACCCCGCAGCAAAGATTGCGCTACTTAGGAGGGAATTGGCCGCACCTAGACAGGGAGTAGGAGAGTCACTATCAGAGTACTATGAGCGTTTCAGGGAGCTGGAAGCCAACTGCTATAATCATGGCTTGCCCCAACATGTGCTGATAGAGAATTTCCTGAACGAGCTACAACCAATGGAACTCAGACTGCTGAACGCATGCGCAGGTGGTGACATATGCAACATGTACCCAGAGGATGTATGGCAGATGATCGAGGACTCTGCTAGACAGGTAAGGCATCAATTGACGCTCGAGAACAGTTGTGCGCGCACTGTGCACCAGGTGGATTCCAGCGCTGAAATCAAGGAAATGAAAGCCGTGCTGCAGAAGCTGATGAGTGCGCAAGGCACGCAACCAGTTGCGCCGAAGGTATGCGAGTTCTGTAAGTCCTCTGAGCACAAAACCGACGCATGTCCCACACTTTTCGAGGAATCAGGAGATGTCAATGCTCTAGGAGGATGGGACAGTAGAGGACTGCAGAGGCAGAATCAGCCGCGCTTTGGACTGGCCGCAAATGGATTCAGATGGAGGGAGGACAGCAATCTCCAAAGGCAGCCAGCGGAATATCCTGCACCTCAGCAGGTGCAGCAAGCATACAACCCACCACACCGCCGCAAAGACGCACCAGCACAGAATAACCAGCAACCACGGCGCTCCTTATAAGATATAGTGGGTCAGTTGGCAGACACCGTGCGCAAGAACGATGAAAAGTATGACAAAAGATTCGAGTCAATTGAAAAGCAGTTGTCGTCGATTGCTACCACGGTCTACGAGCTGAAAAAGAGCGATGGCAACCTGCCTTCGCAAGTGATTCAAAACCCCAAGGGAGGAGTTAACGCCGTAACACTGAGGACTGGGCGCACAGTTGGAACAGCTCCGATCGCGAAGGAGCCCGCACAGCCAGTTGCGCAACCTCCAGAGCCAGCACAGCCGGATACACAACCAGGCGCGCCAGCTACGAACCAATAGGGGGTGGCGCCAGGTATGATACAATCAGGAGAACAAAGTACCAATCATACTAATGCACCTGCACCTTTTCCTGTGCAGGCACCCTCAGCAAGGAAGGAGGTGCTTGACAAGGAGTTATACGAGTTATTCAGTAAGGTGGAAATAAACATCCCCCTGATTGAGGCAGTTCGGCAGATTCCCAGATATGCTAAGTTCTTGAAGGAGCTATGCACAAACAAGAGGAGGAAGGGCGAGTGCGCACAAGTAACGCTTAACGCACATGCATCAGCAATTGTGCAACACAAGGTACCACCTAAATGCCGGGATCCAGGTACGTTCACCATACCGTGCACTTTAGGTAAGACCACGGTAAGCAACTGCATGATTGATCTCGGTGCATCTATAAATGTGCTCCCTTACTCCTTGTATGTGTCATTACACCTTGGTCCACTAAAGCCTGCAGGTCTTACCATCAAACTAGCAGATCGGTCGTGCAAACAACCGACGGGCATGATAGAGGACGTTCTCGTCCGAGTGGGAGAGCTGGTGTTCCTAGCAGATTTCTACGTCTTGGAAATGGAGGGTGAGCCGAGCAAGGGAAGCGCACAGATCCTACTGGGCAGACCATTTCTGATGACAACGCGCACAAAGATAGACGTGTGGAAAGGCACGCTCTCAATGGAGGTAGATGGCGAGGAGATTCACTTTAACATTTTTAAGGGGATGCAACACCCTCATGAGGACGCCACAGTGCATGCGTTAGACAGTATGGACGACTTGGTTGGCATGCGCAGTGTGCAAGCGCAACAGGGGAGCCTGCGCCATTGGCACAGACAGAGTTAGAGGAACAAGATGATAAGCTGAGTAGCACAGAACCAGTGTCCGGACAGGTATGTGATTTGGTTAATGTTTGCGCTACTAATAAAATCCTGCCTTCTATTGAACAGGAACCCAAGGTTGAGCTGAAGCAATTGCCCGAGCACTTAAAGTACATCTTCCTAGGCAGTGAGGACACTCTGCCTGTCATTAAAAAGAAAGGATTAGAGGACGAGCAGGAGGCGCGATTACAGGAGGTGCTGCGCAAGAACCAGCACGCCATAGGATGGACATTAGCTGACCTGCACGGAGTAAGCCCTGATGTGTGCATGCACAGAATTCTGCTAGAAAATGATGCCAAACCATCCAGGGAACCTCAGCGCAGACTGAATCCGATTATGATGGAGGTAGTGCAGAAGGAGATCCTGAAGCTCCCGATTTCAGACAGTAAGTGGGTAAGTCCAGTGCACGTTGTGCCAAAGAAAGGAGGCATCACAGTAGAGGAGAATGCGTAGGGCGAGCTAGTTCCCAAGCGCATACAGACTGGGTGGCGCATACGCAGTCACACGCAAGGATCATTTTCTACTACCATTCATGGACCAGATGCTCGACCGATTGGCGGGAAAGCCACACTTTTGCTTCTTGGACGGTTACTCAGGGTACAATCAGATCCCTATTGTTGCGGAGGATCAGGAGAAGATAACCTTTACCTGTTCATTCGGTACCTTTGCGTTCCGGCGCATGTCGTTTGAGCTGTGTAATGCGCCAGGTACGTTCCAACGCTTAGTCATGAGCATTTTCTCTGATATGATTGGTTTATGTATAGAGGTATTCATGGATGACTTTACTATGCATGGTGAGACGTTTGATGCATGTTTTGATAATCTTGATAAGGTCTTAGCGCGCTGCATTACCAAGAACCTAGTCCTCAATTATGAAAAATGTCACTTTATGGTGTCACATGGAGTAGTACTAGGACATATCGTTTCGCAGGAAGGAATTAAGGTCGATAAAGCAAAAAATTGATCTTATCTCAAATCTGCCTTATTACACTAATGTGCGTGACGTTAAGTCGTTCCTTGGGCATGCAGGGTTCTATAGGCGCTTTATTAAGGACTTTTCTAAAATATGTATTCCATTGTCTAACCTCCTTCAAAAGGACGTGTGCTTTGAGTTCACTGATGAGTGCAGGAATGCTTTTGATAAGTTAAAGGATGTGCTAACCAGTGCGCCAGTGATGCGCGCACCAGACTGGAACTTACCATTTGAGCTGATGTGCGATGCTAGTGACTACGCTGTAGGCGCAGTGCTGGGCCAGCGCGTGGATAAAAGGCCGAATGCTATCTATTATTCGTCGCGCACACTGAACACTACGCAGAGGAACTACACCACGACCGAGAAGGAACTTCTGGCAATCGTATTTGCGCTGGAGAAGTTCCGCGCATATGTTCTGGGCGCTAAAGTCACTGTCTACACTGACCACGCTGCTATCCGCTACCTGATGTCCAAGAAAGAGACTAAGCCGCGCTTGATGCGCTGGTTGCTTCTGCTCTAAGAGTTCGACTTAGAGATCAAGGATAAGAAGGGAATGGAAAACACTGTTGCTGATCACCTAAGCAGGATAGTGAAAGAAGAGGAGCCAGGCAGATCACGGAGACATTCCTTGATGAGTACCTGATGGCGCTGAATGGTAAGGTACCATGGTATGCGCATATTGCAAACTACCTGGTCACAGGTGCGTTTCCCCTTCAGTTCACTAAAGCTCAGTGCATGAGGTTAAAACATGAGTCTAAATATTACGTTTGGGATGATCCGTACATGTTTAGAATAGGCCCTGATCAGATCTTGAGGCGATGTGTGCCTGATCATGAGATGAGCTCTGTTTTGAGGTTTTGTCATGCGCACGCGTGCGGAGGACACTTTGGTCCAAGGCGCACGAGCAGGAAAATCTTAGATTGGGGTTTTTATTGGCCGTACTTATTTCGTGACTCATATAACCACTGCAGGGCTTGTGACAGGTGTCAGCGCATAGGAAATATATCCGCGCGCAATGAGATGCCACACACACCAATATTGGTAGACGAAGTGTTCGACTTGTGGGGGATTGACTTCATGGGGACATTTCATCCATCTTTTGGATACGAATACATACTAGTTGCGGTAGATTATGTCTCGAAGTTAGTCGAAGCTAAGGCCACGCGCAAGGATGATGGTAAAACGGTTGTTGAGTTTTTAAGGACCAACATTTTCTGCAGGTACGGAGTGCCTAAGGCAATAATCAGCGACCAGGGGACGCACTTCTGCAACAGAATAGTGGCGCAAGTACTAAAGCATTATGGAGTGCGCCACAAGACGTCCACTGCATACCATCCTCAAACGAATGGCCAGGCCGACGTTTCCAACAGAGAGATGAAGCGCATTCTAGAGAAAACCGTGAGACCTTTGCGCAAAGACTGGAGCCAGCGGCTGGACGATGCACTTTGGGCATACAGGACTGCGCACAAGACACCGATTGGGACTTCACCATTTCGGTTGGTGTATGGAAAGGCGTGCCACCTACAAGTTGAGTTGGAGCACAAGGCATACTGGGCATTGCGCACTTGCAATCTAAACCTCGATGAGGCTGGTAAGGAGCGCGCATTTGAGTTAAGCGAGCTAGAGGAGCTGCGTGACTACAAAGCACGCAGGAAAGCATTTCACGATAAGTACATCCTCAGACGCACCTTCGAGCCAGCAGACCGGGTGCTGTTGTTCTCCTCGCGCTTAAAACTGATGCCCGGGAAGCTACGCAGCAAGTGGACGGGACCTTACACGGTCACAAAGGTTTTCCCGTACGGAACTATCGAGTTAGAAAATGAGCGCAAGCATCGCTTTCAGATTAATGGGCAAAGAGTCAAGAAATACTTGGGAGAACCGTGGGATGAGGCCACGCGCGAAGTTGATTTGGCGGAACCAGAAATAGAAGATGTGCAAGCTGCTGCGCCAGAAATACAACCTGCTGCACTGGAGGGAGAACTAGAAGCTACTGATTATTTATCTTCTCCCTCACTGATTAACCTCGTTACTTATGATGTGCCACACAATTTTGGCCACATTGACCACCTATCTGTTCCTTTGCGCAGGACTAAGGAAGACATAGCACACACAGACGCACCAGAGCGCGCAGGAGCAAGTGTGGGGGTGGTCCGGAGCACGAACTTGAGCAAGTAACGAGGTACTGTCGAGCCAACGACGTTAAACAAAGGCACTTGTCGGGAGGTCACCCGACACGTTTTCCACGTTTTATTTTTACACGTTTCTCTAGGATTTGCATTTTAGCTAGTTCAGTACTTGCATATTTTTTGAGTCACATAGCAATGCGCGAGTCAGTGCGCAGTTCAGTGCGCAGGACAGCTGCGCGGGTCAAGGGGTATATCAGGGCAGATACTTAGAAAATTCCCGACATTCTGCAGTTTCGACTGCTAGCCGATCTTTGCCGTCCGCCCACCTTTTCCAGCATTCTCTAGAGAAATTTGAAGAGCACAACATCACCAGCGCACTAGGTAACCTCTCAGTCCTTGTTTCTGTCATTTTAGTGAGGGTTTAGTGAAGGAACCCGACTGAGGACGTAACCCTAGAATCAAAACCGCACCTAGTTAGCCAGCTCCGTTTGGTGATTTCATTGCTGGGTTTTGTTGACACCAGTGAGGCACCCATCTGGTAGGAATTTGAGGGTTTGATTTGAAGTTCTGATTTTAGGATCCTTAGTAGAGCGTTGACTATAGTTGACCGCTGCAAATATGAGGCCGGCAGAGGACCAGGACACCCCAGCATCTTTCACACGGTAGTATGACGCCTTTTGGAGGCTGGACATGTATGGCACACCGTGCATCAGCAGGGACTTCCTGCGCGAGGTGGGCTTAGAGGACTTGGTCATAGAGAAGCTCACGCAGGCCGGCTGGGTTGCGTTGATGGACTTAGAAAGCGCAGCCGACAAAGAGGACACCTGTGAGTTCCTGGCGTCCCTGTAAATCCAAGACTTGGCGATCCGATACCGACACCGAGGGGTGTGGTACATTGCGTCAGCCAAGAGGCTGAAGCACACCCTGCGCTGTGACAAGGTACGCGAGCACGAGGTGGATACGCACACCAACCAGGAGGCGTGGCGCGAGATGGCGCAGGGCACACCGTTCGCCGCTGGGCGTAGCAGAGGGCGTGAGCGCGCGACCCCTGGATGTATTACCTGTGGCGCATGGTGGCGTACGCAGTCATTGGGCGCTACAACGGTGCGCCGAAGGTCCCGATTGGTGTCTTATGTGCGGTTCGGTATGCCCATAGCGCATCGTCAAGGCGCTGGCTCCAGTCTTTGCGCGAAGGTCTCACGGTTTTCTCCAGGATACGCTTGATCACTCGGTTGGAAACCTCCGCTTGTCCATTCGTCTGAGGGTGGTAAGCGGTGGACGTCTTGTGGCGCACTCCATAATGCTTGATACCTGCGCCACTTTCCTATTACAGAAATGCGTCTCCTGGTCGCTTATGATTGCCTTAGGCACCCCGTACTTGCAAAAAATGTTAGTTCTCAAAAAGTCAGCGACCATCTTACCATCATCCTTCCGGGTGGCCTTAGCCTCAACCCATTTGGAGACATAATCCACCGCGACCAATATATACTCATATCCGGAAGATGGAGGAAATGGCCCCATGAAGTCAATCCCCCAAATATCGAATACTTCATCCACTAGTATTAGCGTTTTCGGCATCTCATTGCGCGCTCATACACTTGTCACAGCTCCTGCAGTGGTTATACGAGTCACTAAACAAGTGTGGCCAATAAAATCCGCAATCCAGGATCTTTCTGCTCGTGCGCTTTGGACCAAAGTGTCCTCCACATGTGTGCGCATGACAAAACATCAAAACAGAGTTAATTTCATGGTCAGGCACGCATCGCCTCAAAATCTGATCAGATCTTATTCTGAGCATATACGGATCATTCCAAATGTAATACTTGGACTCATGCTTTAGTCTCATGCATTGGGTTTTAGTGAAATGAGGAGGGAACGTACCTGTGACCAGGTAATTTGCAATGTGCGCATACCATGGTACCTTACCTGTCAGCGCCATCAGATGCTCGTCAGGGAATGTCTCCGTGATCCGCCTTGGCTCCTCCTCTTTCACGATCCTGCTCAGGTGGTCAGCGACTGTGTTTTCCGTCCCCTTCTTATCTTTGATTTCCAAGTCGAACTCCTGAAGTAGGAGCACCCAGTGCATCAGGCGCGGCTTAGTCTCCTTCTTGGACATTAGGTAACGGATTGCTGCGTGGTCTGTGTAGACGATGACTCTGGCGCCTAGAATATCTCCAGTGCAAACACGATTGCCAGAAGTTCCTTCTCCGTGGTGGTGTAGTTGATCTGCGCAGCGTCCAGTGTGCGCGATGCATGATAAATGGCGTGCGGCTTCATGTCCACGCGCTGTCCCAGGACTGCACCTACTACATAGTCACTAGCGTTGCACATCAGTTCAAATGGCAGATTCCAATCTGGCGCGGGCATCACTGGCGCACTTGTCAGCGCCTCCTTCAGCTTATCAAACGCGGCCCTGCACTCATCAGTGAATTCGAAACACACATCCTTTTGCAAGAGGTTAGACAGGGGTATACAAATCTTAGAAAAATCTTTTATGAAACGCCTGTAAAACCCAGCATGCCCAAGGAATGATTTCACATCGTGCACGTTAGTGGAATAAGGCAGATTAGAAATAAGATCTATTTTGGCCTTATCTACCTTGATCCCCTCCTGCGAGATAATATGTCCTAGTACTACACCATGCGATACCATGAAATGACATTTTTCATAATTGAGCACTGGGTTTTTTGAAATGCAGCGCGCTAAGACCTTATCAAGATGAGTTAAGCATGCATCAAAGGTACCTCCGTACACAGTAAAATCATCCATGAACACTTCTATGCATATACCAATCATATCAGAAAAGATGCTCATGACTAGACGTTGGAACGTACCTGGCGCGTTACACAGCCCAAATGACATGCGCCGAAATGCAAACGTACCGAATGGGCAGGTAAACGTGGTTTTCTCTTGATCCTCCGCAGCTATGGGTAACTGATTGTACCCTGAGTACCCGTCCAAGAAACAAAAGTAGGGCTTCCCCGCTAATCGATCTAGCATCTGGTCCATGAAGGGTAGCGGAAAATGATCCTTGCGCGTGACTGCGTTAAGCTTTCTGTAGTCGATGCACATGCGCCATCCAGTTTGCATGCGCTTGGGAACTAGCTCGCCCTGCGCATTCTCCTCTACTGTGATTCCTCCTTTCTTCGGCACAACGTGCACTGGACTTACCCATTTGCTGTCCGAGATTGGGTAAATGACTCCTGCGTCAAGCAGCTTCAGGATCTCCTTCTGCACCAC
The DNA here is from genome assembly GCA_963678935.1 of Umbilicus rupestris. Taxonomy (NCBI): domain Eukaryota; kingdom Viridiplantae; phylum Streptophyta; class Magnoliopsida; order Saxifragales; family Crassulaceae; genus Umbilicus; species Umbilicus rupestris. The sequence continues at coordinate 6,466,994 of OY787628.1, read as the reverse complement.
CTCCATCATTTTCGGGTTCAATCTGCGCTAAGGCTCCCTGGATGGTTTAGCACCATCTTCCAATAGAATCCTATGCATGCATACGTCCGGGCTCACTCCGCGCAGGTCAGCAAGTGTCCATCCTATAGCGCGCTGGTTCTTGCGCAGCACCTGCTGTAATCGCGCCTCCTGCTCCTCTTCTAATCCTTTCTTTATGATTACCAGCAGGGTGTTTTCATTTCCCAAAAATATGTATTTGAGGTGCTTTGGGAGTTGCTTCAGCTCGACCTTGGGTGCCTGTTCAATAGAGGGCGAGATTTTATTAGCAGTGCAGACATTAACTATATCGTGTACCTGTCTGGATGCTAGTTCAGCACTGCTCAGCTCATCCTCATGCGCCTCCAACTTTGCCTGTGCCATTGTCTCAAGTCCTTCTGCTGCGCTCGCACATTGCGCATCTGCAACCAAGTCATCTATGTTGTCCATCGCGTGCACTGTGGCATCCTCATGAGGGTGCTGCATCCCTTTAAATATGTTAAAGTAAATTTCCCAGCAACCTCCATTGAGAGCGTACCCCTCCACACGTCTATCTTTGTGCGCGCTGTCATCAGAAATGGTCTGCCCAATAGTATCTGCGCACTTCCTTTGCTCGACTCACCCTCCATTTCTAAGACATAGAAATCTGCTGGGAACACCAGCTCTCCTACTCGGACGAGGACGTCCTCGATCATGCCCGTCGGTTGCTTGCACGACTGATCCGCTAGCTGAATAGTGAGACCTGCAGGCTTTAGTGGTCCAAGGCGCAATGACGCATACAGGGAATAGGGAAGCACATTTATAGATGCGCCTAAGTCAATCATGCAGTTGCTTATTGTGGTCTTACCTAAAGTGCATGGGATGGTGAATGTACCTGGGTCCCGGCATTTAGGTGGTACCTTATGTTGCACGATTGCTGAGGCCTGCGCATTTAGGATTACCTGTGCGCACTCGCCTTTCCTCCTCTTGTTTGTGCACAGCTCCTTTAAGATTTTGGCGTACCTAGGGATCTGCCGAACTGCTTCAATAAGGGGAATGTTTATTTCCACCTTACTGAATAACTCGTAGAGCTCGTTATCAAGCGCTTCCTTCCTAGCCGATGGTACCTATACAGGGAAAGGTGCAGGTATGTTAGTACGATTCATGTCTTTATCTTTCGATTTTGCCATACCTGGCGCCTCGCCCTACTGGCTTGTGGCTGGCGCTTCTGGTTGCGCATCTTGCTCTGCTGGATCTGGAGCTTGCGCAACTGGTTGCGCGGGCGCTTTCGCGGTCTGCTCTGTTCCTACCGTGCGCCCAGTCCTCAGTGTCACTGCGTTGACTCCTCCCTTGGGATTCTGGATCACTTGCGAAGGCAGGTTGCCATCGCTCTTTTTCAGCTCATACACCGTGGTAGGGATCTGTGATAGCTGCTTTTCAATGGACTCGAACCACTCGTCATACTTCTCATCACTCGAACCTCTTATCGTTGTACGCGTCAAATTAATCCTTCCTTCTCCACTTAGTATAGCGGCTAAGTCAGGGTCGATCCCTCAAGGAGCAAGCAGACTCGCTCTAACTAGTAACCTACAACTTAACGAAAATTGGGGTGTGAGTGAATGGGTTGCGCAGGTGCGCGAATAACAGTAGTGAAAGCAGAATTTGCACTAGACGTGCGCAGGCAGTAGAGATTAAGTACTATGACTATGAAGAGTATCGGCGCAGACAATCCTCTATGAATGTATTCCTTATCATCGACTCTAAACGTCTATAGTTCGGTTTACTGAAGTTAGTGTCCGATCAAGGCTTCCTAACATGTGCGCATGTTCCGATCAAAGTTCATGAGCTATTAATTCTTGAAACTAGTCTAACCAGCTACGAATCATGTCACAGTAGCAGCTGATTATCCTAGCGCGTTACTCCTAGTTGTCACCGCCAAGCTACCAACTAGTTTAACATATAACAAACAAGTAGCAAGAGTAAGATTGCGGTTCAAGGCTTCCCCTACTCATGCAACTAGCTGTCAACCATGTGCACAGAATTAATACAAGCAAACAAACTATGCATTAAGCACAAGTCTCAAAGGAAATACTCATAGAATCATGCCCAACCGATACAAAGCGTTTAGCTAGACCTGCTAGTAGTAAACATCATAGAAATAGTAAATAACAGCTAAAGTATCCAAGAAAACAGTAATAAGCAGGTGCGTGTAGGTTGCAGTGTCTCGGCTCGCGCAGTCGGCTAGCGCGGGTCCTCTCAGCAGCTCGTGTGTTTTTCAGTTCTGCCTCTTTCTCGTGTGTGTCTTGATGCTTTATGATGATTTTAAACCCTAGCCTTCCTCTCTTTATATACTGCTCATGAGGCCCAATCTTGGCAGCTTCCAAATCCCATGGTGTTCAAGATTTGGAAACACCACTATCTTGCGCATGGCGCACTGCACACATTGGTTAGCGCAGTCGGTCTGCATACTGCAGTCTGAATCTATCCTGTTTGCGCTGCTAGCTCCGCAGGCTGTGTGTTGCGCTCCTTAAACGCTGCCTGTAAGCGCGTATCCGACTTAGGCCCTTGTTTTGTCCTAGAATACAAAAACACCGAAAACCAGTAATCTTGTACACAAAATGATGCAAACAAGCACAGTGTTAAGATCTAAATAGGCTCTATCACTGCAGTACCGAGCGGTAACTGCTAAGGAAGATGGGTCATTGGAATGGTGTTACCGGCTACACGCCGCTAGGGCACCGAGGCACGCAGCAACCAGAGGAGCGCTCGCGGAGAGTAGTGCACGGCAGAAGGAAGCTACTGCTGAGGAGGAAATGGAGACTGTGGAGGCACCAGTCGTGCAGCCAGCTAGGCGCATGAGGACGCGCGCACAGAGTGGAGCGCGCGCGCGGGCTAGTGGACCGCCAGGGGAAGTTGTAACCATTGACATCAGAGACTCTCCCCTGCGCGCGCCTGCAAAGCGGCGCAGACAGGATTCTGAGGAGGCGCCAGCAGAGCAACGCATGTTATTTAACGTCATGCGCGTGCTGGAGTACTTGGCGCCCGAGGGGGCAGATTTAAGTATCAATCCACCAGCGGGGTGGAAATTTGGAGATCCCATTCCCCCTCTCTTCAGTCTGCGCAGGCCACCTCCAGGGTCACCATCAGAGCAGCGCGCGCCAGCCAGTTCTCCAGCGCATTCACCAGCCCAATCCTCAGTGCGCACCCCAGTCATGGACCCACAGCCAATGCCATCAGAGCCCCCTAAGCAACCCTCAGCCTAGATGATCCGATCGCCCTCTGAGGTCACCCCCACCAAAGAGTTAAGTTCAGATTCAATATGGGAGACTGACTCGGATGAGGAGCCCGCAAACCAGCCCGCAGCAGTATCAGTTGCGCAGCCATCCTCCAGCTCAGAGTATGAGACAGAGACAGAGTCCATGTACGAGGAGGCACAAGGGTCTGCGCAGGACTCCAGCTCAGAGGACTTTTAGGGCGCAGCAGATGGCTAGGCACAAATCATTTCGGGTTGTCATTATTGCTTTTGAAAACTATCATTGGATATTCTGTTCCTATGTTGTGTGGATATTTTGTGAACCCCTGACCGTGTTTCATTTGCTACATTGACGTTGTTTTTCATTCCATTTTTAGTTCTTAGTAGCTTGCATGTGTGCGCTCTCCGTTTCGCTTGAGCTTGAGTCGTGGGGACACGTCTCTGTTTAAGTGTGGGGGGGGGGGGGGTTACATTTACATTTCATATTTATTATTGTAGTTTAGCTTAGTTAGTGCAGTATAGGAAATAGCAGTGGTTGTGCCCTTGTGTGCGGATTAAGCACGCCTTTCGACTTGTTTTGCCTTATTCATCCTACATGCACTGCCATTAACCAATTTAGTATAATTTTTGCGATTTTTGTCTTTTTAGTTGGGATATTCAGGGGATGTGGAGCTGACAGAAAAAACTCTAGAGAGGCGGTTAGTCGTTCTTGCTTCGAGAGTAAGGTACATGGCTAAAAGCGCTAGTGGAGGCCGGTGCTTTGCAACCTTCGGAACAAGAGAGCGCGCTCAGCCACGCAGATGCCAAAGGCGAATACCCATAGCGTGGCGAGGTGGGAAAACAGACCACCTTTCCTCTGGAAATCGAGTGTAGGAAAGTGGGCGCGGGTGTAAACGCGTGCGCTGACCTGCGCAAGTAGACCAAGGAGGGAGAGCGGGGCGTTGTTCCATAGCTACTATCCGAAGGCTGAGACTGGAACCGTTCTGGGAGTAAAAAGAAGAGTGGACAAAGCCGTATAAAAGAAAGAAATCAGTTGACAACATACGCAAGGAAAAGAATCAGCGCGCGCACATAACTCCATATCAGCGCATGCACAAGTCAAAAAGTAAAAAATCGTCACAGACGAAAGGCTTGAGTTCCCAAGAAGCGCGCGAATGAATCACGCACCTGAAGAAACCTGCGCGATTATCCATGTACCAGAAATTGGAGTGGAGGCCGACAACCAGGAGCCTATGAAGAGCTATCTCCGAATCATCCGAATTAAATTGCATCCTGGCTGAGAGGTAACAAATTTCGAAATTATTATATTAGAATTGTTAAGGGTTTGGCGCGTAGGTGATAGAGCAGCGCAGGGTGAATCGCTGTGGGAATCGCGCATGAGTATGAGGCTGTGCGCTAGACTTCAGAGAGGTAAAAGTATCTGCGCTTTAGTACTTGTTCGGGACGAACAAGGGCAAGTGTGGGGGATTTGATAGAACCTAGTTATATGCGCTATTTAGATCTTAACACTGTGCTTGTTTACATTATTTTGTGTACAAGATTACTGGTTTTTGGTATTTTTGTATTTCAAGATAAAACAGGAGCATAAGTCAGATGTGCGCAAACGGATGTTTTTAGAGCGCAATGCACGACCTGTGGAAGCTAGCAGCGCAAAAGGAGATAGCTGATTCGGGCTACAGTGCGCAAACCGACTGCGCGAAGCAAGTAGCGCAGTCCGCGTGCGCAGAATGGCAGAGTTTCTAAATATTGATCTGCTAGATTTGGGAAGTTGCTAAAAGTCTCTCGGGCCAAATCTAAGCATTCCTTGGGCTTCAAGACCACTATATAAGAGGAGGGAAGCTAGGGTTTCGAGGAGAGAGAGAGCAGATAGAGAGAAGGACACACAGCAGAAAAACACACGAGCTACTTCAGCCAGAATCTGCGCGAAGCACCTGCGCCAGCCGAGAACAGCAACGCGCAATTGCACCAACCTGCTACGTTTTCTCTTGCTGCTTTAGTTTTATTTATTATTGCTATGATGTTTGTTGCTAGCATGTCTAGCTAAACACTTTGTATCGGTTGGGCATGATTCTATGAAGTATTTCCTTTGAGACTTGAGCTTAATGCTTAATTCATCTACTTATATTAATTCTATGCATATGGGTGATAATTAGTTGTGCGAATAGGAGAAGCCTTGAACCGCAATCTTGTTCTAACTGCTAGTTATTGTACGTTAAACTAGTTGATAGCTTGACGGTGATAACTAGGAGTAACGCACTGGGATAATCAGCTGCTACTGTGATAGGATTCGTGGCTGCTTAGACTAGTTTCAGGGATTGATAGCTCATGGACTTTGATCGGAACATGCGTGCACGTTAGGAAGCCTTGACCGGACACTAACTTAAGTAGAAATGTACTATAGATGTTTAGAGTCGATGATAAGGGATACATTCATAGAGGATTGTCTGTATCGATACTCTTCATAGTCATAGTACTTAAAATATACTGCCTGCGCACGTATCGTGCGATTCTGCTTTCACTACTGTTCATTCGCGCACCTGCGCGACCCAATCACTCACAATCCCAATTTCGTAAGTTGTAGGTTGCTAGCTGAGACGAGTCTACACGCTCCTTGTGGAATCGACCCTGACTTAGTGATAGAGCCTATTTATACGCACTATTTAGATCCTAACACTGTGCTTGTTTGCATTATTTTGTGTATAAGATTACTGATTTTCGGTGTTTTTGTATTCTAGGACAAAACAAGGGCCTAAGTCGGATACGCGCTAATAGGCGCATTTAAGGAGCGCAACACACAACCTGCGGAGCTAGCAGCGCAAACAGGATAGGAGGTGGCAGATTCAGACTGCGGACGTGAACCAACGTGCGCAGTGACCCATGCGCAGGGTAGCGGTATTTCCAAATCTTGAACACCATATCCCTACAAAATCTCCTAGGATTTGAAAATTGCCAAGATCGTCCTCGGGCCTCACAAGCAATATATAAAGAGAGGAAGGCCAGGGTTTGAGAGATATCAACAAGAGAGAGCCAGAACTGAAAAACACACGAGCTGCCACCGAGGACCTGCGCTAACCGACTGCGCGAACCGAGACACAGCAACCTGCACGCACCTGCTTGTTACTGTTTCCTTGGACACTTTAGCTTTTATTTACTATTTCTATGATGTTTACTACCAGCATGTCTAGCTAAACACTTTGTATCGGTTGGGCATGATTCTATGAAGTATTTCCTTTGAGACTTGTGCTTAATGCATAGTTTGTTTGCTTGTGTTAATTCTGTGCACACGGTTGACAGCTAGTTGTATGAGTAGGGGAAGCCTTGAACCGCAATCTTACTCTTACTACTTGTTGCTATATGTTAAACTAGTTGGTAGCTTGACGGTGACAACTAGGAGTAACGCGCTAGGATAATCAGTTGCTACTGTGACAGGATTCGTAGCTACTTAGACTAGTTTCAAGAATTAATAGCTCATGGACTTTGATCAGAACATGCGCACATGTTAGGAAGCCTTGATCGGACACTAACTTCAGTGAAATCGAACTATAGACGTTTAGAGTCGATGATAAGGAATACATTCATAGAGGATTGTCTTTACCGATACTTCTCATAGTCATAGTACTTAATCTCTACTGTATGCACACATCTAGTGCAAAATCTGCTTTCACTATTGTTCATTCGCGCACCTGCGCAACCCAACCACTCAAAACCCCAATTTCGTAAGTTGTAGGTTGCTAGCTAGAAGGAGTCTGCTTGCTCCTTGTGGAATCGACCCTGACTTGGCAGCTGTACTAAGTGGAGAAGAAAGGATTAATTTGACGCGTACAACGACGCGCGATCACTTAGCCGCTATACTAAGTGGAGAAGGAAGGATTAATTTGACGCGTACAACGACGCGCGATCAGCCACGCTTTGGGTATTCGCCTTTGGTATCTACGTGGCTGAGCGCGCTTTATTGTTCCGAAGGTTGCGAAGCACCGGCCTCCACTAGCGCTTTTAGCCATGTACCTTAATAGTAGCGCATGTAGGATGAATAAGACAAAACAAGTCGAAACGTGTTCGCAATCTGCACACAAGCGCACAGCCGCTACTATTTCCTTTAACTACATTAACTAAGCTAAACTACAACGATAAGTATGAAATGTAAATGTAACCCCCCCCCCCACACACACACACACACACACTAAAACAGAGACGTGTCCCCGCGACTCATGCTCAAAGCGTGTCGGGTTACCTCCCGACAAGTGCCTTTGTTTAACGTCGTTGGCTCGACAGTACCTTGTTACTTGCTCAAGTTTGCGCACGTGACCACCCCACACTTGCTCCTACGCGCGACTGTGCATCTGTGCGTGCTATGCCTTCCTTAGTCCTGCGCAAAGGAACAGATAGGTGGTCAGTGTGGCCAAAATCATGTGACACATCATTAGTAACGAGGTTAATTAGTGAGGGAGAAGATATATAAGCAGTAGCTCCCAGTTCTCCCTCCGGTGTATCAAGTTGTATCTCTGGCGCAGTAACCTGCGCATCCTCTATCTCTGGTTCCACCAAATCAACTTCGCGCGTGGCCTCATCCCAAGGTTCTCCTAAGTATTTCTTTACTCTTTGCCCATTAACCTGAAAACGATGCTTGCGCTCGTTCTCTAACTCGATTGTTCCATATGGGAAAACCTTTGTGACTGTGTATGGTCCCGTCCACTTGTTGCGCAGCTTCCCGGGCATCAGCTTTAAGCGCGAGGAGAGCAAAAGCACCTGGTCTCCTGGCTCGAAGGTGCGTCTGAGGATGTTCTTATCGTGAAATGCTTTCGTGCGTGCTTGTGGACTTTATCGCATATTTGAAGCATTCATCCAAGATCAAGAAGTCAACGGCAGTCAACTCTGCTGGTTCAATTAGAAATCAGATGTGGTTCAATGTGGTTCATTCTGGTTCAACCCAAAAACCCTAAACCTAAAAGATGGACAAATTAGGAAAAGAATCATCTCTCTTCACTTGACTTCACTTTAGATACTATTCACGCACTAACAGTGACGGAGGGAGGAGAAGACTGAAGCTAGAGAGAAGCTGCTGGAAAGTCGCCGAAAGTTACTGTTCACGGCCGGTTACTGTTCATTTTTACTATTCACAATTACTGTTCATCGCTACTGTTGCTGTTCACGGCCGGAATTACTATTCACTGCCGGGAAATACTGTTCACCGAATTTCCATTTTAGCTCAGTTTTGTTCTACTTCAGTTTGTAGCTACTTAACCTAGTGTCTATTGTATACCATGGATATGATGAGTAGCTAAATCAATATTTCAGTTTGGGATTTGCATTGCGACATTTAGTTTGAGGTCAATGACAACATGATTGGAGCTATTGATTTGCTGCCCTTGTATAAATGAAACGAATGCTTTGATTGTCAATTTAGTGCAGCTTAGCGGTGAGCTAATTTGATATCAATTGTGTTACACTTGACTAGATTGCATTGTTGGGAAAACCTAGTGGTAGAACCAATTTATGAAATTAGTCGAGTAACTATTGAACTTGTTTGATAGCCTAGCGGTTAAGAATAGGTAGAATTTGGTGGTCGACATATCTTTAGCGGGAATGTTAGACTGGGGTAGTATTCATTAGTTTATACATGTTGTTTGGTATATGATAACTAGTTGCATTGCATTCCCCGAACTGATTTTCTCTGAATTGATATCCTCAGTTTGTTCCTTTTTCTGTGACTTTCATTAGAACTCTATCTTACTTGCTCTCTTTGGGTTCGACCCTGCTTACCGCTTGCTAGTGTGTTAACAGGAGTTATAAATTCAAATTTGAGGCGCACGACGACGTGCTGTCAGTGCTTTGTAGTCGCGCAGCCCTTCATATGCATCCAGCCACAGCTCCTCTAGTTCGCTCAATTCAAATGCGCGCTCCTTACCAGCCTCGTCGAGGTTCAGATTGCAAATGCGCAATGCCCAGTATGCCTTGTGTTCCAACTACTCAACCGGTAGGTGGCACGCCTTTCCATACACCAATCGAAATGGTGAAGTCCCAATCGGTGTCTTGTGCGCAATCCTGTATGCCCAAAGTGCATCATCCAACCGCTGGCTCCAGTCTTTGCGCGTAGGTCTCACGGTTTTCTCCAGAATGCGCTTAATCTCTTTATTGGAAACCTCGGCTTGGCCATTCATTTGAGGATGGTATGCAGTGGACGTCTTGTGGCGCACTCCATAATGCTTTAGTACCTGCACCACTATTCTGTTGCAGAAGTGCGTCCCCTGGTCGCTGATTATTGCCTTAGGCACTCCGTACCTGCAAAAAATGTTAGTTCTTAAAAACTCAACAACCGTTTTACCATCATCCTTGCGCGTGGCCTTAGCTTCGACCCACTTCGAGACATAATCCACCGCTACTAGTATGTACTCGTATCCAAAAGATGGAGGAAATTGCCCCATGAAGTCAATCCCCCACAAGTCGAACACTTCGTCTACCAGTATTGGCGTTTGTGGCATCTCGTTGTCCGCTGATATATTTCATGTGCGCTGACACCTATCACAAGCCCTGCAGTGGTTATATGAGTCACGAAATAAGTGCGGCCAATAAAAACCGCAATCTAGGGTTTTCTTGCTCGTGCGCTTTGGACCAAAGTGTCCTCCGCACGCGTGCGCATGACAAAACCTCAAAACAGAGCTCATCACATGATCAGGCACACATCGCCTCAAGATCTGATCAGGGCCTATTCTAAGCATGTGCGGATCATCCCAAACATAATATTTAGACTCATGTTTTAACCTCATGCATTGAGCTTTAGTGAACTGAGGGGGAAACGCACCTGTGACCAGGTAATTTGCAATATGCGCATACCATGGTACCTTACCGTTCAGCGCCATCAGGTGCTCGTCAGGGAATGTCTCCGTGATCTGTCCTTGCTCCTCTTCTTTCACTATCCTGCTTAGGTGATCAGCAACAGTGTTTTCCGTTCCCTTCTTATCCTTGATCTCTAAATCGAACTCTTGGAGCAGAAGCAACCAGCGCATCAAGCGCGGCTTAGTCTCTTTCTTGGACATCAGGTAACGGATAGCAGCGTGGTCAGTGTAGACAATGACTCTAGCGCCCAGAACATATGTGCAGAACTTCTCCAGCACAAATACGATTGCCAGAAGCTCCTTCTCAGTCGTGGTGTAGTTCCTCTGCGCAGTGTCCAGTGTGCGCGACGCATAATATATAGCGTGCGGCCTCTTATCCACGCGCTGACCAATACTGTGCCTACAGCGTAATCACTTGCATCACACATCAGCTCAAAGGGTAAGTTCCAGTCTGGTGCGCGCATCACTGGCGCACTGGTCAGCGCATCCTTCAACTTATCAAAAGCATTTCTGCACTCATCAGTGAACTCAAAGCACATATCCTTTTGAGAAGGAGGTTAGACAATGGAATACATATTTTAGAAAAATCTTTTATAAAACGCCTGTAGAACCCTGCATGCCCAAGAAACGACTTAACGTCGCGCACATTGGTGGAATAAGGCAGATTTGAGATAAGCTCTATTTTTGCTTTATCAACCTTAATTCCTTCTTGTGAGATAATATGTCCTAGTACTACTCCATGTTATACCATAAAGTGACATTTTTCATAATTGAGAACTAGGTTCTTGGTAATGCAGCGCGGTAAGACCCTATCAAGATTATCTAAACATGCATCAAAAGTCTCACCATGCACAGTAAAGTCATCCATGAATACCTCGATACATAAACCAATCATATCAGAGAAAATGTTCATGACTAAGCGTTGGAACGTACCTGGTGCATTACATAGCCCAAACGACATGCGCCGGAACGCAAAGGTACCGAATGGGCAGGTAAAGGTTGTCTTCTCCTGATCCTCCGCAGCTATAGGTATTTGATTGTACCCTGAGTAACCCTCCAGGAAGCAAAAGTGCGGTTTCCCTGCCAAACGGTCGAGCATCTGGTCCATGAACGGTAGCGGGAAATGATCCTTGCGCGTGACTGCGTTTAGCTTCCTGTAGTCAATGCATATGCGCCATCCAGTCTGTATGCGCTTGGGAACTAGCTCGCCCTGCGCATTTTCCTCCACTGTGATGCCTCCTTTCTTTGGCACAACGTGCACTTGACTTACCCACTTACTGTCTGTGATCGGGTATATTGCTCCTGTGTCAAGCAGCTTCAGGATCTCCTTCTGCACTACCTCCATCATGATTGGATTCAGTCTGCGCTGAGGTTCCCTGGATGGTTTGGCATCATTCTCCAGCAGAATTCTGTGCATACACACATCAGGGCTTACTCCGCGCAGGTCGGCTAATGTCCATCCTATAGCGCGCTGGTTCTTGCGCAACACCTCCTGTAATCGCGCCTCCTGCTCCTCCTCTAATCCCTTCTTTATAATGACAGGCAGGGTATCCTTATTACCCAGGAAGATGTACTTTAAGTTTTCGGGCAATTGCTTCAGCTCAACTTTGGGTGCCTGTTCAATAGAGGGTAGGATTTTATTAGTAGCGCAGACATTAACCAGATCATATACATGCCTGGACAATGGTTCTGGGCTGCTCAGCTCATCATCATGCGCCTCCATCTCTGTCTGCGTCAGTGGCGCAGGCTCCCCTGTTGCTCACGCACACTGCGCATGCGCAACCAAATCGTCCATACTATCCAACGTGTGCACTGTGGCGTCCTCATGAGGATGCTGCATCCCCTTAAAAATGTTAAAGTGAATCTCCTCGCCATCTACCTCCATTGAGAGCGTTCTTTTCCACACGTCTATCTTTGTGCGCGCTGTCATCAGAAATGGTCTGACCAGTAGGATTTGTGCGCTTCCCTTGCTTGGCTCACCCTCCATCTCCAAGACGTAGAAATCTGCTCGGAACACCAGTTCTCCCACTTGGACGAGAACGTCCTCTATCATGCCCGTTGGTTGTTTGCACGACCGATCTGCTAATTAGATGGTGAGACCTGCAGGCTTTAGTGGACCAAGGTGCAATGACACATACAAGGAGTAAGGAAGCACATTTAGAGATGCACCGAGATCAATCATGCAGTTGCTTACCGTGGTCTTACCTAAGATGCATGGTATGGTGAACGTACCTCGATCCCGGCATTTAGGTGGTACCTTGTGTTGCACAATTGCTGATGCACGCGCGTTAAGTATTACTTGTGCGCACTTGCCTTTCCTCCTCTTGTTTGTGCACAGCTCCTTCAAGAACTTGGCGTATCTGGGGATCTGCCGAACTGCCTCAATCAAGGGAATGTTTATTTCCACCTTACTGAATAATTCATACAGCTCCTTGTCTAGCACCTCTTTCCTTGCTAAAGGTGCCTGCACAGGAAAAGGTGCAGGTGCGTTAGTACGATTGATACTCTTTTCTCCTGATTGTATCATACCTGGAGCCACCCCCTGTTGGTTTGTAGCTTGCGCGGCTAGTTGCGCATCCGGCTGTGCTGGCTTTGGAGGCTGCGCAACTGGCTGCGCGGGCACCTTCGCGGTCGGAGCTGTCCCAACTGTGCGCCCAGTCCTCAGCGTTACGACGTTAACTCCTTCCTTAGGGTTTTGAATCACTTGCGAAGGTAGGTTGCCATCGCTCTTTTTCAGCTCATAAACCGTGGTAGCAATCTGCGACAACTGCTTCTCATATGACTCGAACCTCTTGTCATACTTTTCATCATTCTTGCGCATAGTATCTGCTAACTGACCCACTATGTCTCCTAAGGAGCGCCGCGGTTGCTGGTTATTCTGTGCTAGTGCGTCATTGCGGCGGTGCGGTGGGTTGTATGTGATGTGCGCGCAAAGTGCATAGTATTTATGTGCATTCCCCTTTTAGTTCTTGTTCATTCCGTGATGTTATATAAGTCTTTTGATGCTTTTCGCGTGCGTTTCAGGTTTATATCGAGTAGTTAGAGTCACGCAGCAGCTTAGAAGAGTTTCGGACAAAATCCAGTCGATTGCGGGCGACAGCGCAAAAGAATCATGATAATGAAGATTCGCCCGAGTCACATGGTGACTCGCCCGAGTCAATAAGTGACTCGGCCAAATTCGAACTCTCTGGAAAGTTGACTCGCCCGGGTCAACTATTTGACTCGCCCGAGTCAGTTCTGCCCGAGTCACGAAGCGCAAGACCGAGTCAAGAAGTGACTCGGCCAAATTCGAACCCTCTGGAAAGTTGACTCGCCCGAGTCAACTATTTGACTCGGTCAACTCGGTCAACGCTGGTCAACTCGGTCAATGCTGGTCAAACCTTCTAGGTATAAATGAAAAGCTTTGAAGAGAGAAAAGGATCTCAATTTTAAAGAAAACTCAAGAAATCTTTCAAACCCTAAAGAGCAAAGATCAAACCTTTAGAGAAGATCAAGCTTGGTTGAAGATTGGAGCTTGGATTGAAGATCATTCAAGACCTAGACTACTTTTCTAAACCCTTAACTTTGTACTTACATTCATGTTTCACTTATTAATCATGTATTTGTGCACACTCATTATGAGTGAGTAGTTGTTCTTGTGGTTGGGGATTAAATGGATCCCCTAGGATTGGATATGATGTAGAACTCTAATTTATTGCATTGAATGAAGGTTGGTTTGATTATATTGTGCCCTAGCTATGTATTCATTGTATGCACACCAAGTGTTTGACGAAATGCTTAAGTGAGTATGCTTGGTTAAAACCCCTAAGGAAGGAGCGAGAGTTGAACTTAGGATGTTTCATAGCTATTGTATGATCATAGATGGAGTGTTTGTGCATCAGAGCGACATGCATTCTTGACATTAGGCTAAGTTTTGAGCGGATTTGAGTAACCGGCCAATAGACCGAGAGGGTGCGGTTATGGGGCTCAAATTCTACACGGTTCAATAGAATGAGAGTTTGAGAACCATGTCATTTATGTATCCTCTCCATTCTAGGAAAGGAGCGAGAGTTGAACCTAGAGCGGATGATGCATTAGCCTTACTTTTATCAACCAAATGTAGTTCATGCATGTATTAGTGAGTTATTTCATTTCCTCATATCTTAGGGGGGAAGTTGAATCCCTAGTCACCCTTTTATTCATTAAGCAAAACCCAAAAATATCATTTATCTTTAGTGCTTACTAGAGATACCTCTATAGGAGGACAAAACCCCCCTCAAAAACCGTAGACTTACAATAGTATCATTAATTAGTTGTCAATTAGTCTAAGCTTTTCTCTTGGGTTCGACCCGAGGTCACTCGGTTATAAATATTGTTTGATATTTGCGTGACTAGAATAGCAATTCATTTTGCTTGCCTAAAACACCAACGTCAGTATGTTTGCTGCGCCTGCTGTGGTGTGCGATATTCCGCGGGCTGCCTTTGAAAATTGCTGTCTTCCTTCCATCTGAATCCATTTGCGGCTAGTCCAAAACGCGGCTGATTCTGTCTCTGCGTTCCTCTATTGTCCCATCCTCCTAGAGCATTTACATCTCCTGATTCCTCAAAAAGTGTGGGACATGCATCGGTTTTGTGCTCAGTGGACGTAAAGAACTCGCATGCCTTCGGCGCAACCCGTTGCGTGCCTTGCGCACTCATCAGCTTCTGTAGCATGGCTTTCATCTCCTTTATTTCAGCACTGGAATCCACCTGATGCACAGCGCGCGCACGACTGTTCTCGAGCGTCAATTGATGCCTCACCTGTCCAGCAGAATCCTCTATCATCTGCCATACATCCTCCAGGTACATGTTACATATGTCACCGCCTGCGCATGCATTCAACAATCTAAGTTCCATCGGTTGTAGCCCGTTCAGGAAATTCTCTATCAGCACATTTTGGGGCAGGCCATGATTATAGCAGTTGGCTTCCAGCTCCCTGAAACGCTCATAGTACTCTGATAGTGACTCTCCTACGCCCTGTCTAGGCGCGGCTAATTCCCTCCTGAGCAGCGCGATCTTAGCTGCGGGGTAGAACTTGTTCAAGAACTTCTTCTGGAGCTGCTCCCATGTGCGAATAGATCCTGCTGGTAAGCTCATCAGCCAATGTCTGGCTGTATCACAAAATGAAAAAGGGAACGCCTTCAGCTTCAGCGCTTCGTCACTCTCCCCATCGTTCTTCATGTTCTCGCAGATAACTAGGAATTCACGCACATGCTTGACCGGGTTCTCGTTGTTCATCCCATGAAACTTAGGCATATGATGAATGAATGAGCTCCGTAGTTCAAAATGCCCATCGAGTGGAAGTACTATGCACCAAGGTTGGTTGACTGTGATTGGGGCCGACATTTCGCGCACTGTTCTGCATCGCACGATCTGTTGCGCGGGTTGCGCATTATACACTGCTTCAGCGGCCATCCGAGCTTCAACTTCGCGCTGTACTTCCTCTCTGAACCGAGCTGCGCGGTTATCTGCCCTTGCATTGTTAGGTCCCTCTGGGGTTTTGTCCCCAAAGTTATCGCCGATGACACTATTATTCTCCATGCCCTGTTCTAAACTTAAAGAAAACGAAATTAAAAGACAACTAGGTTGTTGCGCCTGTCGGTGCGCAACTATAATCTGCGCAACGCAACCGTTTCAAGGCTGATGCTGATTGCGTACTGGCAGAAACAGCAACGACAAATAAAAAAGAAATAACTAGCTACTGTAAAAGGAAACTTGAACTAGTTAAAACTTATCTGTGTTGCTCCCCGGCAACGGCGCCAAAATTTGACCGTGCGTCGTTGTACGCGTCAAATTAATCCTTCCTTCTCCACTTAGTACAGCGGCTAAGTCAGGGTCGATCCCACAAGAAGCGTGCAGACTCGTCTTAGCTAGCAACCTACAACTTACGAAATTGGGGGTTGTGAGTGATTGGGTTGCGCAGGTGCGCGAACGAACAGTAGTGAAAGCAGAATTGCACGATACGTGTGCAGACAGTAGATATTAAGTACTATGACTATGAAAAGTATCGGTAAAGACAATCCTCTATGAAAGTATCCCTTATCATCGACTCTAAACATCTATGGTGCAGTTCTACGTAAGTTAGTGTCCGATCAAGGCTTCCTAACGTGCGCGCATGTTCCGATCAAAGTCCATGAGCTATTAATTCCTGAAACTAGTCTAAGCAACTACGAATCCTATCATAGTAGTAGCCGATTATCCTAGTGTGTTACTCCTAGTTGTCACCGTCAAGTTATCAACCAGTTTAACATACAATAATGAGCAGTTAGAATAAGATTGTGGTTCAAGGCTTCTCTTATTCGCACAACTAATTATAAGTAGAATTAATATAAGTAGACGAACTAAGCATTAAACACAAGTCTCAAAGGAAATACTTCATAGAATCGTGCCCAACCGATACAAGGTGTTTAGCTAGACATGCCAGAGACAAACATCATAGAAATAATAAATAAAACTAAAGCAGCCAAGGAAAAGTAGCAGGTCGGCGCAATTGCAGGTTGCTGTTTTCGGCTGGCGCAGGTGGTTCGCGTAGAATCTCAGCTGGAGCTCGTGTGTTTTTGCTGCTATGTGTCTCTCCCTCTATATGTCCTCTCCCTCTCTTATATACTGGTCTTGAAGCTCAAGGAAAGCTTAGATTTAGGCCCGAGAGAATCTTAGCTACTTCCCAAATCTAGAAGATTTGGTAGGAATAATGATGATCAAAATTTGGAAACTCTGCTATCCTGCGCATGGCTCGCTGCGCACGCTGATTGCGCTACTCGCTTCGCGCAGTCGGTTTGCGCACTGCAGTCCGAATCTGCTATCTCCTATCTCCTTTTGCGCTGCTAGCTCCGCAGGCCGTGCATTGCGCTCTTTAAAAGTGCCTGTTAGCGCACATCTGACTTATGCTCCTGTTTTATCCTGAAATACAAAAATACCGAAAACCAGTAATCTTGTACATAAAATTAATGCAAACAAGCACAGTGTTAAGATCTAAATAGTGCATATAACTAGGCTCTATCACACAGGTTGCTGTATCAATGCCTTGTGCACTCTGCTTGGTCATTCTGAAACGCTCTGCATCAGCTGCTATCTTCACACGTTTGCTGTAGCAGACTCTTGTGCACCTTGTATGAGTTTGTGATTGATGCCATATACATTAACAATCTCCCCATTGGCATTTTGACAAACTCCAAAGATCCTTCTGATCTTGGGCAATCCTCATCTCGTCTTCAGACTCCTTTTCTAGCAGCTTCTTCAAGATTCATCTCAAGTCAAGGACTCTGTCGATCTCAAGCTATCCCTAGCTTGTCTTCTGGCTTCTTCTCATGTGGTGACTTCAGATAGCTTCTGCTGTCATCGGGTGGTGTACCAACTTCTTGCTCTTTCTTGTTTTGTCAGTCTTTGGAAGAAGCTCCAGGTTCAATCTTCGCGGGAAGCTGTAGCAACTTCTTGCACTCGTTTTGTCAAGGATGTCATTACCTTTACAATCTCCCCCTTGGCATTTTTGACAAAACCTGAGCATCTTCTGCAGGGGCTCCTCTTCTCCCTCTGGGGTCGACTGGCAAAACCTGCCACATAATACAAACAGCAGAACACATCTTCTCCCCCTTTTTGTCACAAATGATAGGGGGACCTCAAGATAAACTCAGCGAATAGGCCAACACGTCTTCTCCATCCACCGAAGAAAGGGAACTCTTAGTTTCTCAGCATGTGTCTCTTCTGAAGAATTTGGAAGACTAACCAGTGGCTGCTTCTCCACCCACACTTGTACTGGTTTTCGAACACACTGCTTCCGAGCTCTGTTGCTGGCGCAACCCTTTCTTGTTTCCTTTCGGCATTGCTTCGATGTCTCCCCCGATCTGCACCAGTGCCTTTTGCAATCCTCATTCTCCAATTCATTGTCCCTCCAACGTATCTGATGTTTCCGTGCACAACTGGACAGTGACAATCCTTCATCGGCTTTGATGAGCTGAAGGTCACTTGCGTGCCACGTCTGATCCTTGGCTTCATCTGGCGTTGTCCGTCTGTGGGTGGTCTATGAGGTCTCCAATACTTGTTGATCGCGCGTCGTTGTGCGCGTCAAATATAATCCTTCCTCTTCCACCAGTACAGCGGTTAAGTAAGGGTCGATCTCCACAGGGAGCAAGTAGTTCAGTCTTCAATCCTGTCGTCTACACTAAAAATGGGGGTTGTGTGAGATTGGGGTGCGCGATGCGCAAATGAACAGTAGCTAGCGTAACGCAGGGAATTGCACTAGACGTGCGCAAGCAGTAGAGATTAGATACTATGACTATGAGAAGTATTGGGCAGACAATCCTCTATGAACGCAGTCCTTATCATCGACTCTAAATGTCTATGGTTTGTGGTTTTCTTGGGTTAGTGTCCGGTCAAGGCTTCCTAACACGTGCGCATGTTCCGTTCAAAGTTCATGTGCTATCAATCCTTAGAACATAGACTAAAACAGCTGCGAATCCTGTCACAGTAGCAACTGCTTACCCTAGCTCGTTACTCCTAGTTGTCACCGTAAAGCTATCAACTAGTTTAACATATGACAAGCAAGCAACATAAGTAAGATTGCGGTTCAAGGCTTCCCCTACTCATGCAACTAGCTGTCTCCGTACGCACAGGATTAATACAAGTATGTAAACTATGCATTAAGCTCAAGTCTCAAAGGTAATACTTCATAGATTCATGCCCGACCAACACTAAGAGTTTAGCTAGACATGCTAGTAATAAACATCATAGAATAGTAAATAAGGTCTAATATGTCTGAGAACACAGTAGCAACAGTGCGTGCAGATTGTCTTCTCGGCTGGCGCAGTCGGCTGGCGCAAATCCTCTCAACAAGTCCGTGTGTTTTCCAGTGTTGCCGCTCTCTCTGATGTGCGTTGTCCAATGACGGCTGTGATATCCCTCTCCTTGAAACCCTAGACTTCCTTCGTTTATATATTGCCCAGGAAGTTCACCTTTGGCAACTTCCAAATCTGGTCACTGGATTTTGCGCCTGGCGCATGGCATTCGGCTAGCGCACCGCTACCGACTCTCACCAACTTCTCTTCTGCTTGTGCTGCTATCTCCGCAGGCGGATCTCTCACTCCTAGGACGCTGCCTGTTAGCGCGTATCCGACTCAAGGACTCGTTTTGCCCTGTAATACAAAAACACTAGAAACGAGTAATCCTGCTCATAAAATATTGCAAACAAGCATAGGGTTATGATCTAAATAATGCGTACAAATAGCCTCTATCAAACCCCCCACACTTGCCCCTTGTTCGTCCCGAACAAGCACTGAAGCGCGGATACAATTACCTCTTCTGGAGTCTAGCGCACAGTCTTGCACTCTGATGCGAATGCGCAATTTGCTCAACTCGCACTGCTCTATCACCTGCGCACAACTGCTTTCAACAGTTCTAATATAATAATTTCGAAATTCATTACCTCTCAGCCGGGATGAAGATTTTTGGATGGCTGGGAGATAGCTCTTCTTAGGCTCCTGGCTGCCAGCTCCTACTCCGAAGATAGGTATATGGTGGATAACGCAGCTTCTTCCAGTGCGTGATTTGCCCGCGCACTTCCTGGGAACCTGAGCTCTCTGATGATTTCCTTATGGTCTTTGCGCATTTTGATGTTTGTGCGCATGCTGATTCTTTTGTAACGTGTATCATCTGCTGGTATTTTTCTTTTGTGCAGCTTCATCTTTAATTTCTTACATTCCCAGAGCAGTTCCAGTCTCAGCCTTCGGATAGCAGCTATGGAACTCGCCCCGCTCTCTCTCCTTTGGTCTGTCTGCGCCGGTCAGCGCACGCGTTTACATCCGCGCCTGCCTTCCTTAGCTCGATATCCAGAGAGAAGGTGGTCTGTTTTCCCACCTCGCCACGCATTGGGTGTTTTGCCTTTGGCATCTGCGTGACTGAGCGCGCTCTTTTGTCCCGAAGGCTGCGAGGCACCGGCCTCCACTAACGCTCTCGACCATATACCTTGCCTTCGAAGCAAAAGCGACTAACCGCCTTTCTGGAGCATTTCTATCAACTCCACATCCCCTACATATCCCAACTACAGGAGCAAAAAAAACGAAAAAATTATACTAAAACAGTAGATAGCAGCGCACGCAATATGGATAGCGCAAAACAAGCTGGAGCGCATGCGCATCCTGCACTCTAGCGCACTGCTGCTACTATTCTCTTCAGTTTAAACTAAGGTCTACTAAAAATGCTCAAAAACGTGAAATGTAAGTGTAACGCCCCCCTCACACGTGAACAGAGACGTGTCCTCACGACTCAAGCGCAAGCGCACGGAGAGCGCACACATGCATGTAATGCAAAAAAATAAAGAACATGTGAACAAAAACAAATAGCCACACAGCACAAACAATAGCACAGGGTCACAAAAATATGCGGCACAAAAATATACTGCCTTATATACCCCCCTGGCTAGCGCTTCTGACCTGCGCATTAGGCGCATGGTCCCGCGTACTACTGTGTGACTCAAAAAACTACCAAGTCCTAAACTAGCTAAAAAAACTCAAAAAACACAAAACAAACAGAAAAATAAAATAGGCGGAAATAAAACGTGTCGGGTTACCTCCCGACAAGTGCCTTTGTTTAACGTCGTTGGCTCGACTGTACCTCGTTACGTGCCAAAACGTGTGTCTGCAACCTCCCCCACTCTTGCTCCTGAGTGTTCCTGCGCCAGCGTGCGTGTCGCGGTCTCATTGGCCCTGCGCAAAGGGTAAAATGGAAGGTCAGTATGTGAAAAATTATGCGTAACGAGGGTAGATGCAGAGGGAGAAGAAATGTGAGCTATGATCTTTGGTTCTCCCTCTGGTGCATCTGGTGGTGCCTCTGGCGCGTCAGCTGGCGCATCGATTATCTCTGGGTCTGCCAGCTCAATGTCGCGTGCTGTGTTATCCCAAGGTTCTCCTAAGTACCGTTTGACTCTCTGCCCATTAACCTGAAAACGATGCCGGTGCCCGTCTTCTAACTCGATTGTTCCGTAGGGGAAAACCTTGGTGATGGTGTATGGTCCCGTCCACTTGCTACGCAACTTTCCAGGCATGAGCTTCAGGCGTGATGAAAATAACAATACCTGGTCTCCTGGTTCAAATGTGCGCCGGAGGATATGCTTGTCATGATACGCTTTGGTGCGCTCCTTGTAATCGCGCAGTCCCTCATAGGCGTCCAGGCGCAGCTCTTCTAGTTCGCTCAGCTCAAATGCGCGTTCTTTTCCTGCCTCATCCAAGTTCAGGTTGCAAATACGCAAGGCCCAATATGCCTTGTGCTCGAGCTCTACTGGCAGGTGGCATGCCTTCCCATAGACCAGCCGAAATGGTGAAGTCCCAATGGGCGTCTTATGCGCAGTGCGGTATGCCCATAGCGCATCATCCAGGCGCTGGCTCCAATCTTTGCGCGATGGCCTCACAGTCTTTTCCAAGATGCGCTTGATTTCTCTGTTAGACACTTCGGCCTGCCCATTCGTTTGTGGATGGTAAGCGGTGGACGTCTTGTGGCGCACCCCATAGTGCTTGAAAACTTGCGCCACAATCCTGTTGCAGAAGTGCGTCCCCTGGTCGCTGATGACTGCCTTAGGTACTCCATACCTGCAAAATATGTTAGTTCGGAGAAAGTCAGCGACAGTCTTACCATCATCCTTGCGCGTGGCCTTAGCTTCGACCCATTTGGATACGTAATCCACGGCCACCAGTATGTACTCGTAGCCGGCAGATGGGAGAAATGGACCCATGAAGTCGATTCCCCAAACATCGAACACTTCATCCACCAGAATCGGGGTCTGCGGCATCTCGTTGCGCGCGGATATTCCTCCTGTGCGCTGGCACCTGTCGCAATTTTTGCAATGGTCATATGCGTCTCTGAATAGGTGCGGCCAGTAGAATCCGCAGTCCAAGATTTTCCTGCTCGTGCGCTTGGGATCAAAGTGCCCTCCACATGCGTGCGCATGACAAAACATCAAAACAGAGTTAATCTCATGGTCAGGAACGCAACGCCTTAATATCTGATCTGGACCTATTCTAAGCATGTAAGGATCTTCCCAAAGGTAATGCTTGGACTCATGTTTCAATCGCATGCACTGAGTGTTATTGAAATGCGGAGGAAACGCACCTGTGACCAGGTAATTTGCAATATGCGCATACCATGGTACCTTACCTGTCAGCGCCATCAGGTGCTCGTCAGGGAATGTCTCCTTGATCTTCCCTGGCTCCTCCTCCTTGACGATCCTGCTCAGGTGATCAGCGACTGTATTTTCCGTGCCCTTCTTATCTTTGATCTCCAAGTCGAATTCCTGAAGCAGGAGCACCCAACGCATCAGGCGCGGCTTGGTCTCCTTCTTGGACATGAGGTAGCGGATAGCTGCGTGGTCAGTGTAGATGATGACTCTTGCGCCTAGGACATAAGCTCGGAACTTCTCCAGCGCAAATACAATTGCCAGAAGCTCCTTTTCCATGGTGGTGTAGTTCCTCTGCGCAGAGTCCAGCGTGCGCGATGCATAGTAAATGGCGTGCGGCTTCTTGTCCACGCGCTGCCCCAAGACTGCACCCACTGCGTAATCACTTGCGTCACACATCAGCTCAAATGGCAGGTTCCAGTCTGGTGCGCGCATCACTGGCGCACTGGTCAGCGCTTCCTTCAGCTTATCGAACGCCGCCCTGCACTCATCAGTAAAATCGAAACACACATCTTTTTGCAACAGGTTTGACAGGGGTATACAAATTTTAGAGAAATCCTTAATAAAACGCCTGTAAAACCGAGCATGCCCTAAGAATGATTTCACGTCGCACACGTTGGTGGCATAAGGCAGATTAGAAATGAGATCTATTTTAGCCTTGTCTACCTTAATACCCTCCTCTGAAATGATATGTCCTAGTACTACTCCGTGTGTGACCATGAAATGACATTTTTCGTAATTGAGCACTAAATTCTTAGAGATGCAGCGCGCTAAAACTTTATCTAGATGAGTTAAACATGCATCAAAGGTAATCCCATATACAGTGAAATCATCCATGAACACTTCTATGCATATACCAATCATATCAGAAAAAATGCTCATGACTAAGCGTTGGAATGTACCTGGCGCGTTGCACAGCCCAAAAGACATGCGCCGAAACGCAAACGTACCGAACGGGCATGTGAATGTGGTCTTCTCTTGATCCTCCGCAGCTATGGGTATCTGGTTGTACCCTGAATATCCGTCCAGAAAACAAAAATAAGGCTTACCTGCTAAGCGATCCAGCATCTGGTCCATAAAGGGTAACGGGAAGTGGTCCTTGCGCGTGACAGCGTTCAGCTTCCTGTAGTCGATGCACATGCGCCAGCCAGTTTGAATGCGCTTGGGAACTAGTTCGCCCTGCGCATTCTCTTCCACTGTGATTCCTCCTTTCTTTGGCACAACATGCACTGGGCTGACCCATTTGCTGTCCGAAATTGGGTAGATGACCCCTGCGCTAAGCAATTTTAGGACTTCCTTTTGCACTACCTCCATCATGTTTGGATTCAACCTGCGCTGAGCCTCCCTGGATGGTTTGGCACCATCTTCCAACAGAATTCTGTGCATGCACACGTCTGGGCTCACTCCGCGCAGATCAGCAAGAGTCCATCCTATAGCGCGCTGGTTCCTGCGCAGTACCTGTTGTAAGCGCGCCTCCTGCTCTTCTTCTAATCCCTTCTTGATGATCACTGGCAGGGTGTCCTCATCTCCCAAGAAAATGTACTTGAGGTGCTCTGGGAGTTGCTTCAGTTCGATCTTGGGTGCCTGTTCAATAGAGGGCAAGATTTTGTTAGCGGTGCAAATATGAACTGTATCAAGTACCTGTGTGGGTGCTGGTTCAGCACTGCTTAGCTCCTCCTCTTGCTCCTCCAGCTCTGCCTGTGTCAGTAGCTCTGGTCCTATGGTTGCGCTTGCACACTGCGCTTCTGTGACTAAATCGTCAATGCTGTCCATCGCGTGCACGGTAGCGTCCTCATGTGGGTGCTGCATCCCCTTGAATATGTTGAAATGGATTTCTTCGCCATCTACCTCCATGGAGAGCGTGCCCCTCCATACGTCTATCTTCGTGCGCGCGGTCATTAGAAATGGTCTGCCTAGGAGGATTTGCGCACTGCTGGCGCTTGATTCACCCTCCATTTCGAGCACATAAAAATCTGCTGGGAAGACCAGCTCTCCTACGCGAACTAGGACATCTTCTATCATGCCTGCAGGTTGTTTGCACGATCTGTCTGCTAGCTGAATGGTGAGACCTGCAGGCTTAAGTGGTCCAAGGCGCAATGTCGTATATAGAGAATAAGGTAGCAAATTGATGGATGCGCCTAAATCGATCATGTAATTACTCACTGTGGTCTTACCTAGCGTGCATGGGATAGTAAATGTACCTGGATCTCGGCACTTGGGTGGTACCTTTTGTTGCACGATCGCTGAGGCCTGCGCATTTAGCATTACCTGTGCGCATTCACCTTTCCTTCGCTTGTTTGTGCACAGCTCTTTTAAAAACTTCGCATACCTGGGGATCTGTCGAATAGCTTCTATGAGAGGTATGTTGATTTCCACCTTGCTGAATAGCTCATATAATTCCTTGTCCAGTGCTTCTTTTCTCGCCAGTGGTGCCTGCACAGGGAACGGAGCAGGTATGTTAGTACAATTTTTGTCCTTGTTTTTCGAGTGAGACATACCTTGCGCTTTGCCCTGCTGGTTTGTGGCTGGCGCTTCCGATTGCGCATCTTGCTCTGGTTGCGCATTCTGATCCGCTGGATCCGGGATTTGCGTAACTGGTTGCGCGGGCGCCTGTGCGGTCTGCTCTGTTCCTACTATGCGCCCAGTCCTCAGTGTCACTGCATTGACTCCTCCTTTAGGGTTCTGAATCACTTGCGAAGGCAGGTTGCCATCGCTTTTTTTCAGCTCATACACCGTGGTTGCTATTTGTGATAGCTACTTTTCTATGGACTCGAACCTTTTGTCATATTTCTCGTCATTTTTGCTTACTGTATTTGCTAGCTGCCCCATGATGTCTTCCAAGGAACGCCGCGGTTGTTGGTTGTTCTGCGCTGGTGCGTCATTTCGGCGGTGCGGCGGATTGTAGGGCGCAGCTTGTTGCGTCTGCTGTGGTGCGCGCTGATCTGTGGGCTGCCTCTGGAAATTGTTCTCCTCCTTCCATCTGAATCCATTTGCGGCAAGCCCAAAGCGCGGCTGATTCTGCCTCTGCGGTCCTCTGTTGTCCCATCCTCCAAGAGCATTGACATCTCCAGTCTCTTCGAAAAGTGTTGGGCATTCGTCTGTCTTGTGCTCAGTGGACCTGCAGAATTCACATACCTTTGGTGCAACTGGTTGTGCGCTCTGCGCACTCATCAGCTTCTGTAGCATGGCCTTCATTTCCTTGATCTCAGCGCTTGTTTCTACCTGATGCACAGAACGATTACGGCTACTTTCAAGCGTCAATTGATGTCTTACCTGCCCAGCAGAATCTTCTATCAGTTGCCACGCATCCTCTGGGTACATGTTGCAAATGTCCCCTCCTGCGCATGCATTCAGTAGTCGCAGCTCCATGGGCAGCAGTCCATTTAGAAAGTTCTCTATCAGCACATTCTGGGGAAGCCCGTGATTGTAGCAGTTGGCTTCTAGCTCCCTGAAACGTTCATAGTATTCTGACAGAGACTCCCCTGCGCTCTGCCTTGGCGCGGCCAGTTCCCTTCTGAGCAGCGCAATCTTTGCTGCTGGATAGAATTTATCTAGGAATTTCTTCTGCAGCTGCTCCCATGTGTGAATAGATCCTGCAGGTAAATTCATTAGCCAGTGTTTAGCTGTATCACATAATGAAAATGGGAATGCCTTCATTTTCAGCGCCTCATCACTCTCCCCTTCGGTCTTCATGTTCTCGCAAATGATTAGGAACTCTCGCACATGCTTGACTGGATTTTCATTGTTCATCCCGTGGAACTTGGGCATGTGATGGATGAGCGAGCTCCTTAGCTCAAAATGACCGCCTGGTGGAAGCACGATGCACCATGGCTGGTTAACAGTGATAGGGGCCGACATCTCGCGCACTGTTCTGCGTCGCGCGGCTTGTTGCACGGGTGGCGCATGATACACTTCAGCGGCCCTCCTTGCTTCAACCTCGCGCTGCACTTCCTCTCTAAACAGGGCTGCGCGGTTATGTGCCCTTGCTTCCTCTAGGGTTCTGTCCCCCAAGTTATCTCCTACGACACTGTTATCCTCCATAACCTGTTCCGAATCTCAAGAAAAATGAAATTAAAAGATAACTAATGTTGTTGCGGCTGTCAGTGCGCAACTAGAATCTGCGCAGCGCAACTGTTTCAAGGTTGCGCAGGCTGATGTGAATGCGCGCTGTCAGAAACAACAACGAAAACAAAACAAACTGAAAGAATTACTTTAAAGAAGGGAAAAAAAAAACTCAGACTAAAGACTTAGCTGTGTTGCTCCCCGGCAACGGTGCCAAAATTTGATCGCGCGTCGTTGGGCGCGTCAAATATAATCCTTCCTCTTCCACCAGTACAGCGGTTAAGTAAGGGTCGATCTCCACAGGGAGCAAGTAGTTCAGTCTTCAATCCTGTCGTCTACACTAAAAATGGGGGTTGTGTGAGATTGGGGTGCGCGATGCGCAAATGAACAGTAGCTAGCGTAACGCAGGAAATTGCACTAGACGTGCGCAAGCAGTAGAGATTAGATACTATGACTATGAGAAGTATTGGGCAGACAATCCTCTATGAACGCAGTCCTTATCATCGACTCTAAATGTCTATGGTTTGTGGTTTTCTTGGGTTAGTGTCCGGTCAAGGCTTCCTAACACGTGCGCATGTTCCGTTCAAAGTTCATGTGCTATCAATCCTTAGAACATAGACTAAAACAGCTGCGAATCCTGTCACAGTAGCAACTGCTTACCCTAGCTCGTTACTCCTAGTTGTCACCGTAAAGCTATCAACTAGTTTAACATATGACAAGCAAGCAACATAAGTAAGATTGCGGTTCAAGGCTTCCCCTACTCATGCAACTAGCTGTCTCCGTACGCACAGGATTAATACAAGTATGTAAACTATGCATTAAGCTCAAGTCTCAAAGGTAATACTTCATAGATTCATGCCCGACCAACACTAAGAGTTTAGCTAGACATGCTAGTAATAAACATCATAGAATAGTAAATAAGGTCTAATATGTCTGAGAACACAGTAGCAACAGTGCGTGCAGATTGTCTTCTCGGCTGGCGCAGTCGGCTGGCGCAAATCCTCTCAACAAGTCCGTGTGTTTTCCAGTGTTGCCGCTCTCTCTGATGTGCGTTGTCCAATGACGGCTGTGATATCCCTCTCCTTGAAACCCTAGACTTCCTTCGTTTATATATTGCCCAGGAAGTTCACCTTTGGCAACTTCCAAATCTGGTCACTGGATTTTGCGCCTGGCGCAGCGCATCGGCTAGCGCACCGCTACCGACTCTCACCAACTTCTCTTCTGCTTGTGCTGCTATCTCCGCAGGCGGATCTCTCACTCCTAGGACGCTGCCTGTTAGCGCGTATCCGACTCAAGGACTCGTTTTGCCCTGTAATACAAAAATACTAGAAACGAGTAATCCTGCTCATAAAATATTGCAAACAAGCATAGGGTTATGATCTAAATAATGCGTACAAATAGCCTCTATCACTTGTTCAGGATCGGGCATCTTCTCTGGATGTGACCCTCCTGATCACAAAAAAAGCATCTGCGACTTTTGCTCCTGGGTATCTTTTCTACTACAGGTGGTTGATACAGCGGTTGCTGTAGCAGCCTCTTGTTCACCATTCTAGGCACCTTCTTTTGAACTGGCTTCTGAGACAGGACCGGTTTCTCCAAGGCAATCCCAGCATCTTCTGGCTCCGTAGCTTTGACAAATACCATCATCCCAGTATTTTCTTCACCCGTGTATTCAAGACTAGAGTAGCCTCCTCCATATCTTTGGCGTGCTAGAATATCTTCAAGAGTGCTTGAGCCACTGTTAAGCATCTTTGCGGTCTTCCTGTAGAGGTTGAGCTCTTCCTTCTCTGTAGCAAACTTCTCTTCTTGCTGGGCAGCCTGATCCGTAAGAGAAGTGATCGTCTTCAGCAGCTCCTCTTGTTTTTCTTCCAGGTCTGATACTTTGGCAGTCAATCCTTTGTTGATCTCGATGACATGCAGCCACTCTTGGTGCAATAGAGCAAAGTTTTTTGCAATGGACTCCTCAGTGATTTTCTCATCATCACTACTGTCTGACTCCTTAACACCATGAACAATCACTTCCTTTGTTGAAATGGTGTTCTTTATATTAGCTGTAGTTATCAGAGCAACATTGCTCGTTTCTTCAGAGTCTTCTTCACTGGCTTCGTTTCTCCAGTTTGCAGTAGAAGTCTTGTTCCTTTCATGAGTTGTCTGGAGGATCTCCCATGCTTGCTTGGCAATTTCACACTCAGAGATTAGCTTGAAATTATTTTCGTCAACAGCACCAAATATTGCGTTCAAGACTCTGGAGTTAATGGTTGCTACAGCTTCTTCTTTAGCTGTCCATGTCTCCTTTGGTTTCTCCCGTGCAACTACTTTGTCGTCGATGGTCAGTGGGTGTGACCACCCAGACATTATCGCTCTCCAAATCCACCCATCCATCGCCTGTAGGAAAGCCTTCATTCTTGCCTTCCAACAACATAGTTTCCCTCTTCCAGTAGGGGAGGCTGAATTGTGTTTTGTCTCTCTTTCATCTTCTCTTGATGAACTCAGCAAGGCGCTCAGGATCTTCACTCTGTGTGTCGAGTACTCGCTCTGATACCAATTGAAATTCGCATCGCCTCTGATAAACAGATTCGTGAACAAGCAGTTGCTACAACACACTTTTGTTCACCCGGCAACTATTTCAGCAAGAATGAACAAAGACAAATGTTTGTTCACCCAGTTCGGCCAATTGCCTACGTCTGGGGAGGACTATCCTCCAGTTCTCAGTCCACTAAACACGAAGGTCTCAAAGTACACACGGTTACAACTCTACGCCACCTATGCTACTTAACCTTAAGTGGATCCTCGAACACAATCAGAACAGGCTCTGACTTGTGTCTGCACACCCTCTACTGATATCAATCTAGAATAGCTATTGTCTCCACGAAACTCAGCCTATTCTAAATAATACTCAGATTATGCAGGGTTGCTATAGCATCTGCTGTAGCACACAGCTGATGCACAAACTGTCCGCATCGCTCCGAAGCCATCCGCTGAGCCGTACGAACGATTCCACGAGCGCTGCACATTCTGGAATACTCCCCCTCACTCAGTGACCTCCTGCCACTAGCGAGAGCTGGCCTTCTACCGATTGCCCGAGTCCCTCCAGTCGACAATTCCTCCTCTGCCTTCCTTGATCAACCAACAAGCACTGCTGCTCTGATTTGGCTTCCAGATCAAGCTTGGATCAGACTACACAAGTCCTGATCACCCTCTGCTTCAGTCACCACAGCTCTGCGCTCACGCTCTGCTCTTGGTGAAAATCGAAGATCTCATTCGCACACCAAAAATACTCTCTCAGACTTCTGTGTGTGATCTTGTTCTCTCTCTCTACTTCGATCAGCCTTTTCTCTAACCACTCAGCTCTGCAATCACGCTTTGCTCTCGGTAGTGATCCAATCTCTCCGCTCTAGCACTCTGAATATATCTCTCGGTATATTTCTCTGCTCTCTTTGTGCTTGGATTCTATCTTTGATGGATACTTTGCTGCTCTGCCCAGCCTCCTTTAAATAGGAACTCCATGCTCCATCAATATCAAATTTAGGAAGCCTTCCAAAAAGCTTTCCTAGATTCCTTAAAGATCTCAACAAGATCTTATCTCCTAATTTGTAGGAGATTAGATTTGATTTGCAAATCTAATCTCCGCCCAACAAATCTAAACTGGAATATTCTCTCTGAATATTCTCCCTTTGATTTGCAACCCTCTGTACGTTCTTTGGGCTGGTCCAAGTCAATCGGCATGTTATTGACTCTGGGAATTGCATTTAGAAAGCTTCCGTTGCTCTTCTCTTCAATTCTGGGCAGCTTGTAGTTCACACGGAAATCTGCTATTTGGGATGCTCCAGCTCTCTACTACACAGGTTGCTGTAGCAATGCCTTGTGCACTCTGCTTGGTCATTCTGGAACGCTCTGCATCAACTGCTGTCTTCACACGTTTGCTGTAGCAGACTCTTGTGCACCTTGTAGGAGTTTGTCATTCATGTCATATACATTAACAATCTCCCCCTTGTCATTTTGACAAACTCCAAAGATCCTTCTGATTTTGGGCAATCCTCATCTCGTCTTCAGACTCCTTCTCTAGCAGCTTCTTCAAGATTCATCTCAAGTCAAGGACTCTGTCGATCTCAAGCTATCCCTAGCTTGTCTTCTGGCTTCTTCTCAAGTGGTGTCTTCAGAGAGCTTCTGCTGTCATCGGGTGGTGTACCAACTTCTTGCTCTTTCTTGTTTTGTCAGTCTTTGGAAGAAGCTCCAGGTTCAATCTTCGCGGGAAGCTGTAGCAACTTCTTGCGCTGGTTTTGTCAAGGATGCCATTACCTTAACACCTTGGAAGGTTCTTCTGGGGCTAAAAGAGAAGTACAAGCGGGATCACATGCAACATCACGAGCTGCCCATTTCTCTTTGAGCCAATCTGGATACCCATGAAGTTGAAAACATGTAGATTTGTCATGCCCCTTTTCATTACAGTGGTCGGCTGGTCGCAAGGTATGTCTTTACGCTTTGACGATGATCGAGAATCACTAGAAGACCCTAATAATGAAGAAGAAGTTACATTCGGCTTATGTTGACGAGCTGCAAGTGCCACAGAGTCGAGAGGAGGATCTCAAGATGAGACTTTCCTGAATTGCAAGAGCATAGACACGATTCAGAGACAGCAACGGATCCATAGCCATTAGACTAGATCGAAGCGATTCGAAAGAGACATCATCAAGCCCTATCAGAAATTGATGCACACGCTCTTCTTCATGTGCAGCAGCCAAAAGTGAATTCAAATCACATTCACATTTCCCGCAAGAACATTGACGTTGTGTGACATAGTTAGATAACTCATCCCAGAGTTTCTCAATGTAATGAAATAGACAGAAACACTTAACCCCGGCTTGACGACAACTAGCAATTTCCGAGCGAAGTTGGGAGTTTCCGTGGACTATTACCAACACTAAAGCATTGGCGAAGATCATCCCACAAGTCTTTGACACTCTCAAAGTATGTAACTGAGGAAGGACGTGATGAATCAATAGATTGAATAATCCAACTAACCAACATTGAGTTGACCACATACCAATCATTAAGCGTAGGGGATGAAGTAGCAGATGCAGCTGGTCAAGTAATGCTGCCATCAATGAATCCGAGCTTTCGCTTTGCACGTAGAGAATTACGCATTGCAGTGACCCATTCATCATAATTATCACCCTTAAAAGTAACAGGGCATATAAAGAGGCCGGGATGGTCAGAGGAATGGAGGTAGTACGGAGAAGAAAATCCAATTATAATGTCCTTCAACACAACCTCAGTCATGTTGATGTAGGGAGGATACTGTCGGAGCGAGATAGCCGACGAATAAGAGCTGCAGCGGTGCGATGAAACCGGCGGCCAAATTGAGGGTTTGATCGAACTATTCTGATACCATGATAAAATTGGAAAAGAAAGGTTCAGTCGAAAAATTAATCCTGTTTATTTTAGAGTGACGTATTTACAATATATATAGATGTAGAAAACTTACTCTACAAAATTTACATAAAATTAAATTGCTATACAACTAAATATCTCCAATATATTTCAATGGAGTTTTGTGCGCTTGAACCGGACATTTAGAAATTTGGGTCAAAGTAATGCTATCTGTATCACTAAGATGGTGCTGACTGCTAACACCACCTCTATTTATTACATTCTGTGATCAAACTGTTCCCACTTTTTCAAAGCAGGCATCATATTGTTTCGCTCAATGATTAAGATGGTAAATTGGTGATGATAAATTCTAATACAACTTCTAATCCACATTCTTTCTCTATTGTTAGATTTCTTAATTACTTGTTGTTTCCATCAAGTATTTGTGAACGCTTTTGTCATTTAAAAGTCCAGTTGCTGCCAAAAAGAATTTCTTGTTCTTTAACATTGGAATGTTTATCTTACAGCATCTTGTTCCATATCCTTAGCCATTGTGAACAACTTGCATTACTTTTCATTCCAAAAGAAAATGAGCCCCCAAGGCATCTGATGTTCTGTTCCATCTTGAAAGCATATTTTTAATTTTTTATATAATTATCATATTACGTTTCACCGTCAAGTTCAAAATTATTTATATTAACTTGATAAGCCCAACTATTGATTCAGTGAACAAATGTTTATGTACGCTATGCAAAACAATACATTTGTTAAGCTATTATAATCAAGAAAAGATTACAATTTTCTAACTAAGTGATTATCAACACATGAATAAGACTTAATTCAATAAGGGAAGAATTCCAAAATCATACTTCATCCGTCTGCACCACACAATTCATACGATGAAATTATACATAAATCTTAAGTTGGATATTTGATCTGAAATAAGAGAAAAGATCTGATCTGAAATAAGTATTGATTGATAAATCATAGTTTTTCTAGAATGAGAATGTGATGCTATTTAAGCGACGTTGATATTATGTCACTCTGCATACATAGATGTTTTAGGAAGGAAAAGTTTGCAATTAAAGGTTCCTTGTTATCTATCAGTAAGCATAATAGTGTGATGGGTGGAAAAGTAGTGTATTATTCCAATCAAAGTAATGGCCTACTTTGGCATCATTATGCATATATAGATGTACCGAGCAACTGAGCTGAGGAGGGAATGCAATTAAAATGGGCGCCAGTTCTTCGCGCTACGAGAATGACTGCCATCACATATCCATTTCAAAACAAGACACGGAAGTAAAATGGCCGCACAACTTGGAAAGCATTATGCGGGATGCGGACGATGCGAAATCATCATCATCAATCCCTGACCTGCTGTATCATGAAGGAGTGTTCTTGAATAACAAGAGGAAGGCAAGCATTAATTAGCTACAGTCTGTCTATATCAACCTCTGTGAATTAATTTCTAGGATAAAATGACTGCAGAAATTCTGGGTTGATAAGGCCAAAAACAATTGCTTCATCGTGTATGCAAGAGATCTCTCAATCACATGGTCAGCAGATGCTCGATTCTGGCAGTGGCTCTCTGAGGAAGACATGAGGTCAATCCTACTTTCTTTCAGGGTGTTCTTCTTTTTGAGTTGATGCAATATAAATACTTAAGATTAGCTAGCTGCTTGCAGCCACAAGCTCATCGACGTGGCCAAACTAGAAAATGTATGCTGGCTGGAAGTGCATGGTAAATTTGACATGTCGAAGCTGTCACCAAATGTTACATACGAGGTTGCTTTTATATTGAAGATGACGGAGAAATCGGGTTATGGATGGGAAGTTCCAGTAAATTTGTGTCTTATTCTCCCAAACGGAAGCAAACAAGAAAGCAAAGTGAACCTACTGGAAAAGGTCAAAGGCCATTGGATACAAATTTTGGTAGGAGAATTTGAGACCTCAACTTATAATAAGCTCAATGGAGAAATGCAATTTTCTTTGTATGAGTACGAAGGTGGGAACTGGAAGAGAGGGCTTATAATCATGGGTGTAACTATTCAGGCCAAGTACCCATGAGAGCTTGAGCAAGATCTATACTGTCCTCAATATTCATTATCAAGGTGTATATAGCTTATGAAGACTTATGTTTCCTTGTCGTGGCGAATGGCATCCATATCTTACAGTCTTCCTTTTCCTTTTTTTTTTTTTGGAATAATGATGAGGCGTCATTAACCATAAGCACTACTTGTATGGCAAGTAAGAGTCGCAATCGGTACTGCACAGGCCTGAGGGGTGGCAGGAAGGGGCGGCGGTCCGGGACTCACTCGCCTCAGGGAGTCCACTTTTTTAAGGCGGCCTACTTCTTTCATCTAACAGTTGTTTAGCTTAGAATCAGATGTGTAACTAGTCTCAATAAAATTTAAGACAAATTGAAAACCGATGATGTTGATCGATGCCTGATCTCCCAACATCCTACTTGGATCTCTGTCTCATCTTTCAGCACTTCCTCTTCAATCTCCTCATACGATTCTTCTTCCGCTACGCTCTCATCGCGCTCCTCAGTAGACAAACTCTAATCCGACTTCGCCGCTGCTGCGCGATAAAACACTCGAGAAGACGTCGCGGTCAATCAATCGATTGCAATCAGGTATGGTTAAGTTATTCTATTTGTTCTAGTTTTCTCCGAGCTGAAGTGCGATTTTAATACAAAGCTTGATTTAAATATTATTAATTTTGACTTTATTTTTTTATTCAGGTTTGGGGGAGTGGACAGTGGGGTTTTCAATCCCAATTTGTATTGTTTGGTTGTTCTTGCTCTCTTTTTTCTGATTACTTTGAATTTTATTTCTTATGCTTTGGACTTTTCTGAGTGATTTCTCTTTTCTTAATTGTTAGTCTACTCCATTCTACTTTTTGTTTGTGTTTTTGTATTAGTTATGGCTATAAAATATTTATCAGGTGCTCAACAACATAACAAACGAAAACTGGATGAACAATTTATTGAATCTCAAAAAGGTGCTCTAGACAAGTTTATTAAAAAATCAAGTACTTCAGAGAACTTAGCTAACACTGAACCTGAAGTGATTAATGTTGAAAGTTCTGATCAAAATTTAGATTATAAGAATATAGTTAGTGAGGAAGAGAATGATGTTTGTGAACATAATAGTTTAAGAGTCAATCATCCAACATCTCTTGTGGGTAAACCTCTCGTTGATTTTTATGATCATGTGAATTGGGACAATCTTGATAACAAAACTAGAGACTTACTAGTTAAAACAGGTCCAAAGGAGGATTTAAATCTTGTTTTTCCTAATGACAACATCTCTAGACATTTTTCATATTCATATTATTCTAAGGAGTTGAGTAACGGGGAGGTTAAAGAGAGAAAATGGTTAATTTATTCAAAATGTTTGAACAAAGTGTATTGCTTTCGTTATAAGTTATTTAAATCAAATCATAACATAAGCTCTCTAGCTAACGATGAGTTTAGAGATTGGAAGCATCTTAGTAATAAACTTGAGGAACATAAACGTAGTGTTGAACATTATAAAAATATGGAGACTTGGTATGACTTAAAAGAGAAGATTAGATAAAAACGAGACAATTGATAAAGAATTTCAACAAGAATTTAAAAAAGAACGTGAGCGATGGAGGAAAGTGTTGATTAGAATAGTTGTTGTTGTTAAATGTCTTGCAAAAAATGATTTAGCTTTTCATGGATTCAAAGAAAAACTTAATCATGATTGTAATGGTAATTTTTTAAGAATAATTGAGATGATGTGATAATGCAAGATCATGTTAGGCGTTCTCAAAATAATGAAGTAATTTATCATTACTTTAGTCATAAGATTCAAAATGAGTTGGTTTCTATGTTGGCTAAGAGTGTTCGACACTCTATGGTAAAAATTATTAAAGATGCGAAATATTTTTCTTTAATTCTTGATTTTGCTCCGGATTCTAGTCATCAAGAGCAAATGACATTGTTGATAAGGTGTGTAAACATGTCAAGCACCAAAATTAAAATAGAAGAGTTTTTTTTTTTGTTTTAGAATTTTAAAAGGTTGATGACACTTCATGGTTAGGGCTTTTTAACAAATTAGTTGCTGCCTTCAAATCTTTGGACTTAGATATCAATGATTTTAGAAGTCAAGGAAGAGGAAACACCAAGGTGTTCAAAAATGATTACTTGAAATAAATCCAAGAGCTTTGCATATGCATTGCGCTTGTCATAGTCTCAATCTTTCTGATGATGCAAGTATGGCAGTGTTTGACAAAACCAGCAGAAGTGAACAAGGAGTTGCTGCAGCTCAAGTATTTAAGCAGGCCAGCAGAAGTGAACTAGCAGCAGCTGCAGCAGGGGATGTTGCAGCAGGAGCTTGTTCAACTGGCTGTTTCAACCGTCCAAGAAGCAGCAACAACTTGGGCTTGTCCAGAAGGGCTGGAAACTCTATGGAGAGCATCTGAAGAATTTCTAAACTGCTAAAGAGTATATTCCAGTGAGGTTTCCTAGTCAGAGAAGGCGATTGGTATTGAAGTTAAAGATCAAATCTAATCTCCTAGATTTTAGGAGATAATTGTTCTTGTTGGGACATTGCCTAAACCTGGACATTGCTAAAAGCTGATGATGCTATTTAAGCAGAAGGGGTTTAGAGCAGAGAGGTTGATCGAAGCTGAGGGATACACGAGTGCATACACAGATTTCAGAGAAAGCTATCTTTGGTGTGCGACGGACGAATTCTTCGATCATCACCCGAGAGCAGAGCGTGAGCGCAGAGCTGTAGTGATTATAGCAGAAGGGAATCAGGACTTGCAGAGTCTGGTTCGAGCTTGATCTGGAAGCCAATTCAGAGCTGCGGAGCTTGTTGGTTGATCAAGGGCAGCCGCGGAAGAACTGACGAGTTGTTGGCTCGGTCGAGTGTCGTGCGGCAGTACTCACTAGTGGCAGGTGGTCACCGAGTGAGGGGGAGTATTCCAGAGTGTGCAGCACTCGTGGAATCGTTCGGTCGGCTCGGCAGAAGGCTTTGGAGCGACGCGGACATTTGTGCTTCAGCTGTGTGTTACAGCAGTTGCTACAGCAACCCTGCTGAGTAGTTGTAGTTTAGAATAGGCTGAGTCTTGAGAAGTCTGTAGCTATTCTAGATTGACATATTTTAGAGGGTGTGCAGACACAAATCAGAGCTTGTTCTGATTGTGCCAAGTGATTCACACAAGGTTGAGTAGCATAGGTTGCGTGGGTTGTAACCGTGTGTACGTGAGAGCCTTCGAGTTAGTGGATTGAAGACTGGAGAATAGTCCTCCCCAGACGTAGGCAGTTGGCCGAACTGGGTGAACAAACTTTGTCTTGTTCATTGCTTGCTGAGACGATTTCCTAGTGAACAAGAGTGTGCTGCAGCAACTGCTTGTTCACAAATCTGTCAAACTAAGACACTGTGAAATTTCACTTTCTTTATGTGATATGGCTAATTCATGTGTGAAAGCTGTTTCATTTTTTGGAATTATGCAACGAGTATTTGTATTATTTTCTACTTCTACAAAATGGTGAAATGTCTTACTTGATAATATTTCTGGTTTGACTTTGAAATCTTATCTAGTACTCGTTGGGAGAGCCGCATTAAAAGTGTGAAGGCTATAAGGTTTCAAGCTCCACAAATAAGAAATGTTTTGCTCAGTTTGTATGATGTTTGTGATGATACGAAGTCCAAAAGTGAAGTTGAAAGTTTGGCATCTGCGATTGAAAATTTTGAATATTTTATTTAGCATGGTTATTTATTATGAAATTTTATTTGCAATTATTATGGTGAGTAAGAAATTGTAATCTTCTGATTTTTGCATTATTGTTGTCATTAAACAATTAGAAAGCGTTATCTTTTATTTTGAAAAGTTTGGAATGGAAACACTTGCCTCTAGTTTAAGCATAGTGAATGACATTGCATTAGAAATGGGTGTAGTTTTCTGAAAAACATATTAAGATTCCTAGAAAATATTTTGATGATAATGATTCTAATATTGAAGTGCAATCACCAGAGGAGTCTTTTAGAATTAATTAATTTTTGGTTATTGTTGATATTGCTATTGCATCTTTGAAAAATAGATTTGAACAACTAAGCATGTTTGATAGCATATTTG
Organism: Umbilicus rupestris; assembly: GCA_963678935.1. Taxonomy (NCBI): domain Eukaryota; kingdom Viridiplantae; phylum Streptophyta; class Magnoliopsida; order Saxifragales; family Crassulaceae; genus Umbilicus; species Umbilicus rupestris. The sequence goes on along the minus strand of OY787628.1, from coordinate 6,429,184 downwards.
GTTTTTTATTTAGTTCTGAGAGGTTGAAGTCGTTAGATGATAACACGTTGAAAGAATGTTGTGAGAAGCTTTCAAATGCTTTTTCTCATGATGATGCATCACATTTTGATTTGAAAGATCTTTATTCTAAACTGAAAATACTTCAAATGACCTTACCAGGTGAGTTTATGTCGACATGTGAGATACTTGAATTTATTAGATCGATAGATTGTTATCCCAATATTTTAATTGCTTATCGAATTTTATTAACATTGCCGGTAACTGTAGCATCAGCGGAAAGAAGCTTTTCAAAATTAAAATTCTTAAGAAATTACATGAGATCTTTAATGTCTCAAGAAAGATTGATTGATCTTGCTATTTTATGCATTGAAAAAGATATGCTTGAAATTAATGATTATGATACCATTATTGATGATTTTACATCTAAAACTGCTCGAAGGACTAACTTTCTATGATAGTTTTGTGTTTCTATTTGTAGATTTTTTTTGGAGGTTGTTTAGACTCGCCGAAAGGAATTCCTCTCAAAGCAATTGTGGTCTATGGTGCAACCACCCCTACATAAAAAAATTCATTAGAAAGACAAGCTATTGTTTCAAAGTTTGTTGGATACACGATATATGTACATATCATTTTTAAAAATTAATGTTTAAATTATGATAGTGTTTGCGAAAAAAGATATTGAAATTATATTTACAGAGTGATATTATTTTACAAGGAGTCCTGCATGTATGTTTTGTCCAGGGACTCATAAATGACCAGGACTGGGCTTGGGTGGACTACGTTACATGTTGTGGCGGCTGGGCCAGTTGCATTCCATGCCCGCTGCCTTTCCGAGCAACTTAGTTCTTCCATGATTTTAAAATTTGAAAATAAGATAAAAGGAGAATTTATTTTTCTTAACATTCAACTTATACAAACCTTCTCTCTTATATTAACAAATGTCCCGCTAAACTTTCTCTTTCATTATTCCAATCGACCTTCTTGTGTCACATGCCCCACTATATTTTCCGTATTCTTAGTCGGACACACCGTAATGCACTTTGCTACATATGCTGCACTTTCCTATAACGGGCTCATGGTTTGGTGGGTTGTCCGATTTGAATGCACTTTCTTATACAATACACTTTCATATATAAGAAAACTAAAATAGTGCATTACCTCGCGATTTAAACTCAGAAAGTACATTACTTCGTAGACCTAAACCAAAAAGTACGATGCACATTCTAATTCAGAAAAATGCATTGCTCCACACACCATAGCCTAGCAAGCGTATTACTTGGAACACCCTAAATCAAAAAGTGCATTACTTCACATATCAAAACTCATAAAACTCTCATTCGGAATGTCTAGTGCACTTTTACAACACTTTACAACTGCAATACACTTTCAATACAAAAAAGTGCATTATTTTCTACATAAACACAACTCTAAACTATGCAATTTTATGAGTGTTCAAGAAATCGGTTACATGGTTTGCTAGGCAGCATTATTCTTGAACACGATCCGATTTTGCCTAAATCGAATTGAAAAATCGATTGTATAGAGTTACTCACTAGTACACACAGAACAAAGTCTAACTTATTTTTGATACTGTCGGCTCAACCCAATCCTAGAACATATTTCTTTCACTCTCGAACTTGACGGTCTGAGCTTTTGGAGTTCACAAAAAGGCTTTTCTTCTTTCTTTTTCTCTCTCAAAGTCTTGCTTGATCTGACGCTCTAGCTCGCATATTTGTAGCTTTTTGTGAGTCTACAGATATTTTGGCTGATTGACAAGAATATATTTGGTTAAGATTTTTCAATCATAATCAAATATCTCCAACAACCGAATATCTAATGTTTTCTTATTTAAATCGGGAAACTTGTCTAATTAGATTAGATTTTTTTCTAAATTCATCAAAGTGATATATTTGTTATTATTCAAAATATATCCCATAATATATTCTGGATTTGATAACAACTTATTCACTCAAATATTTTGCTAGAAAATCTATCATTTTTTACTCTCTTACATTCAATACAATTTAAAACCTTATCCGTGTTTTCCTGCACACTTGTTGAAATTATTGAGTGTTATAATCATTAAAAACATAGGAATCCAACAAACTTCTTAAAAAATTAAGGAGCTGAATGCAAGAGTGGATATTCAATGGCTGCATTATTCTGTAAGCTCACTACTGGATCGGATTAACATGTCACAAGAGTGTGGTGGACTTAATATAAGAGCCATTAGAATTTTGAGTGACGCACTTTCAAAGGAAAAAAAAACTATGTTCAATATAGCTATCTGCTCTCTTATAAGACAATGATCAATCTCCATATTTACCAATATCTACCCAGCCTTGATCAGCTTGCAACTTCACAAATTCCGCTAGGAGTCTTATATCTTCTTCCTTCAAACGTGGCCCAAATGTGCATTGACCTCTTGGTGTACAGGTTTCTCCGAATCCCTGAACAAGAGAGCATTAAAGATGACAACTTAAACAGAATCCAACTAGGAAGTGGGGGAAGATAACCATAACTTACAGGCATTCTTCCCTTGCCATAATATGTGACGCGATATATTTCATCTAAGGTGTTAACTCCATTCCTGAAGGTCAAATAAGATAACAGTATTGACATGTACCATTGCATTAAATTTGTACAAAAAAGAAAATAAGATAAAGAAAAGGCCAGCCAGCTCTAACTGGTGACCTCTTGAGAACCAGTCAAATACTCTACCATTGACTATGAACCCCTTTGATTGTGTAATACAACTCTATGTTCCTAATCCAGTAATTTGATTGTCAAAGCAGAGCCTAAGATGACAGTATTGCCTATTTTTTGCACTTAAATTTTCAGTAAATAAATTAAATTCAGTAAATAAATTAAGTTCAGTTAAATTAAATTAAATTAAGTATATTTAAATTAAACATATTAATTATTATTTTTTATTGTGGTGGTGATGTTATGGTGGTAGTAATGTTTGTGGTGGTGGTGGTGTTGTGGTATTGTGGTGATGGTTGTGTGGTGGTGGTTGGATTTGGTGGTGTTGCGGTGGTAGTGTGGAGTGGTGTGGTGGTAGTTGCGGTGGTGTGGTGTGGTGTTGTTGTGGTGGTTGGATTGGCGTGTTTGATTATGGTGGTATTGTGGTAATGATGTGGTTGGGATGGTGGTGGTAGGAAATAAATGACGAATAGTAATTTAAGTACTTGAGTTAAGTTAGATTCAGTTAAGTACTTTAGTAAATAAGTTCATCTAAAAAAACAGACCGTATGATTAAGTTTCCTAGACTATGGAGTGCATATAGTAGATAATTAATTATAAGAGGAGCAGCATAAAGTTCTCCAAATATTAGTCTAGCTATCTAAATTGTTAGCGTGTCCCTTTTGATATCAAGCATTTAAATGTTCAAGCTTTGATGTTGCACTATTACATGATTTTAACTTGGGGAAAGGGAATGAGATAGCTTTGAAGATCAAAAACAAAATCCTAAACATGTTATTACGCACTATGGTACATTCTGACCCATTTTACCTTTCAAGATCTTTAGTGAAAAGTGTAGCACCCTGTTCAAAATAATTGTCAGCAACACTATTAGTAGATGATATGGATAAATATTCAAATGATTTATGAGTAAACTCACTGGCCGTATGATATTTCCACCTGCATCATGACAGCCAATGCAGGTTGTATGGAATAAGGAAGCCCCTTTCTGAATATCTATCGTTTGTCCGAGCGACACTATAATGAATATTGTTCCCCCAAACAGAAAAAATAAAGACTAGTCAAATAAGATACAATAGAAATGATTAAGGAAACCTGCATATTTATATAAGTTCAGTTGATAGACAAACAGGGATTTAAGAGTATCAATGCTCAGCAAAAAAGAAGAAGAAAAAGTATAAAGAAAAGAAAAAGAAATTCAAACTAAGGTTTGTGTTGTATTGGAAGATATGTGTTGGACTAGAATGAAGTTTAATTTTATGAATGACGGGACATGCAGATAAAATTTTTGTGAGTCTAATTAATGAAGTGTTTCTAATGAAGAAAAACTTAAACAAACATCATGATTGTTATATTGAATAAAATATTATATTAATTCAATATAAAATAAATGAAGTAATCAAATCAATTATCTAATCTATTTATTACATTGATTTTTAAATCAATTCAATTTGACTCACAAAAATCAAATGAAGATAATACAAATTTAATTAGATTGAAGATTATAAATTGAATAATTAAATTGATAATCAAATGAACAAATTACTCAAAGTAAGAATGAAATAAAAATACAAGCAAACCGGAATGAGTTGAGGCTTGTTTGACGATTTTCTTAAAGCTTTTATTGCCGTCCCACCGGATGCTAAGAAATGGCAAGAGCCTCCCAGAATACAACAACTTGTGAGTATATATCTTTGCTCCACAAGGTAATACTTCGGTGAACCAAACTTGTGCTAACAACTATCACAAGGAAATACTCAAAAGAGTATGTTGAAATCAAAAGAAAAAGCAGCCGGCTATCAAGGGAGGAAAAGTTTGAAATGAGAGATGTTATTGCAAGACTTGCGTATTCTAAACCCCTCCTTTTCACCTCTTTTTATAGAGGAGGATGGGGCTGCCCATCATTATGGCATTGTGAGTGCCATAATGTTCTCTTGAAGACACCAAAATGAATGTTCAAAGGGAACTATTGATCTCAAAATGAAGTTCCTTCATTTGAAAAGACCAAAAATAATTTTCAATACTCTTGAAAAGAAAAATAGGTCGCTCATAAGTGCATAATCAATACCAAGGCTAGCTAATCAAGTTTTCTATGCTATTGAAGAACCAATAGCCCACAGGTATTATGACAATGTCATAATCAACATAAACCTTCTAAAGAAAACAAATAAGGTTTTTCACTTGACCTATGTGAAATTTAGATACTCTCCATAATTTTAAGCATTTTATTTCATTCATTTTAGTTTTAATTTGGACATGTAAATAATTAATTTTATTCCTCTAATTAATAGGAATTTAAATCCAATTAAATACTTTCACATTAAGATATATGACATACTTAATTTTGATTATAAAATATAGCCAGGCCACATTTTCCAACAATATGCTAGATGAGTGAGCACTTTAACCCTCTAGAAACTACATAAACATTAAAACACACAAGCCAAAAGCGCTTAACATGAACCAGATAAGCTAATTCAATTCAGTAGACATGAACAAAGTGTAGAGAGACCTGGAGTGATGAGAAGAGGAGAAAATGCCACGAGTGCAGCCATTAAAGGCGTAGCCAAGCTACTAAATCTTGCCTTATCTACTACATCTTCTCGACAGAAGGCATTTCCTTGTCGTGCACTTTCTATGCCTCTACTCTTCTGAAATAAGATGTATATGAAAATACTCACTGTAACAGAAAAAAGACAAGTCAGTGTACGAAGGAACCACCTTAACAAACGGCGAACATTTGCAAGCTGTCGTTGTCAGCAGCGCCATCAACGATGAAATAAATTCTATATTTCTAGCTCCTTGCCTCTCCTCAATTGAAGAGGAGGTCATCCTTACTACTGGGCTTTTCCTTCAGCCACCAGGCCCATTTAAGATCCTCTCATTCAGTTTCAAGTTAACATTTTTAAATGCCAAAAGTCATACATACAAGTCTTTAAATGAGAACTAGAGCAATATATATATATTAAAAAAATATAACCAAACAAGGTACCCTCATCATTTGATCAAACCCAAATCAAGAATCAACTAAAACAAAGCCTTCATTTTTTTTGGATTTCAAAACAAAAGAATCCAAAACTTCCCTGCCCGAATTGACCACTTGATGCACTTCAAAAGGTGTTACTACAATACATATGTGATTCGGATGTCTCTAAATCAGGCAATTGAACTAAATATAATTTTTTTTAGTTCAAATAAAAATGTGAACTATGAGTTAAAATTAAATGGCAAGCCTTAACCATGAACTTGATAGAGCACGTCCCATCATTCCTTCCTAATTTTAAATCACACAAGTTGTAAAATCCTAAGGTGCCCGGCAATGAAAATGATCTGTTAGATTATTTTAAATAATTTAATTAATTGTATATGCTATCATTATGATATGCTTGAATAATATGATTTAATTTTTTTTGAAGTTTATCGGGTATAATTTTAGTAATGAAATATATTATGTAAATACTTAGAGATAATTATGATATTCTTAGAGAGACGAAATCTATAATTATCTCGTTTATATCTTATCGTGCAGAAGATGAACTCGCCGAAACCCTACGCCGCCCCAGCCTCGGATTGGCGCGGCACCGGCTGTGCTCCTTGGCCATCGCTCTTCATTTCATCTTCTTGGAAATGTCGACTCAATTTTGGGTTGGATTCGGGCAAATCGCAATCCCAATCACCCGGATCCAACATCTCTTCCTCTCAGACGAACACAGTTGCTTCGCCTCGGCCATCGACCCGGTGGTTCTGGAAAAAAAAAAATTTAGATCTACCCCTTCCTCCTAAACCAATTTCTCATATGCCTCCTCTCTTAAAATCGTTTCTGAAATGTCCAGTTTCATTTTGAGACCTGTCTTGACTGTTGAGGATATGACATCCATGACAAAATAGCTACTGCTGAAGCACTCCTTGAAGATCGATGGCTGGAGCACAATCTGAAGACTGACAAAACACAAACAACAAAGAGCCAGAGTATGCCTAAGCTATCCCTGAAGATCTGAAGCTGAGACACTATTTAAAGAATGGGCAAGAGATAGGTATGAATAGGCCGGCGTTGCACCGTGAGGCTCCGGCTTGATCCAACTAGCATCGGGGAAGCCTAAGTATGCATATGTCATCAAGAGCTCAGAAATCGCCAGCACGTGCTCTAAAAATGATGAAGATCCAAGAGTCTAAATTTGGCAACGGAATCTTCAACAAACTTGCTAGAATCTAGGAGAAGATTCTGATAATGATCCTTGACAGTTTTTGGTGTGCTGGAAAGCTTGAAAAGGTTGGAGAAGACACAGAACAACTACACGCAATCAGAGAGAAAACACAGAGCGCAAAAGAAGAGCACAAGGAGAGATTAAAGCACAAGAAGAGCACAGAGCACAAGGTTTTACACACTGAGTTAAAGGCATGTGTTGCGCAGAGGAATCAAAACTCGTGGAGTTTGATTCTGGACTGGTTCAACTAGAGCGCTGCTCGTTGGAGAAATAGTCAGGAGCTCGATGATCAGCCACGGACAGGAGGTGTCGCGGGCTGAGGAGCAGTGATCGAGGTTATCCAATATTGACAGAGTGTGTTATTGATTGAGGGGGAGCTAAGGCTGAGTTTCAAGAACTCAGAGGGTCCGACTACTTGGCGGGAGAGCTTGGAGTATCGTGGACTGAAGATATAACAACTTTGGTGAAGAGTGTGCTTAAGCATTCCGTGAGCTATATACTGTAATAAAATAAGCTGAGTTTGAGAGGTAGAACTGTAGATATTTATTACTGAGAGTGTGTAGAGTACACGAAGAGAGACTGTGAGATCAAACTGCTTCCTAGTCTAGGAGATTAGACTGAGCTTTAGATTTCGGCTAGGTGAGAAGTAGAAGTGTGAGTCCTTGTACTTCGAACTGTGATAGTGGAATCTTGAGGATCGAAGCATCCTCCCTAGACGTAGGCAAGTTACCGAACTGGGTGAGCAAACATCATGTGTCTATTTTATTCTTCAGTAGAGTAGTTCAGCAGAAAGATACAGAGAGTGCTTAAGTAGAAGCCATATCTCCGCTTCAGCAACGCATTAGAAATTTCAATTGGTATCACAGCCGTTCGCTTGACGTACAGAGCGTGATCCTGGGAAGCGTTGCTGTCATCAATGGCGCATAGTCAAAAGTCAAACCAGCCACAGAAAGGATGTAACAAAGTCACCAAAGAATATCTTGCTCAACACTATAAAACAAGCTAGTCAACTAGAAAGAAAATACGACAAAGCAATGGATGAAGTGCTCGTGCTCCGTAAGACGGAAAATTGGATCAATACAGGACCAAAGCTGGTACTTCGACAGCAGATCTTTTGGACACATATCAGTCAAGTATGCTTCAACTCAACAAAGTCCTCAAAGAAAGGAAACTGGTACTTCGACAGCAGATCTTTTGGACACATGACGGAAAATAGATCCTATCTCACTGATATTCAACCATGTAGAAACCAAGACGTGTATGTTTATCTTGAATTGCGAGGATGTATTCATACAATCAACAAGGCATGTACGCAAGTGGAGGAAACTCATGGGACGAGCAACGCTTTTTAGCCCCTCAATATACTCCATCTTGGAGCAATGATCGAGATATGTTTCTGGATGAACCGAATTATTATTATGAAGAGCATGATTACAGGATACAATGTTATGAGCTAAATTGGGAAATCAACCATCATCCACTGATGGGAGAGCACTACTATGAAGACACACAATATCATTAGACCCAACCTCAGAACATTGGGACATCAAGAGTGGAGTCCATGCTCGCTGACTTTCTGGCACAACAGAGCAAGCATTGTCAAGAAATTGACGCAAAACTTACCAACTTGACAAAGTCAGCGGAGCAGCTTGCTATTAAGAACCTCTTGCTGGAAACTCAAATTGCACAGCAAGTAAACTTAGCAACAAGGGAGGGCGGACTGCATTCACAATCTACACCCAAGTATCTAGAGATCTTTTCATCAGAAACTCCGAGCGCGACCAAAGAATTCATAGACAATGATGTCGAGATGGAAGTAGCCAGCCATCAAGAAGTTTATGTTTATGGAACATTAGCCCCTTCATCCTTATTTCCCAATGATGTGAATGACCATGGTGATGTAGTGGAAGAGATGGAGCACTTTGAGCCGCCACAATTTCAAATTTATGAGGACTTCGTTGATGTGTATCAGAATTTGACTAAAGAATATCCTCGCATACATATAGTTGTGATAGTGAAGAAAGGTCAAGAGCAATTGGCATCTAAGTTATTAACTGAAGAACTCACGGGAAACGTACCAATTGGATATGGAGTATGTAGTGAAGACGTATATCTTCTTGCACCACTTCCGGATAAGTTTCTAAGGTTCTTGCCATATTTCTTGAAACTGCCGAGAAGAAGCTCCTACAATCCCTAGGTTCTCAAGGTTCTAATATCTATAAAGGGATTGGACTGTCAATTCAACGTTCTTGTAGCACTTGATGGACGTAAATTCAAATGGTACTTGAAGGTGGATTGACACCTTTGAACATTGAAGGCCCCGCGAGAAGGGATTCTAGCAAAGGACTTCTCCCTAGTGATTTCTATTGAGCGCTTTGCTGAGTCTTGCCAAGACGTTAAAGTAGGCCTTGACGGGACGTAACCCGGTCTGTAAGTTTTTATATTTTTTTTGGTTACTAAATTTGTGCATTACATGACATGATGAGTGATTGACAGCGCGTCGTCGTGCGCCTCAAATTTGTATTTATAACTCCTGTTAACACACTAGCAAGTAGTAAGCAGGGTCGAACCCAAAGAGAGCAAATGAGTTAGAATTCAAATGATAGTCACAGAAAAAAGAACAAAACTGAGGATATCAATTCAGAGAAAATCAGTTCGGGGAATGCAATGCAACTAGTTATCATAGACCAAACAACATGTAACAACTAATGAATACTGCCCCAGACTAACATTTCTGCTAAAGATATGTCGACCACATATTCTACCTATTCTTAACCGCTAAGCTCTCGAACAAGTTCAATAGTTACTCGACTAATACCACAAATTGGTTCTACTGCTAGGTTTTCCCCAACAACGCAATTCAGTCAAGTATAACACGATTGACATCAATCTAGCTCACCGCTAAGCTGCACTAAATTGGTCATCAAAGCATTCGTTTCATTCATACAAGGGCAGCAAATTAATAGCTCAAATCATGTTGTCATTGACCTCAAACCATTTATTGCAATGCAAACTCCAAACTGAAATATTGATTTAGCTACTCATATTATCCATGGAATACAATAAAACTGAGTTCATCACACTACAATAAGTTAAAGAACACGAAACTGACCTAAAATGAAACTCGGTGAATAGTGTTTTCCGGCCGTGAATAGTAGCAGTAACAGTGGTGAACAGTGAATGAACAGCAATCGGTGTGAACAGTACTTTCCGGCAGCTCTCCTTCCTCTAGCTTTAGTCTTCTCCCCCACTGCCGTCACTGTAGCTCGTGAATAGTAGTTCTTCTTTTCCTTTTTTGTCCATCTTCAGGTATAGGGTTTTGGTGTTGAACCAGAATGAACCACATCTGCGTTGATGATGTAGTATGGCAGTGTTTGACAAAACCAGCACAAGTGAACAAGCAGCTGAACAAGATGCTGCTATAGCCAGAGTCCAGCATATGTGAACAAGATCAGTGAACAAGGAGCTGCTATAGTGGGAGGATGCTATAGCAGGAGCTTGTTAAGAAGAGCTGAAGCGTCTGTCCGAGTAGCAGCATCCTGGGTCTTTGGAAAGAGGGCGTGGCAGTCCTTCGAAGAGCATAAGAGGAGGTTCAGAGTTGCTGCAGAGAATATTCCACTAGAGATTCCCAGCTGAAGAAGATTTGATCGTAGAAGATTAGATTTGCCAATCGAATCTAATCTTCTACAAATTAGGAGTTTTTGCTTTTTGGAGCTATAATCTGATAATGATGGAAGTGGGTGCTCTTATATAAAGAAGACCCTTCAGAGCAATGAAGATTGATCAAAGTAGAGTGCAGAAAAGCGAGAACACACACAGAAGTCCGAGAGAGTATTTTTGGTGTGCGGACAACGTCTTCGATTATCACCGAGAGCAGAGCGTGAGCGCAGAGTTGTGGTGACAGAAGGAGAAGGTGATCAGGACTTGCATAGTCTGATCCAAGCTTGATCTAGAAGCCAATTCAGAGCAGAGAGTGCTTGTTGGTTGATTAAGGGCAGCCGCGGAAGAACTGACGAGTGAGTGACTCGGTCGAGTGTCTGGACGGCAGTGCACGCTAGTGACAGAAGGTCACTGAGTGAGGGGGAGTATTCCAGAGCGTGCAGCGCTCGTGGAATCGTTCGAACGGCTCAGCGAAAGGCTTGGAGCGACGCGAACAGTTTGTGCATCAGCTGTGTGCTACAGCAGATGCTTTAGCAACCCTGCAGAATCTGAGTATTGTTAGAATAGGCTAAGTTCGAGAGAATTGTAGCTATTCTAGATAGATATCAGTAGAGGGTGTGTAGGCACAAGTCAGAGCCTGTTCTGATTGCGTACGAGGATCCACTTAAGGTTGGGTAGCATAGGTTGCGTGGGTTGTAACCGTGTGTACTTGGAAACCTTGAGATTAGTTGATTGAGGACTAAGAATAGTCCTCCCCAGACGTAGGCAATTGGCTGAACTGGGTGAACAAACCTTTGTCTTCGTTCATTCTTGCTGAAATAGTTTCTGGGTGAACAAGAGTGCGCTGTAGCAACTGCTTGTTCACAAATCTGTTTATCAGAGGCGCTGCGAATTTCAATTGGTATTAGAGTGGGAGCTCAACACACAGAGTAAAAGATCCTACATCGCCTCTGAAGAAGTCAAGGAACAATGAAGGAAGGACAGAGCACGAGCAGACCTCCATTGTTGGAAGAAAGCAACTATGGATATTGTTAGGCTAGGATGAAGGCCTTTCTCAAACCCATTGATGAGAAGACTTGGAGAGCTATTGTGGTCCAGTGGTCACCTCCGATCACCATGGACGAACAGGGAGTTACACGGATAAAACCTGAAGAACAATGGACTGCTGAAGAGGGAGCTGTAGCAACTGGTAATTCAAAGGCTCTGAATGCTATCTTTGCTGCGGTTGATGCTAACAATTTCAGGTTGATATCAAACTGTGATATGGCCAAGCAAGTTTGGGAAATCCTGCAAACTGTCCATGAAGGAACTGATAAAGTAAAGCTGTCAAGAATACAGATTATTGCTACGCAGTTTGAGAACTTGAGAATGCTAGAAGAGGAGACAATCACTGAGTTCAATGCAAAACTGTGTGACCTAGCAAATGAAGCACATGCTCTTGGAGAACCTATTCTTGAAGAGAAGCTGATTAGGAAGGTCCTCAGATCGTTGCCCACAAGATTTGACATGAAAGTGACGGCCATAGAAGATGCTCAAAATGTCAGACACTTGAGGCTGGAAGAATTGGTTGGATCCCTTAAACAATTTGAGATGAAGCTGGCTAAAGAAGAGCCCACTCCTGAAGAAAATATAGGACTGAAGTCAGAAACAGAAGTGAAGAAGCCAGCTCTAGATGATCAGCTGAGTATGTTAGTAAAAAAAACCTTGGGAAACTCCTGAAGAACATTGACTCAAGAACTGGGCAAAGCTCATCCTCACGAAAACAATTCAGAAAGGGTGGAGAAAATAAAAGAAGAGGGAAGGAACCTGTTCAGAATGAAGATAAGAAGAAAGAAATAAGAAAGGGAGTTCAATGCTGGAATTGTGAAGGGTATGGACATATTGAGGCTGACTGTCCGAGCAAACCCCTCAAAAACTCGGAGAAGAAGGATAACAAGTCCCTGACAGCTAAGTGGAGTGACTCTGAGGAAAGTGAAGAAATATGTGTTGTGTTAACCAGTGTGTCAGATTTCAACCACAAAGAGTTAATAAAAAATGAATTACACTATGAGGTTGTCGTGTCCGAAAGTGAAGACGAGGACTCAACTGTCAGCCTAATTGACTATTTGGGAGAGATAATTAAACAGTGTGAGGAAGCTCCGCAAACAAATCAAGCCTTGACTGACAGAGTCAAGCTACTGGAAGAAGAGCGTGAACAATTTATCTCCTCATTTAACAGACAAGTCACCATACTAAAAAGGGAAGACAAAAGAAGCCAAGTCACTGACATTGGTGTCTCTCTAGCAACATCAAAGGCAGCCGAACCTCAGAAAAATATCCTGGATGAAATTCTTTCATACCAAAGACTTGGAAAAGGAAGGACGGGGCTCGGATACACTGGTGAAAAAAGCTCTAGAGGAATAGTGTTCATAAAAGCCTCGGATGCTATGACATATGACAATGAAAAATCAGAGGTCTGACCAAAATCTGCAGAGGAAGACGGAACAAGACACTTGAAAAAGAAGATGCTACAGCACCTGATGCATCATCCATCTATAACAAAGCCAGAGCCTCAGAATAAAAGGAGTTCGTGCACAAATAACTATGGTCAGAAGAAAGGGAATCAGAAGATACCCTCGAACTTGAAGCGGCAGCAGAGAACCCAAAGAACTTTCATTGCTAAAAAAAGGGGAACAAAACCCAGGGCCAACACATGTTGTATAAAATCTCCTTGCCCAGAAGATCCGGGAAATGCTTATTATTGGAAAGAACCACTAAGAAGTATTGCAAAGATGGCTGTACCAGCCCAATGGAATGGAAAAAACAGGAGAAAGCCACAGAAGATACAGGTGTGGAGACCCAAATGTGAAAAAAGAAAAGACAGGAGTCTTGAGGGTCAGAAGAGGAGGAAATCAAGACAAATCCAAGTATGGGTGAAGAAACAATCATCAGAGCCTCAAGAGGATCCTCCCTACAAAGCAGTAATCCGGAATGAGTAGGAGAACCAGCTCCTGTCTGCTATAGCAACCTGGACAGTAAAAGCTTGTTCATATGTTTTGATCGCTAAAGCAAGAAGAAGTCACATGCAGAGCACGTGCTTCGGAAAAAGAAAGAAAAGCAGCGGGTAAATCAAATTCTAGGGCAAAATCAGTAGAAGGTGCTTCCCCCAAATCGTTGCTAATCAACTCTTCCACGTACTCCTCTCACTCTCTGCAAACCCGCAACCATGGTAAAAACGCGAGGCCTGAAGAAAAACCTGGCAGCAGCACGGCAAGACAGAACCGAAAGGAGGTCCAAGTTCCGCAATGAAGCTCCTCCTCAGCGTTTGGACTTGGTGGTATGGGAGCCCGCACCTCTTCCTGTGTCACACAACACCTCTTCAACTCAAAGAGGAACCTCACAGAAAAGGAGACGTCTAGTTCATGACAGGGAGCCTGCTACCAGCGCTGCAGTTGTGGCTGAAGAGGAAGTACTTGAAGAACCCTCAAGGGAAGCACAAGTTGCAGAGAATGCTGAGGTGGGCCATACTGTAGAAAGCTGCAGAACACTTGTCACATCTCCAGGTATAGAAGGGGAAGGGGAGGAGATGGAAGCTGATCTGCCTGAACAAGAATCTGCTGCAGCACATGCTCCTCCACCTTCGGGCAAAGGAAAAGCACCAATCATCATTACTGATACCAGTAGTGGAGAAGAAGAGTCCAGTGAAGAAGAGGAGTCCAGTGAGGATGCTACAGGTGAACCTTCGGAGAGAAGACCTGTGGGTCAGAAGTCCAGCGAAGGAGATGTCACAACAGCAGTCACTGTCGGGGGAATATGGTTCAGAAACAGGAATGCCTCTCAATCCTGGAGCTCAGCAGAGAGGAAGCACATTGTTCCTGAAAAGAGGCTGGATTTAGAGAAATACAAATCTTCAGCAATCATCCAAATTCTAACTGAGGTAAATCTTCTGAAATCCCTAACCTATCCTTACAATACAATAGCCGATTAGTTAGGGAGTTTATAGTAAACATGGAAGAGAAGTTTGGACAAGAGGAAGGAGATGAGTATGGGAAAAGCTGGGTCAGGGGTAAGCTGGTACTAGTTACCCCAGAAAGAATAGATGAATTCTTTGGGATTGATAGTGATGCCAGAGAGCCCACAAATGTCAAACGGGAGGTATTGGCCAAGGTTCTCACAGGAGGTGTGTGTCAATCCTGGGAAGGACCAAACCTCAGTGCATCTGAACTCACCTCGATGTATTCTCTACTGTACAATCTGGGGATTAGGAACTGGATCTCCAGCTCTCACAGGGGAAAGGTAAGCAAACCCTTTGCTGACCTCTTGCACTCGGTCGGGAAAAGGAGAAGAATCAGCCTGGGGAGTGTGATGTTTCCTCAGATTGCTGCACATGCTGGCAGCTCTTCCGGTAGCAAACCCATTGTGCTACCCTCCCTTATCTATGGTATGATGGTCTCTCAGTATCCAGAGCTCGGGGAGATCTCTGAAGCAATGTCTGAGGAGCTGCAGGTGTTTACGGTTGATCACAAGCTATTCAAGGGCAAACATGCAGTTGACATAGCTCAAGAGGATTCTCTTCTGACAGTCTAGACTGATCCAATTCTTCTCATAGAAACCGTGCCTACTGCCTCTTCCATTGATGCTGCCCTCCAAGCCAGAATTGTGAGCCTCCTGAAATCAGAAGGCTGAAGCCAAACGAAGGGACATCAGGCGTGCTCAGCTCAGAAGTGTTCTTAAAGACTTGGAGTATCCGTAGGATGGAGGACAGGCCCCTTGAGCATCTGTGCCAAAAAGGGGGAGAGAAGGAAGCTGCTAGAGCCACTGATGAACACTGATAAACATTTTTTTTGCCCTGCGTGGCCTAGCTAAGGCCGAATGTGGCCACCACTCACTCTTACTTTGAACTATTTTTTTGTTACATTTGCTTGTTCGTAGAAGTATTCATCTGTGGCCTAGGGTTTTCTCAAAATGCCAAGGGGGAGATTGATGATGCAGTATGGCAGTGTTTGACAAAACCAACACAAGTGAACAAGCAGCTGAACAAGATGCTACTATAGCCAGAGTCCAGCATATGTGAACAAGATCAGTGAACAAGGAGCTGCTATAGTTGGAGGATGCTATAGCAGGAGCTTGTTCAGAAGAGCTGAAACGTCTGTCCGAGGAGCAGCATCCCGGGTCTTTGGAAAGAGGGCGTGGCAGTCCTTCGAAGAGCATCGGAGGAGGTTCAGAGTTGCTACAGAGAATAATCCACTAGAGATTCCCAGCTGAAAAAGATTTGATTATAGAAGATTAGATTTGCCAATCGAATCTAATCTCCTACAAATTATGAGTTTTTGCTTTTGGAGCTAAAATCTGATAATGATGGAAGTGGGTGCTCCTATATAAAGAAGACCCTTCAGAGCAATGAAGATTGATCGAAGTAGAGTGCAGAAAAGTGAGAACACACACAGAATTCCGAGAGAGTATTTTTGGTGTGCGGACAAGGTCTTCGATTATCACTGAGCGCAGAGCTGTGGTGATAGAAGCAGAAGGTGATCAGGACTTGCGTAGTCTGATCCAAGCTTGATCTGGAAGCCAATTCAGAGCAGAGAGTGCTTGTTGGTTGATCAAGGGCAGCCGCAGAAGAACTGACGAGTGAGTGACTCGGTCGAGTGTCTGGACGGCAGTGCTCGCTAGTGACAAAAAGTCACTGAGTGAGGGGGAGTATTCCAGAGTGTGCAGCGCTCGTGGAATCGTTCGAACGCCTCAGCAGAAGGCTTGGAGCGACGCGGACAGTTTGTGCATCAGCTGTGTGCTATAGCAGATGCTATAACAACACTGCAGAATCTGAGTATTGTTAGAATAGGCTAAGTTCGAGATAACTGTAGCTATTCTAGATAGATATCAGTAGAGGTGTGTAGACACAAGTCAGAGCCTGTTCTGACTGTGTACGAGGATCCACCTAAGGTTGGGTAGCATATTGATGGAAAGCTGACTCGATGGACTACAACTTTGTAGTTTTCACCAAGACGTGATTCGAAGGTTTATAAGGTCAAAAACGCAAGCAAAGTCAGAGTCGAAGCCTGAGTGAACAAGCAGCCCCGTTCGAAGAAAGAACCGGCGATTGAGAGGACAAACCGGCGGTTTGGACATAGAACCGGTGGTTTGATTTTGAATTGGCCCCAAAGGTAAAATTTCGTGATTCTCTGAGTCAGGCCGGTTCAATGAAGAACCGGCGGTTTGACGTTGAAACTGCCGGTTTGGAACCAAACCGGGCCGCGAATTAATTCTGAAAATCAGCCTAATTGATTTTCAGTATAAATAGAAATCGAGGGCTCATTGGCTAGGGTTGGACGATTTGGAGAAAGAAAGCAAGAGAGAAGAGAAAAGCTTGGAGTGAAGATCATCGTCATGGATTCTTTGTTCTATATTCTCTTCATTCTTGTATTGGTAGTAATCACTATGAGTAGCGAGTAGTTTATTTAGTTCTGGGATCTTACGGATCTCATGCCTATAACCTGATTTCATGTGATCTGTACGAACATCAGTTTTAGTCTAATGCAAGTTTATGTTTTTCAATTCTACTATACTTTATTCTATCGTTTTACTATTGTCGATCATTGATTGGGATGGCTGCATGTTAGAACGAAATTAGATTAGATGCCAAAAAGATGATTGGGTCTGAGGTAATTAACAGGATTGAGTAGAGTTGATATCAAAACATGGTAGCTATATTGTTAGTACATGAATCGATAGGAAAGCTGACATTTTTTGTTTGGAAACCCTAGGTGATAGAGCCTAGTTATACACATTATTTAGGTCATAACCCTGTGCTTGTTTGCAATATTTCATGAGCAAGATTACTCGTTTCCAATGTTTTTGTATATCAGGCCAGAACGAGTCCTTAAGTCGGATACGCGCTGTCAGGCAGCGTTCTAGGAGTGAAAGATCAGCCTGTGGAGCTAGCGGCGCAAACAAAAGAAGAAATGGCGAAAGACAGCAGAGGTGCGCTACCCGATTGCGCCAACCAATGCCGTGCGCCAGGCGCAAAGTCCCAGTGACCAGATTTGGAAGTTGCCGAAAGTTGAACCTCCTATATAAAGGAAGTAAGTCTAGGGTTTCAGAGAGTTCGGAAAGACTGTTGTTCCAGAGGCACCAGAGGACGCAAGGAGGCACTGTGCGGCAGAACTGGAAAACACACGGACTTATTGAGGAGATTTGCGCCAGCCGACTGCGCCAGCCGAGAGAAGACACTGCACGCACTGTTTGCTACCGTTTTCTTGGATTCATTAGTTATTATTTACTATTTTATGATGTTTACCACTAGCATGTCTAGCTAAACACTTAGTGTTGGTCGGGCATGAATCTATGATGTATTACCTTTGAGACTTGAGCTTAATGCATAGTTTATTTACTTGTATTAATTCTGTGCGCGCCGAGACAGTTAGTTGCATGAGTAGGGGAAGCCTTGAACCGCAAACTTACTTGTGTTGCTTGCTTGTCACCTGTTAAACTAGTTGCATGCGTAGGGGAAGCCTTGAACCGCAAACTTACCGTGACAATTAGGAGTAACGAGTTAGGGTAAGCAGTTGCTACTGTGACAGGATTCGCAGCTGTTTAGTCTAGTTCTAAGGATTAATAGCACATGAACTTTGAACGGAACATGCGCACGTGTTAGGAAGCCTTTACCGGACACTAACCCAAGTAAACCACAAACTATAGACGTTTAGAGTCGATGATAAGGAATGCATTCATAGAGGATTGTCTGCCCAATACTTCTCATAAAGATAGTACTTAATCTCTACTGCTTGCGCACGTCTAGTGCAATTCCCCGCGTTACGATATTCGCTGTTACTCGCGCATCGCGCAAAACCCCCAATCACTCACGCAACCCCCGTTTTCTTAAGTGTAGGTTACTGGCTAAGACTCACTGCTTGCTCCCTGTGGAGATCGACCCTTACTTAACCGCTGTACTAGTGGGAGAGGAAGGAATTATATTTGACGCGCACAACGACACGCGATCAAATTTTGGCGCCGTTGCCGGGGAGCAACACAGCTAAGTTTTAGCTAGCTTACATTTCTCATTTTAGTAACTAGTTATTTCATTTTGTTTTGTTTTCTCGTTGTTGTTTCTGACAGCGCACAATCACATCAGCCTGCGCAACCTTGAAACAGTTGCGCTGCGCAGATTCTAGTTGCGCACTGACAGACGCAACAACTTCGTTGCCATTTAATTTCGTTTCTTGAGTTTGGATCAGGACATGGAGGATAACAGTGTGGTTGGAGATAACCTGGGAGACAGAACCCCAGAGGAAGCAAGGGCACATAACCGCGCAGCCCTATTCAGAGAGGAAGTGCAGCGCGAGGTTGAAGCAAGGAGGGCCGCTGAAGTGTATCATGCGCCGCCCGTGCCACAAGCCGCGCGACGCAGAACAGTGCGCGAGATGTCGGCCCCTATCACTGTTAACCAGCCATGGTGCATTGTGCTTCCACCAGGCGGTCACTTCGAGCTAAGGAGCTCACTCATCCATCACATGCCCAAGTTCCACGGGATGAACAATGAAAATCCAGTCAAGCATGTGCGAGAGTTCCTGGTCATTTGCGAAAACATGAAGACCGAAGGGGAAAGCGATGAAGCGCTAAAAATGAAGGCATTTCCATTCTCACTAAGTGATACAGCTAGACACTGGCTAATGAATTTACCTGCAGGATCTATTCACACATGGGAGCAGCTGCAGAAGAAGTTCTTAGATAAATTCTATCCAGCAGCGAAGATTGCGCTGCTCAGAAGGGAATTGGCCGCGCCAAGGCAAGGCGCAGGAGAGTCTCTGTCAGAATACTACGAGCGTTTCAGGGAGCTAGAAGCCAACTGCTACAATCACGGGCTTCCCCAGAATGTGCTGATAGAGAACTTTCTGAATGGACTGCTGCCCATGGAGCTGCGACTACTGAATGCATGCGCAGGAGGGGACATTTGCAACATGTACCCGGAGGATGCATGGCAGCTGATAGAAGATTCTGCTGGGCAGGTAAGACATCAATTGACACTTGAAAGTAGTCGTAATCGTTCTGTGCATCAGGTAGAGGCAAGCGCTGAGATCAAAGAAATGAAGGCCATGCTGCAGAAGCTGATGAGTGCGCAGAGCGCACAACCAGTTGCGCCAAAGGTATGTGAATTCTGCAGGTCCACTGAGCACAAGACAGACGAATGCCCAACACTTTTTGAAGAAACTGGAGATGTAAATGCCCTTGGAGGATGGGACAACAGAGGACCGCAGAGGCAGAATCAGCCGCGCTTTGGGCTTGCTGCAAATGGATTCAGATGGAGAGAAGAGAACAATTTCCAGAGGCAGCCCACTGATCAGCGCGCGCCACAGCAGACGCAACAAGCTGCACCCTACAATCCATCGCATCGCCGCACAGACGCACCAGCGCAGAACAATCAGCAACCAAAGCGATCCTTGGAAGATATCATGGGGCAGCTAGCAGACACAGTGCGCAAGAATGACGAAAAGTATGACAAGAGGTTCGAATCCATAGAAAAGCATCTATCACAAATTGCAACCACGGTGTATGAGCTGAAAAAGAGCGATGGCAACCTGCCTTCGCAAGTGATTCAGAACCCTAAGGGAGGAGTTAATGCAGTAACACTGAGGACTGGGCGCACAGTGGGAACAGAGCAGACCGCGCAGGCGCCCGCGCAACCAGTTGCGCAAGTCCTAGATCCAGCAGCTCAGAGTGCGCAACCAGAGCCAGAGGCGCAATCAGAAGCGCCAACCACGAACCAGCAGGGCAATGCGCCAGGTATGTCTCACTCGACAAACAAGGACAAAAATTGTGCTAACATACCTGCTCCTTTCCCTGTGCAGGCACCACTGGCGAGAAAAGAAGCACTGGACAAGGAACTATATGAGCTGTTCAGCAAGGTGGAAATCAACATACCTCTCATAGAAGCTATTCGACAGATTCCCAGGTATGCGAAGTTTTTAAAAGAGCTGTGCACAAATAAAAGAAGGACAGGCGAATGCGCACAGGTAATGCTCAATGCGCAGGCCTCAGCAATCGTGCAACAAAAGGTACCACCTAAGTGCCGAGATCCAGGTACATTCACTATCCCTTGCACCTTAGGTAAAACCACGGTAAGCAACTGCATGATCGATTTAGGCGCATCAATCAATTTATTACCATATTCTCTCTATGCGACCTTGCGCCTTGGACCACTAAAACCTGCAGGTCTCACAATTCAGCTAGCAGATAGATCGTGCAAACAACCTGCAGGCATGATAGAAGATGTCCTAGTTCGAGTAGGAGAGCTGGTGTTCCCAGCAGACTTTTATGTGCTCGAAATGGAGGGTGAATCAAGCGCCAGCGGTGCGCAGATCCTCCTAGGCAGACCGTTTCTGATGACTGCGCGCACAAAGATAGACGTGTGGAGGGGCACGCTCTCCATGGAGGTAGATGGCGAAGAAATCCATTTCAACATCTTCGGAGGGATGCAGCACCCACATGAGGACGCTACTGTGCACGCAATGGACAGCTTTGACGATTTAGTCACAGAAGCGCAGTGTGCGAGCGCAACCATAGGACCAGAGCTACTGACACAGGCAGAGCTGGAGGAGCAAGAGGAGGAGCTAAGCAGTGCTGAACTAGCACCCACACAGGTACTTGATATAGTTCATATTTGCACCGCTAACAAAATCTTGCCCTCTATTGAACAGGCACCCAAGATCGAACTGAAGCAACTCCCGGAGCACCTCAAGTACATTTTCTTGGGAGATGAGGACACTCTGCCAGTGATCATCAAGAAGGGATTGGAAAAAGAGCAGGAGGCGCGCTTACAACAGGTGCTGCGCAGGAACCAGCGCACTATTGGATGGACTCTTGCGGATCTGCGCGGAGTGAGCCCAGACGTGTGCATGCACCGGATTCTGTTGGAAGATGGTGCTAAACCATCCAGGGAGGCTCAGCGCAGGTTAAACCCAAATATGATGGAGGTAGTGCAAAAGGAAGTCCTGAAGTTGCTTGACGCAGGGGTCATTTACCCGATCTCAGACAGCAAATGGGTCAGCCCGGTGCACGTTGTGCCAAAGAAAGGAGGAATCACAGTGGAGGAGAATGCGCAGGGCGAGCTAGTTCCCAAGCGCATACAAACTGGCTGGCGCATGTGCATCGACTACAGGAAGCTGAACGCTGTAACGCGCAAGGACCACTTCCCGCTACCCTTCATGGACCAGATGCTGGATCGCTTGGCAGGTAAGCCTTACTTTTGTTTTTTGGACGGATATTCAGGTTACAATCAGATACCCATAGCTGCGGAGGATCAAGAGAAGACCACGTTCACATGCCCCTTCGGAACATTTGCGTTTCGGCGTATGTCTTTTGGGCTGTGCAACGCGCCAGGTACGTTCCAACGCCTTGTCATGAGCATTTTCTCTGATATGATTGGTATATGCATAGAAGTGTTCATGGATGATTTCACTGTATATGGGAGTACCTTTGATGCATGCTTAACACATCTAGATAAAGTCTTAGCGCGCTGCATCTCTAAGAACTTAGTGCTAAACTACGAGAAATGTCATTTCATGGTTACGCACGGGGTAGTACTAGGTCATATTATTTCAGAGGAGGGTATTAAGGTAGACAAGGCTAAGATAGATATTATTTCTAATCTGCCTTATGCCACCAACGTGCGCGACGTGAAATCGTTCTTAGGGCATGCTGGGTTTTACAGGCGTTTTATTAAGGATTTCTCTAAAATTTGCATACCCCTGTCTAACCTGTTGCAAAAAGACGTGTGCTTCGATTTTACTGATGAGTGCAGGGCGGCGTTCGATAAGCTGAAAGAAGCGCTGACCAGTGCGCCAGTGATGCGCGCACCAGACTGGAACCTGCCATTCGAGCTGATGTGTGACGCAAGTGACTACGCAGTAGGAGCAGTCTTGGGGCAGCGCGAGGACAAGAAGCCGCATGCCATCTACTATGCATCGCGCACACTGGACTCCGCGCAGAAGAACTACACCACCACGGAGAAGGAGCTTCTGGCAATTGTATTTGCGCTGGAGAAGTTCCGAGCATATGTTCTAGGCGCCAGAGTCATCATCTACACGGACCACGCAGCTATCCGCTACCTTATGTCCAAGAAAGAGACCAAGCCGCGCCTGATGCGCTGGGTACTTCTGCTTCAGGAATTCGACTTAGAGATCAAAGATAAGAAGGGCACAGAAAACACCGTCGCTGATCACCTGAGCAGGATCTTAAAGGATGAGGAGCCAGGGCAGATCAAGGAGACATTCCCTGACGAGCATCTGATGGCGCTAACAGGTAAGGTACCATGGTATGCGCATATCGCAAATTACCTGGTCACAGGTACGTTCCCTCCTCATTTCAATAAAACTCAGTGCATGCGATTGACACATGAGTCCAAGCATTACCTTTGGGATGATCCTTACATGCTTAGAATAGGTCCAGATCGGATATTAAGACGTTGCGTGCCTGACCATGAGATTAATTCTGTGTTGATGTTTTGTCATGCGCACGCCTGTGGAGGACATTTCGGTCCCAAGCGCACGAGCAGGAAGATCTTGGACTGCGGATTCTACTGGCCGCACCTATTCAGAGATGCCTATGACCACTGCAGGAAGTGTGACAGGTGCCAGCGCACTGGAGGAATCTCCGCGCGCAACGAGATGCCGCAGACCCCGATTCTGGTGGATGAAGTGTTCGATGTTTGGGGAATCGACTTCATGGGTCCATTTCCCCCATCTGCCGGCTACGAGTACATACTGGTGGCCGTGGATTACGTATCCAAATGGGTCGAAGCTAAGGCCACGCGCAAGGATGATGGTAAGACTGTCGCTGATTTTCTCAGAACTAACATATTTTGCAGGTACGGAGTGCCTAAGGCAGTTATCAGCGACCAGGGGACGCACTTCTGCAACAGGGTTGTGGCGCAAGTTTTCAAGCACTATGGGGTGCGCCACAAGACGTCCATCGCTTACCATCCGCAGACAAATGGACAGGCCGAAGTTTTTAACAGAGAGATCAAGCGCATCTTGGAAAAGACTGTGAGGCCGTCGCGCAAGGATTGGAGCCAGCGCCTGGATGATGCGCTATGGGCATACCGCACTGCACACAAGACGCCCATTGGAACCTCACCATTCCGGCTGGTCTATGGGAAGGCATGCCACCTGCCAGTAGAGCTCGAGCACAAGGCATATTGGGCCTTACGTATTTGCAACTTGAACTTGGAGGAGGCAGGACAAGAACGTGCATTTGAGCTGAGCGAACTCGAAGAGCTGCGCCTAGACGCCTATGAGGGACTGCGCGATTACAAGGAGCGCACCAAAGCGTATCATGACAAGCATATCCTCCGGCGCACATTTGAACCAGGAGACCAGGTACTGTTATTTTCATCGCGCCTGAAGCTCATGCCTGGGAAGTTGCGCAGCAAGTGGACGGGACCATACACCGTCACCAAGGTTTTCCCCTACGGCACAATTGAATTAGAAGACGGGCACCAGCATCGTTTTCAGGTTAACGGGCAGAGAGTCAAACGGTACTTGGGCGAACCTTGGGAAGGCGCAACACGCAACATTGACTTGGCCGAGCCAGAGATAGTGGACGCGCAAGCTGCTGCGCCAGACGCACCACCAGATGCTTCAGAGGGAGAACTAGCACCCATCGCCTATATCTCTTCTTCCTCTGCATCTACCCTCATTACAAATAATGTAGCACATACTGACCTTCCCTTGTATCCTTTGCGCAGGACCAATGAGATCGTAACACAAGCACTGGCGCAAGGACACTCAGGAGCAAGAGTGGGGGGGGCTGCAGACGCACTTCTTGGCTCGTAACGAGGTACCGTCTAGCCAACGACGTTAAACAAAGGCACTTGTCGGGAGGTAACCCGACACGTTTTAATTTGGCACATTTTATTCTGCTTGTTTTGTTTTTTGAGTGTTTTTAGTTAGATTAGGGTTTGGTAGTTTTTAGTCACACAAGTGCGCAGGACCGTGCGCCTATCAGTGCGCAGGTCCGTTGCGCTAGCCAGAGGGGGGTATATAAGGCCAGACTTAGAAAATTCCCAGCACTTTTTCACTCGACCGTTACACACAAGCTCCCGCCTTCAGACCTCTGCCGTCGATCAGCGCCCAACCCACCGTCCGTCTAGAGGGATTCAAGGACAACACGACCGCACAGCACCCAGGTACCCCCCCGATTCCGCTTTGAGCCGCTTCTGTTAGGGTTTGCGCGGAGGAGACAGTTTTTAGGGTTTTGAAATCGCACCAGGCTAGAGTGCGCGGCTTGGAGTGCTGTTTTGTGCGTTGAGTAGGCGACCAGTAGGCGCTCGTTCGGTCCAAGTTTCATAGGATTCTGGGCAGTTTCGAATTTTAGGATTTTGGGGAGCATTGACCGCGATTGACCGGAGCCCAGCGCAAGATGAAACCCGCCACAGACCAGGAGACCCCAGCGGCTTTCGCTAACAAGTATGCAGCATTCATCAGCCTGGACATGTACGGGACACCGTACATATGCCGAGACTTCCTGCGCGAGGTAGGATTGGAGGACCTCGTGGCGCAGAGGCTAGCGATCGCCGGCTGGGAGGCGCTTATGGACCTCCGCAGCGCATCAGACCAGGAAGATACATGTGAGTTCCTGGCGTCTATGGAGGCAGGGGACAGGGAGATCAGATATAGACACAGGGGTGTCTGGTTCATAGCCTCAGAAAGGAGGCTGAGGCGCGCATTCGGGTGCGCCAAGGTGCGTGAGGAGGAGTTAGACACGCACAATAACCAGGAGGCTTGGCGGGACATGGCAACAGGGCCAGCATTCGCCGCGGGGCGCAGCAGGGGCCGAGAGCTGCGCGACCCGTGGCTGTTCTACTTATGGCGCATCGTGGCCTACACAGTCATTGGCCGTTTCAACGGCGCGCCAAAGATCAGCCTACTGGATATGGAGATTTTGACGGGGCTTTATTATGAGCGGAAGGTGCTGTTCATCCTGAACATGGTGCACCATTGGAGCCGAGTCAGCATGAGGGGGCCGCTGACGTGTGGAGGCCTTATCACGCACCTGCTGCGGGCCTTACATGGAGAGCCCGAGGTGCCAGAGCACACCTTGGTGCAGCCTATACCTCTGGACCGCGCCTACATGCTGTAAATCAGGGCGGTAGCCGTTCGGGATGATGGCACACTAGAGTGGTGCTACCGTCTGCAGCCAGCCAGACCACCGCGGGACAGAGCAGAGAGCAGTGCGCGGGCCAGAGCAGAGAGCAGTGCACAGGGCGCAGCAGCCGCCGCAGCAGCAGCCGCAGCAGCCGCCGCAGCAGATGAAGAGATAGAGGAGGCCCTAGAACCAGAGGTGCCTCTAGTCAGGCGCCCAAGGACCCGGGCGCAGACTGGAGCGCACCAGAGGGCCCGTGCACCACAGGGGGAGCCAGTGACCATTTCCATCGAGGATTCTCCCCCTCGTGCACGTGTCAAGCGCCCAAGGACTGAGACTGAGGAGGCGCCTGAGGAAGCCACTGCCGAGCAGCGCATGTTGTTCAACGTCATGCGCGTGCTCGAATACTTAGCGCCAGAGGGGGCAGATTTAAGTATGAGTCCACCATCCGGGTGGAAATTTGGAGATGCGATTCCCCCTCTCCTCAGCCTGCACCATCCACCTCCTACCCGAACCCCAGAAGCCCCAGCAGCACCTTCTCCAGCACCTTCTCCAGCCCCAGCCCCAGCAGAGTCAGCACCTGCATCAGCTCCAGCAGCCCCAGCAGCAGAGCCCACCCCTGCACCCGAACCAGTACCACCACCAGTAGCTTCCCCTGCCCGGCCTTCTGTTCCGGAGTCCCCCATTAACTTTCCCAGCGTAGACTCCGATTCCATATGGGAGTCACTTTCCGAGGACGAGCAGCCTGACCCCCTCACCATTGTGCCACCATCCTCCAGCACCGACTCCATGACTGATTCTTCAGAGGATGAGGCGCATGGGTCAGCAGCAGCGTCTAGCTCGGAGGACTTCTAAGGCCTTGGGCAGGCGCAGTGATTTTCTTTAGGGTGGTGTCTTTTATTTTTGCTGCGTCTAGTTGACTATTATGTGTGCTGAATATTTGTGCCCTACATTCTGTGACTCCCTTGCTATATTTTGTGTGACTATTTGTGTTCCCTTTTCTGTTCTTTATTTTCGTTGCATTGCATGCATGTGCGCAGCCTCCGTGCGCTTGAGCTTGAGTCGTGGGGACACGACTCTGTTCAAGTGTGGGGGGGGGGGGCGTTACTCTTACATTTCATGTTTTGAGCATTTTTAGTATAGCTTAGTTTAAGTTGAAGAGAATTAGTAGCAGTAGTGCGCTAAGGTGCCGGATGCGCATGCGCTCTAGCTTGTTTTGCGCTATCCGTATTGCGTGCGCCGTTCTCTATTGTTTTAGCATAATTTTTTCGTTTTTTTTCTGCTCCTGTTAGTTGGGATATACAGGGGATGTGGAGTTGATAGAAATGCTCCAGAGAGGCGGTTAGTCGCTTTTGCTTCGAAGGCAGGGTATATGGTCGAGTGCGCTAGTGGAGGCCGGTGCTTCGCATCCTTCGGAACAAAAAAGCGCGCTCAGTCACGCAGATGCAAAAGGCAAAGTACCCAAAGCGTGGCGAGGTGGGAAAACAGACCACCTTCTCTCTGGAAATCAAGCTAAGGAAAGCGGGCGCGGGTGTAAACGCGTGCGCTGACCGGCGCAGACAAACCAAGGAGGGAGAGCGGAACGAGTTCCATAGCTGCTATCCGAAGGCTGAGATTGGAACTGTTCTGGGAATGAAAAAAAAAAAAAAATTGGAAAGGAAGCTGTACAAAAGAAAAATACCAGCAGAAGCAGATGATTTGAGTTACAAAGAATCAGCATGCGCAATACTTAGTACCTGCGTGCGCAAGACCACAAGGATATCATCAAAGGCTCAGGTTCCCAGGAAGTGTGCGAACGAATCACGCACTGGAAGAAGCTCGCGCAAGAAACCATATACCTATCTTCGGAGCGGGAGCTGACAACCAGGAGCCTAAGAAGAGCTATCTCCCAGTCATCCAAAGATCTTCATCCCGGCTGAGAGGTAATGAAATTTCGGGATTATTATATTAGAACTATTGAGTGCAGTTGTGCGCAGGTGATAGAGCAGCACAAGCTGAGTGACTGTGCATTTTGCGCTAGAATGCAAGGCTGTGCGCTAGTCTCCAGAAAAGGTAATTGTATCCGCGTTTCAGTACTTGTTCGGGACGAACAAGGGGCAAGTGTGGGGGGTTTGATAGAGCCTAGTTATACACATTATTTAGGTCATAACCCTGTGTTTGTTTGCAATATTTCATGAGCAAGATTACTCGTTTCCAATGTTTTTGTATATCAGGCCAGAACGAGTCCTTAAGTCGGATACGCGCTGTCAGGCAGCGTTCTAGGAGTGAAAGATCAGCCTGTGGAGCTAGCGGCGCAAACAAAAGAAGAAATGGCGAAAGACAGCAGAGGTGCGCTACCCGATTGCGCCAACCAATGCCGTGCGCCAGGCGCAAAGTCCCAGTGACCAGATTTGGAAGTTGCCGAAAGTTGAACCTCCTATATAAAGGAAGTAAGTCTAGGGTTTCAGAGAGTTCGGAAAGACTGTTGTTCCAGAGGCACCAGAGGACGCAAGGAGGCACTGTGCGGCAGAACTGGAAAACACACGGACTTATTGAGGAGATTTGCGCCAGTCGACTGCGCCAGCCGAGAGAAGACACTGCACGCACTGTTTGCTACCGTTTTCTTGGATTCATTAGTTATTATTTACTATTTTATGATGTTTACCACTAGCATGTCTAGCTAAACACTTAGTGTTGGTCGGGCATGAATCTATGATGTATTACCTTTGAGACTTGAGCTTAATGCATAGTTTATTTACTTGTATTAATTCTGTGCGCGCCGAGACAGTTAGTTGCATGAGTAGGGGAAGCCTTGAACCGCAAACTTACTTGTGTTGCTTGCTTGTCACCTGTTAAACTAGTTGCATGCGTAGGGGAAGCCTTGAACCGCAAACTTACCGTGACAATTAGGAGTAACGAGTTAGGGTAAGCAGTTGCTACTGTGACAGGATTCGCAGCTGTTTAGTCTAGTTCTAAGGATTAATAGCACATGAACTTTGAACGGAACATGCGCACGTGTTAGGAAGCCTTTACCGGACACTAACCCAAGTAAACCACAAACTATAGACGTTTAGAGTCGATGATAAGGAATGCATTCATAGAGGATTGTCTGCCCAATACTTCTCATAAAGATAGTACTTAATCTCTACTGCTTGCGCACGTCTAGTGCAATTCCCCGCGTTACGATATTCGCTGTTACTCGCGCATCGCGCAAAACCCCCAATCACTCACGCAACCCCCATTTTCTTAAGTGTAGGTTACTGGCTAAGACTCACTGCTTGCTCCCTGTGGAGATCGACCCTTACTTAACCGCTGTACTAGTGGGAGAGGAAGGAATTATATTTGACGCGCACAACGACGCGCGATCACTAGGCTTACTGAATTGAAAATGTTGATAATCCGTGATTAGGCGGCGTTCAATAGGGTAGATTAATTCAGGTGATGATCCGTGAATGCGCAACTCACCTGATGTCAAATTTGGGTTATTTCCAAAGCTATTTTGCATGACTATATGATATGACTGATTGCATGAATTGTGTTGCGAGCATGGGTGAAGTTCGATCTTGGAATTATTTTCTCTGATCGAATCAACAGTTAGCTATATTAATTAGGACATTAGGATAATTTGAGCAAATCCAGAATTTCTGTTAGGAGTAGCTGAACACATTGATTGCTAGCTAGTATATACACGCACCTGTTCCTAGGATCGACCCTTGGCTTACCAAGGTCTATAAATTATTTTTGACTCCTAAAACTTATATCTGATAACTATATAGGGTTAAAAATACGCATTGCCAATGGCGTTAGATAGGCAAGTTGCTGCGGTGCCCGCTCCTCCATCAGAAGATGATCTCTTAGTAGGCTTCAATAGTGAAGAAGAAGTAGTAGAGGAGGAGGAACAGTCGCTGAGTTTGATCAAGCATTGATCCACCAAACTCAACTGGAGTATCACTCATTAAAGGATCAATAAGCGTCTTTGGAGAATAGTTGCGGACAAATGTTGTTGCAGCGTGTTGAGGAGCTGAGTGACTCTCCTTGATAGTGACAGGTGGGCATTGATCAAGGAGGAGCAGATTCTGAGTTGGAGG
The DNA here is from genome assembly GCA_963678935.1 of Umbilicus rupestris. Lineage (NCBI taxonomy): Eukaryota > Viridiplantae > Streptophyta > Magnoliopsida > Saxifragales > Crassulaceae > Umbilicus > Umbilicus rupestris. The sequence goes on along the minus strand of OY787628.1, from coordinate 6,399,429 downwards.
AACTTAGAGAGAGACGGACAGATTGGCCGAGAGTGCTAGAGAAGTCGTCTACAAAAAGTTACAGCAATTCTGTTACAACATTCCGTCTACTCACATTGTAATAGAATAGGTTAAGTCTGTGAGTCAGGTCTGTAGCTATTTGTTACTGGAAGTGTGTGAGTAGTACAAAGCAAAGTTGTGGTATCTGTTTGCGAGCTAATCTGTGGGATCAGATTGTTAGTAGTAGTGGTTAAACTAGAGTTTTGGAATCCATTGTACTCTAACAGATATTGTGAAACCTTGGGACCAAGAGTTGTCCTCCTCAGACTTAGGCAGTTGTCGAACTAGATAAACAAAGTGCCTTGTGTCTATCAAGTTTGGCCAGAGAAACAAGTTCTGCAAAAGTGATACATAGAGTGCTACAGCAACCACTGTAACTCTTCACCAGCAACGAGCTGTAAATTTAAGGTAGGATAAGAGATCATCGAGGCTGCTTGATTCGAAGTTGAACATCATGGCTGTTTTACTGTGCATATTGACTTCTTCCATTACTGCAACAAACTATATCTCGCGTTGGTCTGCTTGGTCTGTAATGGAAGTGATGGTCTTCAGTAATTCCTCTCATTTTATTTCCAATCCAGATATGTCTGAGAACAATCTCTTGTTGATCTCAATGACTTACAGCCACTTCTCGTGCAATAGGGTGAAGTTTCTTTAAATGGACTCCTCGGTGATTTCCTCGTCATCACTGCTCTCTGACTCAACACCATCAGCAATATCTGTTTTTATTGAAGTGGTGTTCTCTAGATCTGTTACAGTAGTTAGAGCAACATTGCTCTTCTGTTCAAAGTCATCTTCACTATCTTCGTCGGTCTAGTTTGCAGCTAGGCACTTGTTGTTCTTCTTCTGATTGTTTGGGCATTCAGACTGCCCGTGGCCAAAACCTTCACACTCCCAGAACTGCACTCCTTTCTTTTTTGTCCTTCCTCTCCTTTCTACTTTGATCAACACTTTTGTTTCTTGTTTGAGAGTTTTTTCCTCCCTTAGGATTTCTTCCACATGTTTAATGACTTGCATACGATGGTTTTTGATATAATTTCTTCACAAACTTACCAAAGTTTTTCTACGAGCAGTGCCAATTCCTGCATTATGTCTTCTGGTGCAGCTTCCTTCTCGTTTGTCTCAACCTTCAGTTTGATGTTCTTCCCACGAGATGGTGTAGCATCTTCTATCAGTTTCATCTCAAATTGTTTTACGGACTCAATCAGAGCTTCTAACCTCATGTTCTTGATGTCATGTGTTACTACTATGACAGTGACCTTCATATTAAACTTCGAAGTCAAGGATCTGAGAACGCGCCTCACCAGTTTCTCTTTCTGCATTGATTCTCCAAGAGCATAAGCTTTCATTCGATAAGTCACATAGCTTTGCGTTGAACTCAGTGATGGTTTCTCCTTCCAGCATCTTTAAGCTTTCGAACCTTGAGGTGATCATCAGAATTCTCGAGGTCTTCACCTTGTCCGTTCCCTCATGAGCTGTCCCCAGAATGTCTGAAATTCGCAGCGTCTCAGTAAGACAGATTTTTTAAACAAGCAGTTGCTGCATCACACTCTTGTTCACTCGGAAATTATCTCAGCAAACAATGAACAAGACAGAAGTTTGTTCACCCAGTTCGGCCAACTGCCTACGTCTGGGGAGGACTATTCTCCAGTCCTCAATCCACTAAACACAATGATCTCCAAGTACACTCGGTTACAACTCCACGCAACCTATGCTACTCAACCTTGTGTGGATCACTGGACACAATCAGAACAGGCTCTGACTTGTGTCTGCACACCCTCTACAAATGTCAATCTAGAATAGCTACTGTCTCCTCGAAACTCAGCCTATTCTAAACTACACTCACTCTGCAGGGTTGCTGTAGCAACTGCTGTAGCACACAGCTGATGCACAATAGTCCGAGTCGCTCCAAAGTCTTCTGCCGAGCCGATCGAACGATTCCACGAGCGCTGCACACTTTGGAATACTCCCCCTCACTCAGTGACCTCCTGCCACTAGCGAGAACCACCGCTTAGACACTCGACCGAGCCACACACCCGTCAGTTCTTCCGCGGCTGCCCTTGATCAACAACCAAGCACCACTGCTCTGAATTGGCTTCCAGATCAAGCTCGAATCAGACTATGCAAGTTCTGATCACTTTCTGCTTCTGTCACCACAGCTCTGCGCTCACGCTTTGCTCTCGGGTGATGATCGAAGAATTCGTCCGTCACACACCAAAATTGCTCTCTCTGAATTCTGTGTATGCACTCGTGTATCCCTCTGCTTCAATCAACCTCTCTGCTCTGAACACCTTTCTCTTAAATAGCAGCACTAGCTTTAAGCAAGACCAGGTTTAAGCAATGTCCCAAAAAGAACAATTATCTCCTAAAATTTAGGAGATTAGATTTGATTTTGATCTTCAACACAAAACTCCTTCTCTGGCTAGGAAACCCCACTGGAATATTCTCCACAGCACTTTAAAATATTCTTCTGGTGTTATCCGTAGTGCTGCCAGGCCTTCTAGCCAACCCCAGGATGCTGCAGGTTCAAAGACAGATGTTGCAGCCACTTGAACAAGCTTCTGCTATAGCATCCCCTGCTGTAGCTGCTCCTTGTTCACTTGTGCTATAGCTGCTCCTTGCTCACTTGTGCTAGTTTTGTCAAACACTGCCATACTACATCATCAATGTCCCATGCCTATTTTGCAATGTCGCAGTTTGAGATCAGCCTGAAATTATTGGCATCCACATCAACAAATATTGCATTAAGAGCCTTGGAGTTGTCGGATGCTGTAGCTTCCTCTTCTCCTATCCATCTATCTTCGGACTTCTTCTGTGCAACAGCTTTGCTATCAATGGCCTAAGGGTGCCACCATTCTAATATCACCACTCTTTAGGCTTTTTCATCTATTGCCTTCAGAAAAGCTTTCATGCGGGCATTCCAATATTTGTAGTTTCCTTCGAGTAGCGGTGGTCTGCTTGTGCTTTGTCCCTCATTCATGTTCATCGTAGAAGTCAGCAACCTTGCCCGGATCACACTTTGTGTGTCGACTGATTTGCTCAGATACCAAATAAAATTACAAGCGCTGCTGGTGACAGAGTACAGCAGGTTGGTATAGCAACCTCTAGGTCACTCTGCGGAATTTCTATGCTTCGGCAGAACTTGATGAAGACACGAGCTTTGATTACCCAGTTCTACAATTGCTTACGTCTAGGGAGGACTTCACTCGGCCCTCGGAATTTGACTATCTCGGTTCAAGTGCAAAGGCTTTCAAAACTTAGCCAACGCTAGTCCGCCACAGCTCCTCTCATCGACTATGCTCCAAAGAAAGTACTTGATCTTTCAACGAGACTACGCTTCAGTTGAAGTTCTTAATAGATCAGATTTCTCCAATCATGATCCTCTATTAGCTCGTGCACCCACAACATTACGCTCTAGCTTTTAGCTTCCGCTCTTTGCTTATGCGTATCTCTCTATAGTTGTGTGTCTGTGTGTGTGCTGCACTCCCTTATATAGCCGTAACACTAAAGAAACATAGGAATCCTAATTCCTTTAGGATTCGCAGATCTTTCTAACCAACATAGCACATTGGATCTTCTCCTAGATTCTTGCAAGTTGTTTCAATTTAGAACCTTATCTTCTTCAACTGATTCTGATCGCTTGATGAAGGCTTATTATCGTCTTGGAGACTCCTTGACTTGTTGCAACGCCTTCAGCAACCCTTGCGACTCATCTAGACGCTCTCCGCGTTGCTTTATGTCGAATGGCTACTTTTCTCTAGCTTTGAGTCTCCATGGTATGCTATAGCAACTTCTGGTTGTTAGTTGACAGCTTCTGATATTTGCTACAACTTCTGTTGCAACGGGTTGTTATAGCAACTTTTTGAGGTTGTTTTGTCAAGGATGCCATAACCTTAACACAGTCATACCACTAGTGGATCAGCCGCTTGAAGAACCTGCATAGAGTGAATTAATAGACAAGACGCATGGAAAAACTAGGTCTAGAATTAGCCTGAACAAGATGAGCCAAATTGAGGATGCCTATTAAAGCCATGGCTTCTCATAGCCTCATGCCCCTGTTGGACCCTCACCTCCCTGAGAAGTTATCCAGCGGTCTCCCCCCTTTTGTTCATTACCACAATATACCTGCTCCATGGCTATATTTGTTTTTGCTACCTCTTTATTAAGTGTTGTTTGTCAGTTAGCTTTATTGATGTAGGTCATCAGTTTTCATTCTCTCTTATCTAGATTGAGTCCCTGACTTTTGAATGAATCTGTTATGCCTTTTACTCTTTGTTTCATGTTTCTATTTCTCATGTACCGCTTTTTGGTGATGTCAAATGGGGGAAGATAGAAGGGTAGAGCATATTCTGAGGGGGAACAATATCTATGACTATCTTAGCGCCTATCTGAGAGTGAACTGTATAGTGCTTACGGGGAACTAAGCGGATGAATCTGAAATTGAACTTCTAAAATTTAACTAAGATTTTGTTATGGAGTCTGATGCGGTCATAGATATGTATATGTTATACTCCTCGCGTAAAGGGTGTTTGGCATCAACAAAAAGAGGGAAACTGTTAGAGTTCTTGAACTCCTGATTGGGATGAGACAAACACTCAGCTGATAAATTTACTTTAGCGTGCAGGTAACGTTACTTGGGACATGTGTTACGGTATTGGATAATGGCGGACGGTTTGCAATCATAGCAAAAGAGATCTTCGGTTCAAGAAGATCTAGAATAAACGAGTTAAAGATCTAGTGCGCATCAATATAGGAAAGAAGAATGAAAGAGATCAAGATCCATTGAGCTACAAATTAAGAAAAAATATTTAAGAAGTATCAAGATCCATCGAGCTACAAATTAGGAAACAAAATATTCAACATATCAAGATTCGGTCAATAAAGATTAGTATGGAATAATCTTTGTTGGGTAGTTGATTAGATTAGTATGGGATGATCTTTCACCTAGAAAGATTTTATGTTCCAATTTAGGATTTGCGGTTGATTAAATCTAGGGTTTCTTGTTAGAAGAACAAGATATAAATAGGAGACGTGCCTACCGTTGTGGTTACTACATACTTAAGGTCAATTCGTTAGTCGGATTATCTACCTCATCTTGTCGTTTTATTGGTATAAAATTTATGTGTTCATGCATTAAGACCTTTTATCAAACACTTTATATGTATAAATTAAGATATATATAACATCAAATCCTTAAATTGACATCGCAAACATGTATATTCACATATAACAGTAAGCAGAGTACGATAGATGATTCACTAGACCCGAAAATAGGGTAACTACTCATATCATGGTGAAAAATTGAGCATTCAAAATAAACATAAATATGAAAATATAAAGTATAGGGAAAAATAGATATTCTTTAATAAATCTTCAATCTTCTCCATGTGGATGTGCAATCCTCATTTGTTTTGTGCTTGAAGAGCAATTAGAAAAAGACTTCTTTCCACTCAAAAATAGGTTTAGTATACTCAAAAGTCTTCTTTTAATAGCAAAGTTGAGAGACCTTTGGGATTTTGCTCGTATGATAAGGGCATTATGGTTTGAAACTCAGTATCATTGGTGCACCAAATTGTGGAAACCGATGTGATCTCTAAAGTGATATGATATGGCGTAGTCAATTAGACACCTGGTAAGTTTTTCGTTTTTCAGGCCTTTTCTCGGTTTTGTCTTTACTCACCTCGATTGAGAATATGATCTATTTATAAATAGTTTTCCCAAGGTAAATTAGGAGATATATCAACGTGGTTTCATGCAGGCTTGTCTGATGGACGCCTAAATAATATTCACAAAAGGGTTTGAATTTGCAGTTAACATTAATATTATACAAGGGATGTTGTCTTAAGATAGAATGTGTCAGTTCATTCACTTGAGGTCCATTTTCCATATGAATAAGATAAGAAGAAGAGGCCCAAATCCTCCCATAAAATCTACTGTCAACAAATTGATTGATTGGTTAAATAAAACCAGCCAAGAACAATATATGATTTAGCAGACTAATTGGATTATATATGTTAACAACAACTACATATTAGCTACACACAACAAACACAGCCATGTGACTCTCTATCCTATCCCTCTCTAATCACACCATCAATGCTTTTAATTTCATATGTTTATTGGTTGCTGTCTGTGGTCCTCATTGCCTCTTGTTCTCTACTGCTCCCAGCTGTATCTTAAGCATAATATTCCAAAGCCAAACACAAAACCAGGACTGCTGCTGCTGCTGCTGCCATTGATTCTCTTCCTCGAATAATCAGTGATATGAGGAGCCCTTGTAATTAATGCATGGTGAACATCGATAGATATTTGGTTCTGAAGGGATCATGTAAGTCATCCCTTTGATGTATATATGTCAATATATATAGATTTATTCGGAATATATCCAAAGTTTTACCTTCTCTCTCTCGTGTTCCGGTCTCGACACTCTATACATATTTATTAGTAAAAGGGTCCAAAACAATACAAACAAGGTAGGCGGAAGACAAAATTAGTGTAGTCGAGCATCCCTATTTTAGCTTGGTTGTATAACCAATATAAGGGCAAGACCATTTAAGATGCAGCTGGTTGCAGCTAGCAACTACTGTATCCTCTATAAAAAGGGAAGCTCAGATCAAGCAGAGCGCCATTTCATCCTAGAAAAGTGGGCTCTCAAAACCCACACTACTCCATCTGACAATATATGCACTCACTGCAAGCATCATTCTATAGCAGCAGTAGTGCTGTGTTGGTTTTGAGGGGTTGAAGCTGCCAGCATGATCTGAAATCAATTTGAGAGCTGAACCGAACATGGGCGAAAAGCTTTGGTTGGCTACTACAAAACATTGAATAATATCAGGTCATCTGGCAGCTTCAATCTCTCTATTACCAACAACGACCACAACCAGATTTGGGTTCATATCATCACCCACGTCAGATCCAGGTAACACTTGCTGCTTTTATGTGGAGCTTTTGAATCACATACATTGTAATTCTATAAGGCATTTTAGGTCCGGTGGAAATCTGATCTTCAGGTTCCAAGTTGAAAATGGAAATTCTGAATTGTTAAGCAGTGATCGCATAAGCATCGGTTAATTGTCGAATAACTACAGAAATCAACGCCCATCGAACTAAGTATACCACGGAAATACGACGTTGTTACGATGGAAAAAACATCGTCATAAACGTGCAGTAACCGCGATTAAAGATGCGGTGATTATACGACATTTATTCGACGAAACGAGGCAATTGTTTCCGTTGGTAATACGATAAATTTGAGTTATTTTTACACCATCGTAATAGCACAACAACTATTACGACGGTTATATGAAAGTTTTGCGAAGGTGTAAAAATAACAATTACCACGGTTGTGCGACAATGAGCAATAAAAATATACGACAGTAATATGGTGATTTTACGATGAAATTTGGGACATAAATGCGACGGTTATGCGATAATTATTTGATGGTTTTGTATTATTTAAAAAATTAATGAAGATGTTAATTATTATTTTTAATTAACTATTAAAATAATAGATTCTGGAAATTGCATATCAATAACAAACTATAATTAAAATTTAAAACATATAGAATAGTACCAAATTCATATGTTTACGAGTAAAAATATCATTACAAAATAACATCCAGCGGCCGGTCTAGAGCGTCGTCTTCATCATCCCTTTCACCAGATAATGGATGCCTAAGAACACTACTCCCAAGACCATGCAAGGCATCCTAAACCTGTTGCTTCACCACCTCTGTCAGGTTTGGTGTAAAATTTTCGAACAACGCACCCATCTTTGCTTCAATTGATTCTAAATCTCTGTAGCAATGGGTGGGGATGTGACACTGGACTGGGTGCCTCTCCCTGTAATCGACTCTCCAGAACCATATAGACGTAACAATAACGACTCTGGACAGCTTGTGTCTCTAGGAGAGTAGTACTTTAGCAGCAAACATATTTAGGCCCTCACCCTCCCCCAATAGGTTTGGATGTAGCGCTACTCTCCATGTGCCTTACGCCTCTCCGCATATTTATCATGTATGATAATACAAATTAAACATTTTAATTTGAAATGTATTATTTATGGAAATAGTAAATAGAAATCCTCATACCACAGTCTGTTGGCCTTGCGGACTAAGGTAGAGTCTGTTTGGCTTCAACTACAAGGGATCGTATATCTCTCTATATTTGGAACTCCTCTTCAAGTCTTTCTCCTACAAGATTAAGTTTTATAAATTTACTTATTAAGTCAACAAATTTATATGCATAATATATTTACAATGTTGAAAATTTGCAATTAACGTTTACCAACTACTCTCGATGCCACTAAGTAAGTTAAAGTCTGCATCTGTCCCTGCTAGGTCTTCTGCCAGACACTTCCCTTTTCAATTCGTCTTCTTCTGCAAAGATTGTCTAGCAAATATCGGGTCAGATTCCCATTTCTTCTAGTTATTTTGCAGAACCTCGGGAGTACAGAAGATTAGACATTTCTTCGAATGCCCCGTGCAGTACGAGTATAATATATTTCGTATAACTTTGTAGAACTTTTCTGGGAAGTTATGACGAACCATCAATATGTGCTCGGAGGCTCATCTTGCTATTTGCTGCATAAACATAAATAGTATAATTTATAATGGTAGTACTTATAAAAATAATTAGAACACTTACTCAGAAGTGGTCAAACCAATGCTCAAATGCTGCCGCCTCAACATCACGTAACCGATAGTCAGTGCTGATGCAACGGTTGGCAATCTGGCGCACAACCAAAAGAAGCGGTGAAATTGAAACAAATCAAGTTAATACGTTAATTAACCCAATATTAATGAGAGATATTTGGTGGTAATACACATACCTATATTTCCTTGTGGGAACTATCAAGACTCTCTGGTCCTTAGTCTATTTATCTAGAATATCGGATGACATGTCATGCAAATCCGTATTCTCGAGGAGATTATGAACATCCGAGGATGACCACCCTAACAAACTTCCGAGAGTCTTTGTCCGCTAGATACAGATACGAATATTGCATCCGATAATCACTACTGGCGTGTAGTCAGAGGGACGCGCCCCCCGAGTCTGGTGTAAATCCTCTGAACAGGCAACATGAAGATACTCCGACAGGTGAGTGGTCTAGGATGTGTGTCCCCACATCGTACTTTGGGTCATCAATGTGTGGGTTCATGCCCTTAGTCGATGGCACTGAATCACGTGATGGCTTTCAGATCGTGATCCCAACACCATGTGCTCGATTGTGTCCTTGAACACTTACGCTTCCTGTAACTAGAGCGCGGCCTGTGATATGATCCATTCCAAAAAACTCATACACACTCATTACGCATTTTTAACTTACAAAAGACAAATTTTTTTTTTTAAGTGAATGTAACACCAAATCCAATCCAATCATAACTCCAATTTCGAAACACAAATCACCAAGCATAACTTGATACTCTAAATAACCATCACGAACCCAAAATCCGACAACTTCCATCATTAAAATTAAAAACATGAAACATCATCAAACTAAACATCATCAAAGCATCATCTCACCAAATCCATTTCTTTAAATAACCATCACGAACCCAAAATCCGATAACTTCCATCATCAAAATTTAAAACATCAAACATCATCAAATTAAACTTCATCAAAATATCATCACACCAAATCGATTTCATCAAAACATCATCACATCAAATTAATTATTTCTCCAAAAACATCATCCATTTCTCCAGACTTCTCCAACTATGCATATCCCTAAACCTCTGTAGCAAATCTGCACCAATTCAACCTAACTAAACCTAAACATAAACCAAGCAACAAAATCAAGCAACCCAATCCACAACATAAACCTAAACCTTGAGCAACAAATCTTCACAAATTCAAACACAAATTGAGCAACCCTAAACATAAACCAAGCAACCTTTAATCGAGCACGAGCTTGTAGAAAATTGGGCATAAACCTAAGAGTAAAAGAGGGATTTACCTAAATAGAGCAAAATCGGGCAACCCAGGGAAGCCAAGTGCAGGAGTTGGGGAGCAGCGTAGCAGGAGAAGAAGAAGAAGAAAAAGAAAGAGAAAATATGTTTATCCGAATAGAAATGCGGTGGATATCCCACGGACAGGGTCATCGTCGCATACGCTTCATCTGACCATCGTAAATAATTAGGATCATCATCACATAGTTGACGTATAACCGTCATATTATAATTAGGGTCATGATCACATAGCTGTTGTATAACCGTCGTAAATAATTAGGGTCATCATTGCATAAGCATCGTATAACCAATGTAAATAATTGTGTCATCATCGCATAAGTGTCGTATAACCGTATGTAATACTTTTACATGTCATCCTAATTCTGTTAAAAATTTTAAAATCTATTAAAATTTCTTAAATTCTTAATATCCTTAAATACTTAAATTCTATAAAAATCTTCAATAACTATTACATTTCATCATCAGAATCCGTTTCTTCTTCCATTTCTTGCTCAGATATTGAGAACGTGTAGGCATCATTTTCAACATCATTCATATCATCTTCACTATACTTGTTAAGATCATCATCGACTACCCTGTTAAAAGTCACCATCTCATTTATGAAAGGAAGTTTTGGCAACTCTTCACTAGCGTCTTGAAAGGGATATTAGATATGATCATATCAATAGCATTGGTAGGTTTGATGCGGTAGGTATGAAAGGATCGTATGCCCATATAGCCTGGGAAAATAAGTGAAAATAAGTTATGGCACACTATAACCCATCCTTGTTTCGTTTTACATGGTAGCCTGGGAAAATAAGTGAAATACACTTGTTCGGTTTGATGCGCCAGTATGAAAGGATCGTACGCCCATATAGCCTACGCATATTAACCTCTGTCATACCTTGAGGGAATGACTTCACAAAACCTAGATCAGACCAACAATATTTGAAAAGGACAAGCTTATAGTTTGATGATGTTTAAGTTGTGAATTGCATAATCTCCTCTATGACACTTTAGTAATGTATCCCTTCGGTACCCTTAACATAAAAATGACAATTCTTTTGTCATTCTCCCTTCACTATGCAAGCCAGTATGAAACTTGTAATTATTTATCTTATACGAACCCATACATTATACAGCTCAATCGAAATCCATTGGCACCTCATAAATCCATGGTAGGGTTGAATGACTACTCTAATTGTTCCACATATGTTAAAACATGTCATCAATAATATTTTACGTTTCAAACATGCCCACAATGCAACATTTAAACTTACATAGTTTTGGAGCCATGTTGGGAAATTGTGAATAGTCACATAATCTATTGATTTATTACTTAATCCTGGTTGATGCATACATATTTTATTTTGGAAGCAACTATAACAGACATTAGAAATAACATAAATATTATAATCGACAAATAAACCTACAGAATCCATATATATATATATATATATATATACGGATTTAACAATTAAATGATAAGTTTGGGAAGTAAATTAGTTGATTAAGAGTTGTTGAATCCAAATTTAGAGAATGTATGAAGTGCAGAGAAAAATTGTTATGTATATTATGTAGAGAGAATAACTAAAGATTGAAGACATCCTAAAATAAGAGATAAATGATGCGGACATGCGGCGGTTATAGCTGGGAAAATATTTCTGTCGCATAATAATAATCATGAAGGTATCACCATCGCAAACCGTATTGTTGTAATACTATCATAAACATAGCGTATAAACTATCGTATCGTGTTATGACGGAAAGTGTGCGCATCGTAGCTCATCCATGGAGGCTGTTTCAAACATCGAAAAAGAACAGGCTCAAACAAACATTCCACAGGATTTTCATATTCCTGAATTTTGTTCCCTAGTCGTCTTCTGTTATGGGTGGGACCAAATCAAATCATAACGAATACAAGTAAATTATGTTTGGATTATCTTGACATGCCCAACGAAAATACGACATCAATTGCTACAAGTAAACCACGCGTGAAACCACCACATCTGATAGACCTGACCAACGTTATGTTTTGTGCATACCTAAATTGAGCAATAATATTATGGACCACGCATAACGACTCCTGGTCGAGCAAAGGGGTAATCACTGTCAGATCAGAAAACAAGGAGACAAATAACGTTCATCAACCTATTCATCCAAATGTGAGGACAGGCATGCATACGAGTGAAGAATGCAGGAGAATCAGTGATGGTACAAAATGTCTTACGTATCATTCCATTATTTGAAGTTTTTTTGTACTCCGACGTGCCCTGTCGGATTTGATGCCTATCAGATATGAGCCTCTGAGAAGAAATAAATTAGCATTATAGTTGCTTTCTCAAGCTCATTGTCCAAGGACAAAACCAGAGGTCTGCGTCCAAACTACCACATGGGCATGTTGGTGTTTAAGCCTTAATGATGCATTCAAAATAAACACAGATAAACTAATTCAATCTTGTGGAGTACCCACGTGATTTTAACCAAGTCTTAATTGCTTAACACTTAAAGACTGTCGGAAAAATTGATGCATTAAAGTGTGAAAATATTGTGGTGTGATCATATTTATAATTTAAATTGAATATGTTATGTATCTCAATATGAAAAATATTTAATTGAATTTAAATTCTTCTTAATGAAAGGAACAAAAGTAATTATTTACATATCAAAATTGAACCAAAATGAATGAAATAAAATGCTCAAAATGATAGAAAAGAGTAAATTTTACATAGATCAAGTAAAAATTATTTATTTTTTCTTATAAGACATGAAGATTTATCTTGGTTTTGACCTTGTCACAATGCTTGTGGGCTAATAGATTTTCAATAGCATATAAAACTTGATTAGCTAACTTTGATAATGAATATGCACTAATGAGAGACCTACTCATCTTTTCAAAAATATTGAAAATTGAATTTGATCTTGTGAAATGAAGGGACCTCATTGTGAGTCCAATAGTTCCATTGAAACATTCATTTTGGTGTCTTCAAGAGGATTATAAAACCGACAATGCCATAATGAGGGGTTGCCCCATCCTCTCTTGTAAAAGGAGGTAAAAATGAGAGCTTGAAAGAACATATATCACACAATAATATCTCTCGTTTCCATCATCTTCTCCTTTGATAGCTGGCTGATTTTTCCTTAGTTTGTACATACTATTTGCGTATTTTCTTGGTGCTTGCAAACACAAGTTTGATTTTCCGGAGTATTACCTTATGATGCAAATGTTGAATCAAAATCATACAGCGGAAACGAATTAACTAAGATCAAATCCATACCAAAATAATTAAGCATACATGATTACTGCAAAAATAAAACGCACCTGATTCCATTGACCGAAAGTAACCTGCAATACAAAAGCTGGGTTGGTGCTTCCAGTCTAACCGTATGTCTCTTGGGTCTGTTTCTTTGAGAGTAAGAAACTGGAGAACGATATGACAGAACACGTATCTACCGAGGACCATAACCCATATTTATATCTTCTACACGAGAAGATATAATCGAGATAATCATGGATTCCGTCTCGCAAAGAATACCATAGTTATCTCTAGGTATCTACACAATATATTCCACGACTAAAATTATACCTGATAAGCTTCCAAAAAGATTAAATCATGTTATTCAAGCTTATCACAATGATAGCACATACAATTATCTAAATTACACGTTCAATCCCAATTAGATTAATCATAATAATCTAACAATCTTCCACTGGACCGCATGTGTAACCAAATAAAAGTGTGCACAAAATTGCTATCATGTCAGAACAGGTATATCAGAAACTATCCGGTCCATTAACTATGCAAACATAGGATCAAGGCGGTCTTCGTAATCGTCATTGTTACTCGACCATGCTTGTCATGTTTGCCAACATAGCTAAATGACATGGATTCATTGTGGTATGTAGCATGGAAATTACATGAAATGTAATCTGCACATGCCTATTTCCAACTGATTTCCTCAAAGGTGAGATTATGTACCGTATGAACATAATTTCTGCAAACATAATCCAAAATGTATAGATAGAAAAATCTATACACCTCATAGAGCGTCAATACAAAATACAAACTGCCACTAATCGTGAATATCCTCAAACAAAATCACACCCATGTGAGCTGCATGCTCATGAAAGACCTTGGGTGTTAATGCTTTCGTAAGTGGATCCGCAATCATGGAGTTTGTCCCAATATGCTCTATGGATATCTGTCCACTCTGTATCTTTTCTTTCAAAATCAGGAACTTGATATCAACATGCTTTGATTTCGTAGTGCTCCGGTTGTTGTTGGCGTACATCACTACTGATTTATCATCACAGTATAACTTCAGTGGTCTTTCAATATCACTCAAAATGAGCAGTCCAGTGACAATGTTTCGCAGCCATGCGCCATGATTTGATGCCTGAAAACAAGCTACAAATTTTGCCGCCATGGTCGATGGAGCAACGAGCGTCTGTTTGGCAGACCTCCAGGAAATGGCTCCCCCAGCTATCAGATAGATATAGCCTGATTTGGGTCGCCTACTGTCTTGGCATCCAGCAAAATCAGAGTCGGTGTACCTAATGATCTCAACATGATCCGATCTCTTATACGTGAGCCTATATTCTTTTATTTCCTACAAATACCTCATAACCCGTTTGACTGCTCTCTAATGATCCACTCTCGGGTTACTTAGATATCTTCCCAACATGCCAACAAGGTACTTGGTATGAGAACGCGTACACACCTGAGCTTACATAAGACTTCCTACAGCCGAAACATACGGAAGCTGCTGCATCTCTTGAATTTCTGGAGTATTCTTAGGGCACTGATCTAGACTAAACTTGTCTCCTTCAGCGACAGGGGGTGTCTAATGGTCTACAGTTCTGCATGCCTAATCTTACAAGAACTTTATCAATATAATTCTTCTGTGATAATCCTAAGATACTAAAATTCTGCTGCGTTGCTGATGCGAAGTTATAGCTTCTGCTTAAGCACTCTCTTTATCTTTCTGCGGAATTACTCTATTGTTAGAATAAGAAAGACACAGTGTTTGTGCACCCAGTTTTGCAACTTTCGTACGTCTGGGGAGGATGCTCCGATCCTCAAGATTCCACTATCTCAGTTCGAAGTAAAAAGACTCATCTCTACTTCTCACCTAGCCAAAATCTAATGCTCAGTTTAATCTCCTAGACTAGCTAGCAATCTAAACTCACAGATTCTCTTCGTACAACCTGTACACTCTCAGAAATGAATAGCTACAGCTCAGACTCTGAAACTTAGCCTATTCTATTACAATATGTGACTCACGAAATGCTTAAGCACACTCTTCACCAGAGTTGTTGTATCTTCAGTCAGCGACTCTTCTAGCTCGTTCGCCAATAAGTCGAACACCCTGAGTTCTACAAACTCAGTCTCTCCTCCCCCTCAATCAATGACACTCTCCGTCACTATTGGGTAGCCTCGATCAATGTTCCGCAACCTGCGACACTGCCTGTCCATGGCTGATCACCGAGCTCTGACTGTTCCTTCAACGAGCAACGCTCCAGCTGAAATGTGAATCCGTCTTGAATCAAATTCCACGAGTTTTGATTCCTTCTGCACACCACTCCAGTCTTCAAATCAATGGATATACCCTGCTACCATGGTTGATCTCTGTGTGTAACCTCGTGCTCTCTCCGATCATCTATCTGTGCTGCGTCCCCGCCTTCCTTTTTAATCTCTTCAGCACTCCAAAAACGCCAAGGATCATTTCTTCTCCTAGATTCTAGCAAGTTTTTTGAAGATTCCATTTTCAAATTTGAACTCTTGGATCTTTATCTTCTTAGTCCATGTCTGGCGTTTGCTGAGCTCTTGATGACGTCTACATACCTCTCTGAGCTTCCCCTATGCCATCCTTATCACACTGGAGCCTTACCGTGCAATGCCCGGATTCTGCTCTAGTTCTGGATCATCATGGAGTGCTGAAGCAGATTCTATCTCTTCATAGCTATCTCTTGCCCATCCTTCAAATAGTGTCTTACCATCAGATTTTTAGGGATTGCTTCGGTAGTCTCTGGCTCTTTGTTGTTGTTTTGTCAGTCTTCGGATTGTGCTCCATCCACCGATCTTCACGGAGTGCTTCAGCAGTCTCTTGAGCAGTTTTTACAAGGATACCATTTCCTCAACAATCTCCCCCTTGACATTTTGACAAAACTAAAAACAGAACTACAGTTATAAATGATCCCTGACATAATTCTACCTATACTAGATAACTATTCTACCTATTACATTCCGCTCCCCTTTTTTGTCACAAATGACAGGGGCTGTTGTCAGCTCATTCAGGAACTACACACAAACCCCAGGCTGCCCTAAGTTCTTCGAACCTAGCTCCATCCAAGGGCTTTATGAAAATATCAGCTAGCTGCTTCTCGGTACCTACATGCTTGAGGACAACTATCTGAGTCTCTACTAGGTCTTTGATGAATGGTGTCTGATGTCGATGTGTTTAGTACGAGAGTGCTGCACCGGATTCTTGCTAATGCAAATAACACTCATATTGATCATGGTGCTCTGTTGAATCCCATATTCACCCAGCATTTGTTTCATCCATAACAACTGCGCACAGTAGCTTCCAGCAGCAATATACTTGGCTTCAGCAATAGGTAGAAAAATATTGTTGTGCTTCTTGCTGAACCAGGATACTAGATTGTTACCAAGGAAGAAACATCCATCCGAGGTACTCTTCCTGTCTTCTGCACATCCTGGCCAGTCAGCGTCGCAGTATCCAACAAGTTCTAGACTTGTGTCCCATGTATACCATAGCCCATAGTTGGTAGTCCCTTCAACATATCTGATGATTCTTTTGACAAGCTGCATATAGCTCACCTTTGGGTAGGACTAATATCTGCCACAAACTCCTACTGCAAAGGATATATCAGGCCGGTTAGCAGTAAGATAGAAGACTTCCAATCATGCTTCAGTATAATGTCTGATCCACGGCAATTCCAGCTTCATG
This sequence comes from Umbilicus rupestris, assembly GCA_963678935.1. Classification (NCBI taxonomy): domain Eukaryota; kingdom Viridiplantae; phylum Streptophyta; class Magnoliopsida; order Saxifragales; family Crassulaceae; genus Umbilicus; species Umbilicus rupestris. The sequence goes on along the minus strand of OY787628.1, from coordinate 6,382,464 downwards.
TTTGATGGCTTTAGTGTAAATTGCAGCATGAGAACGTTTGTGACTTGCTGTGTCCATCCCAAACTTTTTTAACAAATTTTTCCCATACTTGCTTTGTGAGATAAAAATGCCATCTTCTTTTTGTGAGATTTGCAGTCCTAGAAAGTAGGTTAATTCTCCAACCATGCTCATTTGAAACTCCATTTGCATATGGTTCACAAACTTCTTCACCATTTTCTGCGAGCTTGACCCAAATACTATATCATTCACATATATTTGTGCAATAATAAAATCTGACCCTGTTGCGCACAAAGAGAGTCTTGTCCACCCCTCCTTGATCATATCCGTGTTTAATTAAGAACTCTGTCAATCTTTCATACCAGGCTCTGGGTGCTTGCTTCAAGCTGTAGAGAGCTTTCTTTAACTTGTATACATGGTTAGGATGGTCCTCGAATCCCTTGGGTTGAGCAACATAGACTTCTTCTGTCAAGATCCCCTTCAAGAATGCACTTTTGACACCCATTTGGTATAGCTTGAACTTCATGTGACAGGCCAATGCAAGCAGAAGTCTGATTGTTTCCATGCGAGCAACAGGGGCAAAGGTTTCATCAAAATCTACTCCCTCAATTTGTGTGTACCCTTTAGCCTGGACTTGTTTCTTGTAGTATTGCCCTTCTCATCAGACTTGTTTTTATATATTCATTTGGTGCTAATAACATTCACATTTTGTATATTCACATCCAAAAGTATGGAAGTACTTCACAGTGGGTTTCCTTTCCTTCTACAATTCATAGCAACTTTTATCCGTACAACTCCTGATTGACACTCGATTAATGATATAGCATGACGTGTTCATAGCTTTTGCCCAGAACTTCAAGGGAAGTTTTCTTGCATGGATCATAACTCGAGCCATCTCTTATATACTTATGTTCTTTCGTTGAACTATTCCATTTTGCTAAGGAGTGATGGGTGATGAGTATTGGTGGGTTATCCCCCGGTTTCTGCAGAATTCATTCATGGCTTCGTTCTCAAATTCTTTCCCATGATAACTTCGAATGGCAACTACTTTCAATCCTTTTTCTTGCTCTAGCCGTGTTAGTAAAGCCACCACCACTTTCACAGTTTCTACTTTTTCACATAAAAATTCGATCCATGAGTAACGAGAGTAATCATCCACACACACAAAAGCATACCGTTTTCTTCCACAGTTCTCTACCTCAATCGGTCCCATAAGATCCATATTTTATAAAGTCTTTTGATGATTTCTTTGTCCATTTCAGGTGAAAATTCGTATTAAACGATATGAAGTGGTATGGGGAAAATTTGGATGAATTCCAGTTGATCGAGAGCAAAAACGAACAAGATTAGAGCAAGCTGCAAGAGTGACTCCCCCATGCACATTTTGAAATACCTGGACTCATGCTTTAATCTCATGCATTGGGTTTTAGTGAAATGAGGGGGAAACGTACCTGTGACCAGGTAATTTGCAATGTGCGCATACCATGGTACCTTACTTGTCAGCACCATCAGATGCTCGTCAGGGAATGTCTCCGTGATCCGCCCTGGCTCCTCCTCTTTCACGATCCTGCTCAGGTGGTCAGCGACTGTGTTCTCCGTTCCCTTCTTATCCTTGATTTCCAAGTCAAACTCCTGAAGTAGGAGCACCCAGCGCATCAGGTGCGGCTTAGTCTCTTTCTTGGACATCAGGTAACGGATTGCTGCGTGGTCTGTGTAGACGATGACTCTGGCACCTAGAACATATGCGCGGAACTTCTCCAGTGCAAACACGATTGCCAGAAGTTCCTTTTCCGTGGTGGTGTAGTTCCTGTGCGCAGCGTCCAGTGTGCACGATGCATAATAGATGACATGCGGCTTCTTGTCCACGCGCTGTCCCAAGACTGCACCTACTGCATAGTCACTTGCGTCGCACATCAGTTCGAATGGTAGCCTCGAGTCTGGCGCGCGCATCACTGGAGCACTCGTCAGCGCCTTCTTCAGCTTATCAAAAGTAGCCCTGCACTCATCAGTGAATTCGAAACACACATCCTTTTGCAAAAGGTTAGACAGGAGTATACAAATTTTAGAAAAATCTTTTATGAAACGCCTGTAAAACCCCGCATGCCCAAGGAATGATTTCACATCACGCACGTTAGTGGAATAAGGCAGATTTGAAATAAGATCTATTTTGGCTTTATCTACCTTGATCCCTCCTGCGAGATAATGTGTCCTAGTACTACTCCATGTGATACCATAAAATGACATTTTTCATAATTGAGCACTAGGTTTTTTGAAATGCAGCGTGCTAAGACCTTATCAAGATTAATTAGGCATGCGTCAAAGGTACCTCCGTACACAGTAAAATCATCCATGAACACCTCTATGCATATACCAATTATATCAGAAAAGGTGTTCATGACTAGACGTTGGAACGTACCTGGCGCGTTACACAACCCAAACGACATGCGCCGAAATGCAAACGTACCGAATAGGCAGGTAAACGTAGTTTTTTCTTGATCCTCCGCAGCTATGGGTACCTGATTGTACCCTGAGTATCCGTCCAGGAAGCAAAAGTATGGCTTCCCCACTAATCGATCTAGCATCTGGTCCATGAAGGGCAGCGGAAAATGATCCTTGCGCGTGACTGCGTTAAGCTTTTTGTAGTCGATGCACATGCGCCATCCAGTTTGCATGCACTTGGGAACTAGCTCGCCCTGCGCATTCTCCTCTACTGTGATTCCTCCTTTCTTCGGTACAACGTGCACCGGACTCACCCACTTGCTGTCCGATATTGGGTAGATGACTCCTGCGTCGAGCAGTTTCAGGATCTCCTCAATCTGCGCTGAGGCTCCCTGGATGGTTTGGCACCATCTTCCAATAGAATCCTGTGCATCCATACGTCCGGGCTCACTCCGCGCAGGTCAGCCAGTGTCCATCCTATAGCGCACTGGTTCTTGCGTAGCACCTCTTGTAATCGCGCCTCCTGCTCCTCTTCTAATCCTTTCTATATGAACGGTAGGGTGTCCTCATTCCCTAAGAATATGTACTTGAGGTGCTTGGGGAGTTGCTTCAGCTCGACCTTGGGTGCTTGCTCAATAGAGGGCAAGATTTTATTAGCAGTGCAGACATTAACTATATCGTGTACCTGTCTGGATACTGGTTCCGCACTGCTCAGCTCATCCTCGTGCGCCTCCATCTCTGCCTGTGTTAGCGACCCAGGTCCTTCTGTTGCGCTCGCACACTGCGCATCTGCAACCAAGTCGTCTATGATGTCCAACGCGTGTACTGTGGCGTCCTCATGAGGGTGCTGCATCCCTTTAAATATGTTAAAGTGAATTTCCTCGCCGTCAACTTCCATTGAGAGCGTACCCCTCCACACGTCAATCTTTGTGCGTGCTGTCATCAGAAATGGTCTGCCCAATAGGATCTGCGCACTTCCTTTGCTCGACTCACCCTCCATTTCTAAAACGTAGAAATCTGCTGGGAACACCAGCTCTCCTACTCGAACGAGGACGTCCTCTATCATGCCCGTCGGTTGTTTGCACGACCGATCTGCTAGTTGAATCGTGAGACCTGCAGGCTTTAGTGGACCAAGGCGCAATGAGCATACAAGGAATAGGGAAGCACATTTATAGATGCGCCTAGGTCAATCATGCAGTTACTTACTGTGGTCTTACCTAAAGTGCATGGGATGGTGAACGTACCTGGATCCCGGCATTTAGGTGGTACCTTATGTTGCACGATTGCTGAGGCTTGCGCATTTAGCATTACTTGCGCGCACTCGCCTTTCCTCCTCTTGTTTGTGCACAGCTCCTTTAAGAACTTGGCGTATCTAGGGATCTGTCGAACTGCTTCAATAAGGGGAATGTTTATTTCCACCTTACTGAATAACTCGTAGAGCTCCTTGTGAAGCGCCTCTTTCCTAGCCAATGGTGCCTGTACAGGAAAAGGTGCAGGTATGTTAGTTCGATTTATGCTTTTGTCTTCCGATTGCGCCATACCTGGCGCCTTGCCCTGCTGGTTTGTGGCTTGCGCTGCTGGTTGCGCATCCGGCTGTGGTGGCTCTGGAGCTTGCGCAACTGGTAGCGTGGGCGCCTCTATGGTCTGCTCTGTTCCTATCGTGCGCCCAGTCCTCAGTGTCACTGCGTTGACTCCTCTTTTGGGATTCTGAATCACTTGCGAAGGCAGGTTGCCATCGCTCTTTTTCAGCTCATACACCGCGGTAGCTATCTGTGACATCTGCTTTTCAATGGACTCGAACCTCTTGTCATACTTCTCATCATTCTCGCGCACTGTGTCTGCTAGCTGGCCCACGATATCTTCTAAGGATCCCGTGGCTGCTGGTTATTTTGCGCTGGCGCATCAGTGCGGCGATGCGGTGGATTGTAGGGCGCAGCTTGTTGTGTCTGTTGTGGTGCGCGCTGCTCCGCGGACTGCCTCTGGAAATTGTTGTCCTCCCTCTATCTGAACCAATTTGCAGCTAGTCCAAAACGCGGCTGATTCTGCCTCTGCGGTCCTCTATTGTCGCATCCTCCTAGAGCATTGACATCTCCTGATTCCTCGAAAAGTGTGGGACATGTATCTGTTTTATGCTCGGTGGACGTGCAGAACTCGCATGCCTTTGGCGCTGCTGGTTGCGCCCTTTGCGCATTCATCAACTTCTGCAGCATGGCCTTCATCTCTTTTATCTCAGCGCTTGTTTCTACCTGATGCACAGAACAAGCACGACTATTCTCAAGTGTTAGCTGATGTCTTACCTGTCCAGCAGAGTCTTCTATCAGCTTCCACGCGTCCTCCGGGTACATGTTGCAAATGTTGCCACCTGCACATGCATTCAAATATCTAAGCTCCATTGGTAGCAATCCGTTCAGGAAATTCTCTATCAGCACATTCTGGGGCAGGCCGTGATTGTAGCAGTTAGCCTCCAGCTCCCTGAAACGCTCATAATATTCCGATAGTGATTCTCCTGCGCCCTGCCTAGGTGCAACCAACTCCCTCCTGAGTAGTGCGATCTTGGCTGCAGGATAGAACTTGTCCAAGAACTTCTTCTGAAGCTGCTCCCATGCGTGAATAGATCCTGCTGGTAAGCTCATCAGCCAATGCCTGGCCGCATCACACAATGAAAAAGGGAACGCCTTCATCTTTAGCGCTTCGTCGCTCTCCCCTTCGGCCTTCATGTTCTCGCAGATAACTAGGAATTCTCACACATGCTTGACTGGGTTCTCGTTGTTCATCCCATGAAACTTGGGCATGTGATGAATGAGCGAGCTCCTTAGCTCAAAATGACCGTCTGGTGGAAGCACTATGCACCATGGCTGGTTAACTGTGATTGGAGCTGACATCTGTTCTGCGTCGCGCTACCTGTCGCGCGGGTGGCGCATTATACACTTCAGCGGCCATCCTTGCTTCAACTTACCGCTGCACTTCTTCTCTGAACCGAACTGTGCGGTTATCTACTCCTGCATTGTTAGGTCCCTCCGGGGTTCTGTCCCCTAAGTTATCTCCAATGACACTGTTATCCTCCATGACATTTTCTAAATCTCAAAAAAAACAAAATTAAAAGACAACTAAGCTGTCGCGTCTGTCAGTGCGCAACTATAATCTGCACAGCGCAACTGTTTCAAGGTTGCGCAGGCTGATGTTGATTGCGCGCTGTCAGAAACAACAACGAGGAAAATAAAGCAAACAGAAATAACTAACTACTGTAAAAGAAAACTTAAACTAGTTAAAACTTATCTGTGTTGGTCCCGGGCAACGGCGCCAAAATTTGATCGCGCGTCATTGTACGCGTCAAATTAATCCTTCCTTCTCCACTTAGTATAGTGGCTAAGTCAGGGTCGATCCCACAAGGAGCAAGCAGACTCGTTCTAGCTAGCAACCTATAACATACGAAATTGGGGTTGTGAGTGATTGGGTTACGCAGGTGCGCAAATAAACAGTAGTGAAAGCAGATTTTGCACTAGACGTGCGCAGGCAGTAAAGATTAAGTACTATGACTATGAAAAGTATCGGTGCAGACAATCCTCTATGAATGTATTCCTTATCATCGACTATAGTTCGGTTTACTGAAGTTAGTGTCCGATCAAGGCTTCCTAACATCTGGTTTGCGCACCGTAGTCTGAATCTGCCACCTCTTATCCTGTTTGCGCGGCTGGCTCCGCAAGCTGTGTGTTGCGCTCCTCAAACGCGCCTATTAGCGTGTATCCGACTTAGGCCCTTGTTTTGTCCTGGAATACAAAAACACCGGAAACCAGTAATCTTGTACACAAAATAATGCAAACAAGCACAGTGTTAAGATCTAAATAGTGCATATAAATAGGCTCTATCACCCATCAAGAAAACAATAATATTCATACCCTGCTAGACGTTCTAACATTTGATCTATAAAGGGAATGGGAAAGTGACCTTTCTTAGTGGCTGCATTTAATTTCCAATAATCTACGCACATTCTCCACCCCGTGACCTTACGCTTAGGTATCAACTCATTTTTTTTATTTCACACCACGGTGAGCCCGCCCTTTTTAGGCACCACATGAACTGGGCTCACCCACTCATAAATAATACCTGCATCGCAACTTTGTGCCTTCCTTCAATACAACTTCTCCTAACTTAGGATGTAAACGCTCACGATTGGGCATCGAATTATCTTCTAAACAAATTCTATGCATGCAAACATCAGGGTTAATCCCCTTCAAATCATCAATAGAGTGCCCAATGGCACCTTTCTACTCATGAAGTACATGCATCAATTTAGAAGTCTCAATATCATTTAATGAAGCTTCTATGATAACAGGTAAAGACACATTCGGTCCCAAAAATTCATACCTTAGATTCGGTGGAAGAGGTTTCAACCACTCATCGAATTCCTTACCTTTTGGCGCGTCATTTACCTCGTTTGCGCCATCGTCAAAATCAGCGGGGTCCACCTCAATTTCTATTATAGAGGTGAACGACGAGCTATTTTCATCTTTTGTGAGCAGCTCATACTCAAAGCTCGTTGGTTAACCAAGAGAGTCAAAAAAATTATACGCATCATACGATTCAATCAAGTGACAATCCATAGAAGTGCTAGGTGTCCTAAGCATGCTTTTCAAATTGAATTTGATCTTTTCGCTACCAAAATTTAATTTGAATGTACTTTTCCCGCAATCTATAATAGCTATAACCGTATTCAAAAATGGTCTACCTAGGATTATGGGAATTTCCATATCTTCATCCATGTCTAAAATGTAAAAATCAACCGGAACATAGAATTGCCCAACTTTAACGGGAACGTCCTCTAGGATACCCTTAAGAGCCCTAGAAGAGCGGTCCGCTAATCTCAAATTAACCGTGGTTGGAGCCAATTATCCCATATCAAGCTTATTGAAAAGTGAATAAGGCATTAAAGATATGCTAGCACCTAGATCACACAATGCACTAGCTATGCTAATTTCTCGAATAGAAATGGGAATAGAAAATGATCCATGATCGCTAAGCTTTCTAGGCATGGCACGCTGAATTATCGCATTACAATTTGCGTCTAAAGCTACATGGTCTAAATCATGCATTTCCCTTCTATGAGACATAATATTTTTCAAAAATTTAGCATAGATAGGCATTTGAGTGAGTACATCAGTAAATGGCAAAGTCACCTACAGTTTTTTTAGCATCTCCTCAAAGCGTTAAAATGTGTAGTCTCCTTCTTTTTGTTGAGCCTTTGAGAGAAGGGAATTGGCGGCACATAGGGCGCTGGCTCGTGCGGCTTTTCCTTCTCCCGTATATCAATTGGATTTTGCGGCAAAGACCCTTCTTCGACAACTCCATCTGCCATCTTTCCCACCTTGGCATTTGGCTGCGGCTACTCTAGAACTCTCCCGCTTTTGAGTGTAATTGCATTAATTGCCTCGGAGGAGTTCAAATCGGGTTGCGAGGGCAGTTTTCCTTGATATTTCAAAGACAAACCAGCTTGTTGCTCAATCTGCGTTTCAAGCATTTTGTTGTGTGCTTGCAATTGATCTAGCCTTTGAAGAACGAGCAGATTGTCTTTCTGTTGCGGTGCTTGAGTCGCGGCCAATCGGGCAACAATAGAAATCAGGGACGGCTCCTCATTGCTTTGTTTCTCTTCGTGCCTTTGGTGCGTTCCCTGATTTTGGTGGCTGAACTTGTTCAGTCTTTGATAATTGCCGCTTTGATAGTTGTTCCTAGGCTGATATGTGTTGGGGGAGGCTCCTTGATTCTGATTTCTCGGAGCGAACCCTAGCGGTGCTGGTTTGGGCTCTATATTCAGCGGCGCTCTTCTCGGAAAATTTGGATCCTCATGGAATCTGACATGAGCTGGAGGGTTCCTTGGCTGATAACAGCTAGCTTGCGGTGGCGCATATTCTCTCCCCTGATTTTTGACCAGGTAATTAACATCCTCATACTCGTCCGCGTGCTTTGCGGTGCATGAGTCATCATCATGCGCCGTGCTATAACAAATACCGCAAACTTGCTGGTGATCTCTCTTTTTGTTGAGATTTAAATTTTCAATTGAAGCTGCCAAAGAATTCACCATCTTTGCTTGCTTTTGATGAATGCTCCTTCCCTTTCTTCTTTAGGTCATTTTTTTCTCCACCCCACTCATGCGAGTTCCGCACTATCTTATCTGTAATTTTGAAACCATTGGAGGCTCTTAAATCTATCATTGCCCCTCCGCTCGCTTGGTTCATATGGTTTCTTGCGTCTTGATCCATTCCATCATAAAAGCTTTGCATGAGCTGCCATTTGCTTAACCCGTGATGCGGACAATCTCTTTGTAGCTCTTTGAAGCGCTCATATGCCTCGTAAAAATTCTCATCATCTTGCTGCGTAAATTGGCATATTCTGTCCTGGATTTTTTTAGTCTTTGCTGGTGGGAAGAATTGAATAAGGAATGCTTGGGCGAGTTCTTCCCAAGTGCGGAGAGTGATCGGCTCGTGACTCAATAGCCAATCCTTGGCTTTTCCACTTAGCGAGAACAGAAACACTTTCATATAAATATCCTCCGGTTTGACCCCCTGCACTTTGTAGGTTCGGCATAATTTCGTAAATTGCGCCAGATGCGCATTTGGGTTTCCATACCCTTCAAACTGATTTGCGGCTACTTTTATCTCGAAACCTTATCATCACCCTCTTCCAAGTATATGGGTGATCCATAATGTCTGATGGTTGGGGCAATGTGTTCCCCAACCGGTCTTTCGTCGTCCTCTTGCGGACGAATAGCATTTCCTAACCTCCTCGGGTTCGGTTGATCCGCAATCCTTGCTGGTGGTATTCTCTATTATTTGTTGATAAACTTGAATTTGAGGAGTAGGAGTATCAAAATCTGGTGTTGATGTGGAAGCTTGTTCTTGTGCCTTCTTCGTGCGCGCTCTAGTTTGCATTCAAACACCTACCAAGCAATCGAAGAAAGCGTTAATAAGTGTGAACTTAAATTAAAATAGGCAAGAATAGCATGCAAACACGCAATCACGATCAACAAAGTAAAGAAAAAAATAAAATAAAGTAGACTAACTTAAAGCAATACTAAATAGCAAACTAGTCCAATGGCTAATCTCTGGCAATGGCGCCATTCTAAACGTTGTCGAAATTGTGGTAGTAAAAATTACTATTCCAATCACGGTACGCAAAAAATATTATAATGAGTGACCTCGAGTCGAACCCAAGAGAAAAGCCTAGATTAGTCCAAAGCTAGCTAGTAATACTTAAGGTAAGTCTACTAAATAAAAGTGGGGGCTTTTCCTAAAAGTGAGGTATCTCTAGTAAATACTAAAGACAATTTCGAAATTGGTTTTAAAGAAAGCAATAAAGAAAATGTATTCGGAATCCTATTTCACCCCTAGGTTATACGATTGACAACGCAAAACTGCAATATATTCATGAGCTGATTTGATTGATAATTCTAGGCTAATCTATCACGCATTCTAAATTCAACTCTCGCTCCTTCTATAGAATGGAAATGATACCTAAGTGACAAAATTCTCAAACTCCCGCTCTATAGAACCGTGTAGAACAAAAGTCTCCTAATCTCAACCTCTCGGTTTATTGATAGTTAGCTAAAGTCAGCTCTATACTTAGCCTAATAGATTGCCAATGTCACTCTCGCGCACAAACGCTATTGATCGGCTAAGTCAGGGTCGATCCCACAAGGAACAAGCAGATTCGTTCTAGCTAGCAACCTACAACTTACGAGAATTGGTTTGTGAGTGATTGGGTTGCGCAGGTGCGCGAATGAACAGTAGTGAAAGCAGAATTTGCACTAGACGTGCGCAGGCAGTAGAGATTAAGTACTATGACTATGAAAAGTATCGGTAAAGACAATCCTCTATGAATGTATTCCTTATCATCGATTCTAAACGTCTATAGTTCGATTTACTGAAGTTAGTGTCCGATCAAGGCTTCCTAGCATGTGCGCATGTTCCGATCAAAGTCCATGAGCTATTAATTCTTGAAACTAGTCTAAGCAGCTACGAATCCTGTCACAGTAGCAGCTGACTATCCTAGCGCATTACTCCTAGTTGTCACCGTCAAGCTACCAACTAGTTTAACATATAACAACAAGTAGCAAGAGTAAGATTGCGGTTCAAGGCTTCTCCTACTCATACAACTAGCTGTCAACCGTGTGCACAGAATTAATACAAGCAAACAAACTATGCATTAAGCACAAGTCTCAAAGGAAATACTCATAGAATCATGCCCAACCGATACAAAGCGTTTAGCTAGACATGCTAGTAGTAAACATCATAGAAATAGTAAATAAAAGCTAAAGTGTCCATGGAAACAGTAACAAGCAGGTACGTGTAGGTTGCTGTGTCTCGGTTCGCGCAGTGAGTTGGCGCAGGTCCTCGGTGGCAGCTCGTGTGTTTTTCGGTTCTGGCTCTCTCTCGTGTGTTGTTTCATATCTCCCTCAAACCCTAGCCTTCCTCTCTTTATATACTGCTTGTGAGGCCCGAGGACAATCTTGGCAACTTCCAAATCCTAGGAGACTTTGTAGGGATATGGTGTTCAAGATTTGGAAATACCGCTACCCTGCACATGGCTCACAGCGCACGTTGGTTCGCGCAGTTGGTTTGCGCACCGCAGTCTGAATCTGCCATCTCCTATCCTGTTTGCGCTGCTAGCTCCACAGGCTGTGTGTTGCGCTTCTCAAACGCGCCTATTAGCGTGTATCCGACTTAGGCCCTTGTTTTGTCCTGGAATACAAAAACACCGGAAACCAGTAATCTTGCACACAAAATAATGCAAACAAGCACAGTGTTAAGATCTAAATAGTGCGTATAAATAGGCTCTATCAAACCCCCCACACTTGCCATTGTTCGTCCCGAACAAGTACTTAAGCACGGATAGAATTACCTCTCTGGAGTCTAGCGCACAGTCTTGCACTCAGGCGCGATCTGCACAACCGTTCACCCTGAGTTGCTCTATCACCTGCGCGCACATGCCTTCAACAGTTTTAATATAACAATTCCGAAATTCGTTACCTCTCAGCCGGGATGGAAATTATTTCGAATGGCTGGGAGATAGCTCTTCATAGGCTCCGGGTTGTCGCTCTTTATATGGTTAATTGCGCAAGTTTCTTTTGGTGCGTGATTCTTCCGTGCACTTCCTGGGAACTCGAGCCTTCTTGATGATTTTCGTGTGAACTTGCGCACGCTGGTACGGAGTTGTGCGCATTAAACAGAGACGTGTCCCCACGACTCATGCTCAAGTGCAACGGAGAGTGCACACATGCATGCAAATAAAACAAAGGACATAAGAAAGAAAAACATTTCGATGACTAAAAACTGCAAGTCCTTAACTAGCTAAAAACTATAAAAAAACGTGTAAAAGTAAAACGTGTCGGGTTACCTCCCGACAAGTACCATTGTTTAACGTCGTTGGCTCGACCGTACCTCTTTACTTGCTTAAAAGTGCGCCAGTGAGCCCCCTACTCTTGCTCCTGAGTGACCCCGCGCTCGTGTGTGTGTTGCGTTCTTCTTCGTCCTGCGCAAAGGATCGGAAGGGTTGTCAGCGTGGTTAATATCATGTGACAAATCATAAGTAACGAGGTTAGTTAATGAGGGGGAAGAAATATGAGCAATAGTTCCCAGTTCTCCCTCAGGTGCATCTGGTTGCAACTCTGGCGCAGCAACTTGCGCATCTTCTATTTCTGGCTCTACCAAGTCAACTTCGCGCGCTGTGTCATCCCAAGGTTCTCCTAAATACTTTTTGACTCTCTGCCCATTGACCTGAAAACGATGCTGGTGCTCGTTTTCTAACTCGATTGTTCCGTAAAGGAAAACCTTGGTAACCGTGTATGGTCCCGTCCATTTGCTGCGCAGCTTCCCAGGCATTAGCTTTAGGCGCGAGGAGAACAATAATACCTGGTCTCCTGGCTCAAAGGTGCGTCTGAGGATGTTTTTGTCATGAAATGCCTTCGTGCGCGCCTTGTAGTCGCGCAGCCCCTCATATGCATCTAGGCTTAGCTCCTCTAACTCGCTTAGCTCAAATGCGCGCTCCTTACCAGCCTCGTCTAGGTTCAGATTGCAAAAGTGCAATGCCCAGTATGCCTTGTGTTCCAACTCCACCGGCAGATGGCACGCTTTTCCATAAACCAACCGAAACGGTGAAGTCCCAATCGGTGTGTTATGTGCAGTTCTGTATGCCCATAGCGCATCGTCAAGGCGCTGGCTCCAGTCTTTGCGCGACGGTCTCACTGTTTTCTCCAGGATGCGCTTGATCTCTCGGTTGGAAACCTCGGCCTGGCCATTCATCTGAGGATGGTAGGCGGTGGACGTCTTGTGGCGCACTCCATAATGCTTGAATACCTGCGCCACTATCCTATTACAAAAATGCGTCCCCTGGTCGCTTATGATTGCCTTAGGCACCCCGTACCTGCAAAAGATGTTAGTTCTCAAAAAGTCAGCGACCGTCTTACCATCATCCCTTCGGGTGGCCTTAGCCTCAACCCATTTTGAGACATAGTCCACTGCGACCAATATATACTCATATCCGGAAGATGGAGGAAATGGCCCCATGAAGTCAATCCCCCAAATATCGAATACTTCATCCACTAGTATGGGCGTCTGCGGCATCTCATTGCGCACTGATATTCCCCCTGTGCGCTGACACTTGTAACAATTCCTGCAGTGGTTATATGAGTCACTAAACAAGTGTGGCCAATAAAATCCGCAATCCAGGATCTTTCTGCTCGTGCGCCTTGGACCAAAGTGTCCTCCACATGCGTGCGCATGACAAAACATTAAGACCGAGTTTATTTCATGGTCAGGCACGCATCGCCTCAAAATCTGGTCAGGTCTTATTCTGAGCATATACGGATCATCCCAAATGTAATACCTGGACTCATGCTTTAATCTCATGCATTGGGTTTTAGTGAAATGAGGGGGAAACGTACCTGTGACCAGGTAATTTGCAATGTGCGCATACCATGGTACCTTACTTGTCAGCGCCATCAGATGCTCGTCAGGGAATGTCTCCATGATCCACCTTGGCTCCTCCTCTTTCACGATCCTGCTCAGGTGGTCAGCGACTGTGTTCTCCGTTCCCTTCTTATCCTTGATTTCCAAGTCTAACTCCTGAAGTAGGAGCACCCAGCGCATCAGGCGCGGCTTAGTCTCTTTCTTGGACATCAGGTAACGGATTGCTGCGTGGTCTGTGTAGACGATGACTCTGGCGCCTAGAACATATGCGCGGAACTTCTCCAGTGCAAACACGATTGCCAGAAGTTCCTTTTCCGTGGTGGTCTAGTTCCTCTGCGCAGCGTCCAGTGTGCGCGATGCATAATAGATGACATGCGGCTTCTTGTCCACGCGCTGTCCCAGGACTGCACCTACTGCATAGTCACTTGCATCGCACATCAGTTCGAATGGCAGGCTCCAGTCTGGCGCCCGCATCACTGGCGCACTCGTCAGCGCCTCCTTCAGCTTATCAAAAGCAGCCCTGCACTTATCAGTGAATTCGAAACACACATCCTTTTGCAAAAGGTTAGACAGGGGTATACAAATTTTAGAAAAATCTTTTATGAAACGCCTGTAAAACCCTGCATGCCCAAGGAATGATTTCACATCGCGCACGTTAGTGGAATAAGGCAGATTTCAAATAAGATCTATTTTGGCTTTATCTACCTTGATCCCCTTCTTCGAGATAATGTGTCCTAGTACTACTCCATGTGATACCATAAAATGACATTTTTCATAATTGAGCACTAGGTTTTTTGAAATGCAGCGTGCTAAGACCTTATTAAGATTAATTAGGCATGCGTCAAAGGTACCTCTGTACACAGTAAAATCATCCATGAACACCTCTATGCATATACCAATCATATCAGAAAAGGTGCTCATGACTAGACGTTGGAACGTACCTGGCGCGTTACACAGCCCAAACGACATGCGCCGAAATGCAAACGTACCGAATGGGCAAGTAAAAGTGGTTTTTTTCTTGATCCTCCGCAACTATGGGTATCTGATTGTACCCTGAGTACCCGTCTAGGAAGAAAAAGTATGGCTTGCCTGCTAATCAATCTAGCATCTGGTCCATGAAGGGCAGCGGAAAATGATCCTTGCGCGTGACTGCGTTAAGCTTTCTATAGTCGATGCATGCGCTTGGGAACTAGCTCGCCCTGCGCATTCTCCTCTACTGTGATTCCTCCTTTCTTCGGTACAACATGCACTGGACTCACCCACTTGCTGTCCGATATTGGGTAGATTACTCCTGCATCAAGCAGCTTCAGGATCTCCTTCTGTACCACCTCCATCATATTCGGATTCAATCTGCACTGAGGCTCCCTGGATGGTTTGGCACCATCTTCCAATAGAATCTTGTGCATGCATACGTCCGGGCTCACTCCGCGCATGTCTGCAAGTGTCCATCCTATAGCGCGCTGGTTCTTGCGCAGCACCTCTTGTAACCGTGTCTCCTGCTCCTCTTCTAATCCTTTCTTTATGATTACCGGCAGGGTGTCCTCATTTCCCAAGAATATATATTTGAGGTGCTCAAGGAGCTGCTTCAGCTCGACCTTGGGTGCCTGTTCAATAGAGGGCAAGATTTTATTAGCAGTGCAGACATTAACTATATCGTGTGCCTGTCTGGATACTGGTTCAGCACTGCTCAGCTCATCCTCATGCGCCTCCATCTCTGCCTGTGTCAGCGACCCAGGTCCTTCTGTTGCTCTCGCACACTGCGCATCCGCAACCAAGTCATCTATGCTGTCCAACGCTTGCACTGTGGCGTCCTCATGAGGGTGCTGCATCCCTTTAAATATGTTAAAGTGAATTTCCTCGCCGTCAACTTCCATTGAGAGCGTACCCCTCCACACGTCTATCTTTGTGCGCACAGTCATCAGAAATGGTCTGCCCAATAGGATCTGCGCACTTCCCTTGCTCGACTCACCCTCCATCTCTAAGACGTAGAAATCTGCTGGGAACACCAGCTCTCCTACTCGGACGAGGACGTCCTCTATCCTGCCCGTCGGTTGTTTGCACGACCGATCTGCTAGTTGAATCGTGAGACCTGCAGGCTTTAGTGGACCAAGGCCCGTCGGTTGTTTGCTTGTATTAATTCTTGCACACTGTGTCTGCTAGCTGGCCCACGATATCTTCTAAGGATCGCCGCGGCTGCTGGTTATTTTGTGCTGGCGCGTCAGTGCGGCGGTGCGGTGGATTGTAGGGCGCAGCTTGTTGCGTCTGCTGTGGTGCGCGCTGCTCCGCGGACTGCCTCTGGAAATTGTTGTCCTCCTTCCATCTGAACCCATTTGCGGCTAGTCCAAAACGCGGCTGATTCTGCCTCTGCGGTCCTCTATTGTCCCATCCTCCTAGAGCATTGACATCTCTTG
Organism: Umbilicus rupestris; assembly: GCA_963678935.1. NCBI lineage: Eukaryota > Viridiplantae > Streptophyta > Magnoliopsida > Saxifragales > Crassulaceae > Umbilicus > Umbilicus rupestris. Next base: position 6,366,659 of record OY787628.1, on the reverse strand, counting down.
ATTCCCCGAAAAGTGTGGGACATGCATCGGTTTTGTGCTCAGTGGACGTAAAGAACTCGCATGCCTTTGGTGCAGCTGGTTGCGCCCCTTGCGCATTCATCAACTTCTGCAGCACGGCCTTCATCTCATTTATCTCAGCGCTTGTTTCTACCTGATGCACAGAAGGAGCACGACTATTCTCAAGTGTTAGCTGATGTCTTACCTGTCCAGCAGAGTCTTCTACCAGCTGCCACGCGTCCTCCGGGTACATGTTGCAAATGTCGCCGCCGGCGCATGCATTCAATAATCTCAGCTCCATTGGTAGCAATCCGTTCAGGAAATTCTCTATCAGCACATTCTGGGGCAGGCCGTGATTGTAGCAGTTAGCCTCCAGCTCCCTGAAACGCTCATAATATTCCGATAGTGATTCTCTTGCGCCCTGCCTAGGTGCAGCCAACTCCCTCCTGAGTAGTGCGATCTTGGCTGCAGGATAGAACTTGTCCAAGAACTTCTTCTGAAGCTGCTCCCAAGCTCATCAGCCAATGCCTGGCCGCATCATACAATGAAAAAGGGAACGCCTTCATCTTCAGCGCTTCGTCGCTCTCCCCTTCGGCCTTCATGTTCTCGCAAATAACTAGGAATTCTCGCACATGCTTGACTGGGTTCTCGTTGTTCATCCCGTGAAACTTGGGCATGTGATGAATGAGCGAGCTCCTTAGCTCAAAATGACCGTCTGGTGGAAGCACTATGCACCATGGCTGGTTAACCGTGATTGGAGCTGACATCTCGCGCACTGTTCTGCGTCGCGCGGGTGGCGCATTATACACTTCAGCGGCCATCCTTGCTTCAACTTGGCGCTGCACTTCTTCTCTGAACCGAACTGCGCGGTTATCTGCTCCTGCATTTTTAGGTCCCTCCGGGGTTCTGTCCCCTAAGTTATCTCCAATGACACTGTTATCCTCCATGACTTGTTCTAAATCTCAAAGAAAACGAAATTAAAAGACAACTAAGCTGTCGCGTCTGTCAGTGCGCAACTAAAATCTGCACAGCACAACTGTTTCAAGGTTGCGCAGGCTGATGTTGATTGCGCGCTGTCAGAAACAACAACGAGGAAAATAAAGCAAACAGAAATAACTAACTACTGTAAAAGAAAACTTAAACTAGTTAAAACTTATCTGTGTTGCTTCCCCGGCAACGGCGCCAAAATTTGATCTCGCGTCGTTGTACGCGTCAAATTAATCCTTCCTTCTCCACTTAGTATAGCGGCTAAGTCAGGGTCGATCCCACAAGGAGCAAGCAGACTCGTTCTAGCTAGCAACCTACAACTTACGAAATTGGGTTGTGAGTGATTGGGTTGCGCAGGTGCGCGAATGAACAGTATTGAAAGCAGAATTTGCACTAGACGTGCGCAGGCAGTAGAGATTAAGTACTATGACTATGAAAAGTATCGGTAAAGACAATCCTCTAAGAATGTATTCCTTATCATCGACTCTAAACGTCTATAGTTCGATTTACTGAAGTTAGTGTCCGATCAAGGCTTCCTAGCATGTGCGCATGTTCCGATCAAAGTCCATGAGCTATTAATTCTTGAAACTAGTCTAAGCAGCTACGAATCCTGTCACAGTAGCAGCTGACTATCCTAGCGCGTTAATCCTAGTTGTCACCGTCAAGCTACCAACTAGTTTAACATATAACAATAAGTAGCAAGAGTAAGATTGCGGTTCAAGGCTTCTCCTACTCATACAACTAGCTGTCACCCGTGTGCACAGAATTAATACAAGCAAACAAACTATGCATTAAGCACAAGTCTCAAAGGAAATACTCATAGAATCATGCCCAACCGATACAAAGCGTTTAGCTAGACATGCTAGTAGTAAACATCATAGAAATAGTAAATAAAAGCTAAAGTGTCCATGGAAACAGTAACAAGCAGGTACGTGTAGGTTGCTGTGTCTCGGTTCGCGCAGTGAGTTGGCGCAGGTCCTCGGTGGCAGCTCGTGTGTTTTTCGGTTCTGGCTCTCTCTCGTGTGTTGTTTCATATCTCCCTTAAACCCTAGCCTTCCTCTCTTTATATACTGCTTGTGAGGCCCGAGGACAATCTTGGCAACTTCCAAATCCTAGGAGACTTTGTAGGGATATGGTGTTCAAGATTTGGAAATACCGCTACCCTGCACATGGCTCACAGCGCACGTTGGTTCGCGCAGTTGGTTTGCGCACCGCAGTCTGAATCTGCCATCTCCTATCCTGTTTGCGCTGCTAGCTCCACAGGCTGTGTGTTGCGCTTCTCAAACGCGCCTATTAGCGTGTATCCGACTTAGGCCCTTGTTTTGTCCTGGAATACAAAAACACCGGAAACCAGTAATCTTGCACACAAAATAATGCAAACAAGCACAGTGTTAAGATCTAAATAGTGCGTATAAATAGGCTCTATCAGCTATCTAATATAATCATGCTTGATCTTCTAAACAACATAAGTTCAATTCTCATTCCATCCCTAGGTGTTTATCAATCCATACTCATTCACGCGTTTCGTCAAACACTTGGTGTGCATAGAATTAACATGAAGAATAAGCATAAAAATTTTCAATCAAACTTCAGTCATATTGATAAACGAACATGTTTTGCATTACAATCTAACCTAAAGGATCCATAAGGGTCCCAACTACTATGGGACTACTCACTCAAGGTGAGTTCAATACAAGACATAATTTTTAAAAGAAATTGTTCACCAATTGAAGACAAACTAGTACGGGTTGATGTAGGATCTCCAATTGCGTGTGTCTTCTCCAACTCCTTGACAATTCTTCAAGTCGTCCAAGAGAAATCATCTAGGGTTTCGTTTTCTGGAAAAAAGCCCCCTTTAATTTTGCATCTCTTTTTATTTATACTTTCTTCAAAAATTACCTTTTTACCCACAGTGCCCGAATCACTTTTGATTCGGGCAAGCTTTATTTAGTTGACTCGGACACTCTGTCACTCAATGCAGTTTCGGAGCTGGGCGAATCAATCTTCCTTGGCCGAATCACTTTTGATTCGGTCAATCCTTGGTTTGATTCGGTCAAGCCTTGGTCAATCAGATGAAATCCTTCTCGAGTCAAACTGATCCGGGCAGAGTACTTCTTCTTGGCTGAATCACTTTTGATCCAGTCAAGCCTTATCAAATTTCTCATCGAGTCAGGTTGATCCGTGCAGCTGGAGAGGATGATTCGCCATGGTTGGCCGAATCAGTTCTAACTCGGGCACCCATCTGGTTGAGTCAAATTGTGCCTAGGTGAGTCACTTTTGCAGCCTGCTTCAATCTTGCTCATTTTTGCTCTCGATCGATCGGAATTCATCAAGATTTTCTTCGGCCCACTTTATATCATGTAATACACATTTTTAACCTGAAATGGACAAAGAAAGCATCAAACGACTTCATAAAATAGCGGAAAAAACAAGAAGTAAAGGGAAAATTCGGACAAATATAAGGTCATTTGTCCATTCATCAAAACACCCCACACTTAAGTCTTGTTCGTCCCGAACAAATATATGCATAAGTGATCGCGGGTCGTTGTGCGCGTCAAATTAATTCCTTCCTCTTCCACTTAGTACAGCGGTTAAGTCGGGGTCGAATCCACAAGGAAGCAATAGATTAGCTTTAACTAGTGTCCTGCACTTACGAAAACTGGGGGTGTGAGTGATTGGGGTTGCGCGATGCGCGAGTAAACAGTAGTAAACGCAGGAATTGCACTAGACGTGCGCAGGCAGTAGAGATCAAGTACTATGACTATGAGAAGTATCGGCGCAGACAATCCTCTATGAGTGTATTCCTTATCATCGACTCTAAATGTCTATAGTTTGATTTGCTAATGTTAGTGTCCGATCAAGGCTTCCTAACATGTGCGCATGTTCCGATCAAAGTTCATGAGCTATTAATTCTTAAACTAGACTAAACAACTACGAATCCGATCAAGGTAGTAATTGCTTATCCTAGCGCGTTACTCGTAGTTGGCACCGTCAAGCTATTCAACTAGTTTAACATACAACAACAAGTAACAAGAGTAAGATTGCGGTTCAAGGCTTCCCCTACTCATGTAACAAGCTGCCAACAATGTGCACAGAATTAATATAAGCAAACAAGCTATGCATTAAGCGCAAGTCTCAAAGGAAATACTCATAGATTCATGCCCAACCGATACTAAGCGTTTAGCTAGACATGCTAGTAGTAAACATCATAGAAATAGTAAATAATATCTAAAGTGTCTAAGAAAACAATAGCAAACAGTGCGTGCAGGTTGCAGTCTCGGCTGGCGCAGTCGGCTAGCGCAGATCCTCTCAGCAAGCTCGTGTGTTTTCCAGTTCTGCCGCTCTCTCTCTGAATTATGATATGATGATGAATGAATCTTGATGATGATACCCTAGCCTTCTTCTCTTCTTTATATACTGCTCAGAGGCTCATCCTTGGCAACTTCCAAATCTGGTCGTGTCAGGATTTGGAAACACCATCATCTGCGCATGGCGCACGGCATCTGCTTAGCGCAATCGGTTAGCGCACCGTGGTCGACTCTGCCAATTCTTCTGTTTGCACCGCTAGCTCCGCAGGCTTGTGTGATGCGCGTCCTAAACGCTGCCTGTTAGCGCGTATCCGACTTAGGCCCTTGTTTTGCCCTGAAATACAAAAACACTGGAAACCAGTAAACACAAAATAATGCAAACAAGCATAGGATTAGGATCTAAATAATGTGTATAAATAGGCTCTATCAATAAGTCAAGCGGAGAGTAAGATGCTAAATCATATATGACATTATCAAAGCCAAAAGCAAATCTTATGCAAATAAAACATATCCATCCCCTTCTCATGTAACCTAAAATAAAAATAACTAAACAAAGAAAATTAATCTACTCCTAACTCACTGTCGTAGGAATCACTGATGCATTTAGCGTATGCATCAAGCCTTTAAACGCCTAGGTTACCCTAGTGGACGAGTTATAGTCTCGTGAGAGTTTTCAGAATAGGAATACTCACAAATCCTACTTGTAATCATCCATAAGAGTTCAAAATCCAAATATAGTTTGTTAAGCATGTAGTTCTTGTTTCAACCAACATAATAATAGAGTTGTGCAAATCATTAACTTCACGCAAACTCTAAGATCATTCACTTCTTTGCGACAATAAATATTCATAAAATCGATATCAAAACTAGCGTTCGTCAATGGGTGCACTATATCACTTGACCTCTCCCTCTCTTGTATATTGCTATAAAGCAAGAGAGCTTCTTGAATAATTTTCTGGATGATCACTTCAACTTTTTTCTCCTTCTTTTATAGTCCTTGCTGATCTCTTAAGGAATTCAACCAAATATTCCATTAGGATATTTGTTGATATTATCTTGTTGCCATACCAAGTGATCTTGTTACCATGCCAAGTGATAGCTTATCTTGTTGCCATACCAATTGATCTTGTTACCATGCAAGTGATTATCTTGTTGTTATACCAAGTGATCTTGTTACCATGCGAAGTGATAGCTTATCTTGTTGCCATACCAACTGATCTTGTTACCATGCCAAGTGATAGCTTATCTAAGATTCTGTGTAGCCAAAACTTTAGTGATTTGCGAATATACTTCTCATCTCTTGATTCTCAAAATCTGCAGATTCCCGAGAATATACTCCTTCGGTCTACAGCCAGCATGTACTTCAGCACTTGCTGGAACATCTTGCATAGCATCTCCTGTCTTTAGTTTTGTTAACTATTTTACACATTTTTCTAGCTTACTTGAACAACTCTTTGCACAAGAACATGCCATACATAATCATGGGACTAACAATCTCCCCCTTGGTAGTTTTTGGCAAATTACAAAGTTAGTTGTTCAAGTTAGAACTACTCCCCCAAATATTCTCCCCCTATTTGCTACAAACTCGGCAAGGGGATACAAGTGAAAATATTCCAACAACTGAAAGAGATATAGTACTTCATAGAAAGAGGGGTTCAGATATTACCAGCTTCCTTGCTACTACATCTGAGTCAGCATTCTCCTCAACATTAACTTCAACAACCTCCTCAAGATCTATGCCATAAAATTAATTAATAGCCTCTGAAGTAATCTTGATCAGGCTCCCCCGACCCATACATGTCCATACTCAGACTCATCTCATCACTAAAACTTCAGCAATGGCCTGTGCAACGTCCTCTTCACTTTCAACACCACCAGTTGGACTCTTAACACTCTCCTTTGAAAACCAACCTGGTCTGCTCCCCCTGCATCTGTGCCACGGGTATCCTCAGCTTTTTCCTCAACAAGTGCCTCTGCAGTCTCCTTAGCACCACCCTCCGTGATTTCTTGCTTGATCCGGAAGTCTGCATTACCTATAAATACAGACTTGCCACAACAATTTTACAACAATTTTGAGAGAGTACTTACCGACATCACAGAGGCAGCAGCGCGCGGAATTCGAGGCGGAGCACTATTCATCACCGGAATTACTATTCACAGCCGGAGTTACTCTTCATCGCAGATTACTATTCACAGTTTCAGTATTGTTTCTAAACTCAGTTTATTCTCATTCTTTTAGATGACTCGTAGCAGCTAAACCTTTCGTTCAGTTTGGGGATTTTGTGTTGCAAAGTACGGTTTGAGATATTTATGCTTCATAATTCAATTTAGTAAATTCCTGTTCTTCGCTTGAATTGCATGCTCTAATTATCAAGTTAGCATAGCCGGGCGGTGAAACTGAGTTGATATCTATTGCGCGATATTTGATTGACTTCCCTATTAGCTAAGTCTAGCGGTATAACCAAATCGGTGTCGTTAATCGAGTAATCGTTAAACCTATTCGAGAACTTAGCGGTTGAGAGTAGGTAGAACACTAGAGTCGACATTACCCTAGCGGGATTGTTAGACTAGGAACAGTAGTTTATTAGTTGATGCATGTTCCAATCGATGATTACCATTGCAATGCATATCCCTGAACTGACTTTTCTCTAAATTTGACAACAACAAACATTCTTCCTACAACCCCCTTTTAGTGTGACAATTATTCGTAAACTTTATCGCTGATTGCTCTCTCGTGGGTTCGACCCTGCTTACCGCTTGCTAAGTGTTAACATGAGATTATAAATATAAGTTTAGAGCACACAACGACGTACCGTCAAATTTTAGCGCCGTTGCCGGGGAGAGCAACATTCAGTATACTTTTCAAACTTTATTTTTCTTGTGTTCCTTGTTTTTCTTGTTTTGCTTGGTTTTAGTGCAGGTTTGAAAAAAAAAAAAGAGGAATTCCTAAACCCTAGTGAATAGTTCCACCGGCGAGGGTGTGAATAGTGTCACCGGAGTCGAGAAGACCTTTTTCTGAGCGGAACGGGCCAACGGTCACCCTAGTCGTGAGCTGTGTGTTTTTTTTAGCCATCCAAGATCGTTTACTATTTTTTGAATTGGTTAGGTCTTTAAGTTGCAGTTTTTTTACGTTTTTTCACTTGTTTGCATTCACTTGCCCTTCCAGTATGTCTAATGCAGGAAGTTCCCACCAAAGTGTCCAGGGCGACCATGCCCTTGGCCAGTTCAATGAGGAAGTGCTCCCACAGGTAATCCCACCATTCTATGACGAGCCGGAGCGGGTATTTAATCAAAGGCAAAGAGAAGCTCCTCAGAGGATGGAGCCCCAGGGAGGACACAACGATAGAGGTGGAAGGATAGATGAGTATGCTGATTATGCCCCACCTCAGCCACAACCTCGACCATACCCCATTAAGCAACAACAATATAGACAGCCAGCCCGGCATGAGCCAACTATGAGGGAGCTCGATGCCACCACATTCTTGAACCAGCCATGGTGCATCAATGCTGACCCGGAAGAGGACAACTCAAAACCGCAGTGGTGCACCATCTGCCCAAGTTTGGAGGATTACCGGGAGAAGTTGCGACGAGGCATTTATAAGAGTTAACCCGAGTCTGCCAAACATTGAGACCATACGCAGCTTCGAAAGACAGGTTCAAATTGAAAGTATTTCCATTGAGTTTAACTGACCTTGCAAAATCTTGGTTTCTTTCCTTGCCTTCAGGTAGTATCAGAACATGGGATCAAATGCAAAGAAAGTTCCTCGACAAATACTATCCTCCTGCGAAGGTGACTCAAGTCAGAAGAGAGTTGTTGATGATCAAACAAGGATCGAGTGAGTAGATGTATGACTACATGGAGAGGTTCAATTCATTGGAACAAAGCTGTTACAATCTGGGTGTTCCGGAGAAGATGCTCGTGGAATATCTATTAGATGGATTGAGGCCCCTCGAGAGGATGCTATTGGATGCCGCAGCTGGTGGCATCGTGCTCAACTTAACACCCAGACAAGTACATGATTTGCTCAACGAGACTGCAGAGAGCGCAAGGTTCAGAGAGGAGACGAGTCGTAGGGATGAGAGAACAAGGAATGTGTCTCAAGTGGAGCCACATGACAGCCAGCTGGTGAGGGAGATCAAGGAGCTGAAGGAGACTATCCAAAGGATGTCAGTGAGCCAAGCCATCACAAGCCAGTCACAGAACAGACGAGTGCCCTACACTCCAAGAGGAGGAGGTAATGGATCTCAACGAGGTAGGAAACTAGCAGAAATTCAACAACAACAACCGGCCACCGCAGCAGAGGCAGTTCAGATTGGCGGAAAATGGTTTCAGCTAGCGTAACGAGGGAGGATTTCAACAGAGGCAGAAACAAGGGCCACCTCAGCCTCAGAATCAAGGACAGCCTTACCGGCCCCCGTTCCAACAACAAGAGAGATACAATAATCAGACTAATCAGTACCCAAGGAATAATTTCAACCAAGCAGGGCAGAGCACGGGTATATCATGGGAAGAGGCGCTCAAGGACTTGGAGGGTACCATGCAAACAAACCAGGCCAAAACTGATGGAGTCATAGCCGAGCTAACCAAATAAATGTCGCAGCTAGCTTCCACAGTTTATGAGATGAAGAATGACAAGGGCAAGCTTCCTTCGTAGACCATTCAGAACCCTAAGGGGAATGTGAGTGCAATGACCCTGAGGCATGGGAAGGTGATCTAGGCTGCAGAAGAGGCACCGAAGAAAATAGACACAGTGGGTTGCGCGCCCGAAGAGAACATTATTTCGGCGCGCCAAAGCTTCATGTCTTCACCCAGCGCGCCCATAACATCTTCATCCGGCCTGCAACAGCCTGTCTCAAACTTTGATATTCGCTGTATTGACCCCCTCTACGCCAAGTTTGAAATCAACATCCCGCTGTTGGAAGCAATCAAGCAAATTTCGCGCTACGCCAAGTTTCTCAAGGAATTGTGCACCAACCATCGTCGGTCATCACAGTTGGAGAGGGTAACCCTTAATGCTCATGTAGCCGCTGTTATTCAAAGATCATTTCCTAGAGAATGCGGAGTCCCGGGTGTGTTTTCTATTCCTTGCACAATTGGTAGCATTCGCATTAATAATTGTACTGGACTTAGGAGCTTCTATCAATGTCTTACCACACTCTGTTTACTCGTGCTTGCGTATTGGACTTTTAAAACCTCCTGGACTAACTATTTAGTTGGGAGATAGATCGTGTAAGCAGCCTGAGGGTATTATCAAAGATGTACTAGTGCAGGTAGGAGAGCACTTGTTTCCAACGGACTTTTATGTCTTGAAAATGGATGGTGTAGACCTGGCCAATAATCCACCAATATTGCTAGGTCGCCCCTATTTGAAGACCTCAAGGATGAAGATTGATTGCGATACGGGCATGCTGACCATTCGAGTCGAGGACGAGGTAGTGGAGTTTGACATTTTCAAAGCAATGAAGCATCCATCGAAGCATAACACAGTGAATGCTATTGACGTCGTGGATGACATTGTGAGTGAAGTGAACCCGTCCTATGGAGATGATGGACTCAACATTGCACTGAAAAATTCTCTCTTCGAACCGGATAAATCCTACGAGCTCAGGGAGTTGGTCCAAATAGCTCTTGGGCAATTAGAAGTGTCGCGCCTTGACACCCAGGTATGAAATCAATTTGTTTAAGACTAATACCTTGCCGTCTTCTTTTATGCAGGCCCCGATCATCGAGCTTAAACCATTATCGGATCACTTGAAGTATGCCTTCTTAGGAAAAGATGACACATTACCGGTGATCATCAGGAAGGGGCTGAAGCTGGAGCAAGAGCATAGGCTCGTCAAGGTTTTGAAAAACAACCAGCAAGCATCTGGATGGACACTCGGCGACATTAAAGGAATCAGTCCCGAAGTTTGCATGCATAGAATCTTGATGGAGGATGGAGCTAAAGCCTCGAGAGAACCACAACGTCGACTCAACCCCATAATGATGGAAGTGGTAAGAAAATAAATTCAAAAATTATTAGATGCTAACGTCATTTATCCTATTTCAGATAGTCAGTGGGTGAGTCTCGTACACGTGGTTTCGAAAAAGACCGGCATAATAATTGAAGAAAATGCAGCCGGTGAGATGGTAACAAAGCGAATTCAGAATGGGTGGAGGATGTGCATCAACTATAGGAAGCTGAATGTAGTCACTCGTAAGGATCACTTCCCCCTCCCTTTCATTGATCAGATGCTAGATAGGCTGGCAGGTAAGCCATACTTCTGTTTTCTTGATGGTTTCTCGGGATATAATCAGATTCCTATAGCTCCCGAAGATCAAGACAAAACTACCTTTACATGTCCTTTTGGTACATTTGCATTTAGGCGTATGTCATTTTGTTTATGCAATGCACCGGAAACCTTTCAAAGGTTGGTCACTAGCATTTTCTCTGACATGTTAGGTAGTTTCATTGAGGTGTTCATGGATGATTTCACTGTACATGGTGACGCATTCGATGCGTGTTTAGAGAATTTTAACAAGGTGCTGGAGAGATGTGTGTCGATGAACCTTGTTTTGAATTATGAGAAGTGTCATTTCATGGTCACACATGGTGTGGTGCTAGGACATATAGTGTCGAAGAAGGAGTCCAAACCTCGCTTGATAAGATGGATCTAACTACTTCAGAAGTTCGACGTGGAAATAAAAGACAAGAAGGGGATGGAGAACACGGTGGCCGACCACTTGAGTAGGATTGTCATGAAGGAGGAGCCGATAGCCATCACGGAGACATTCCCCAACGAGCATCTCTATGCCGTGCAGGACAAAGTGCCATGGTACGCTCACATAGTGTATTACCTAGTAGGAGGTAAGTTTCCCCCTTCCTTCTCTAGACCTCAAAGATTGAAACTCAACCATGATTCTCGATTTTATATATGGGATGATCCCTTCTTGTGGAAGATTGGGGCTGATCAAATACTTAGGAGATGTGTCCCAGATGATTCCGTGCTTAGCTTCTGCCCATGAGCATGCTTATGGAGGCCATTTCGGACCTCGTAGGACTGCTAGGAAAATTCTGGATTGTGGCTTTTATTGGCCTCATGTGTTTATGGATGCATATAACCATTGTAGACATTGCGATAGATGCCAGGGTGTAGGAAATATATCTGCTAGAAATGAGATGCCACAAATGCCGATAATTGTTGATGAAATGTTTGATATTTGGGGCACAGACTTTATGGGACCTTTCCCTTCATCTAATGGGTATCAATACATCTTGCTTGTTGTTGATTATGCATCTAAATGGGTAGAAGCGCAGGCCACGGGAAAGGATGATGGCAAAACAGTTGTGGATTTCTTGCGTACTAACATCTTTTGTAAGTACGGGGTTCCGAAGGCCGTAATAAGCGATCGAGGGTCTCACTTCTGTAACAAATTTGTGGCTGCCGTTTTCAAACACTTTGGAGTACATCACCGAGTTTCTACCGCATACCACCCACAGAGTAATGGGCAGGCAGAGATTTCTAACCGAGAGATCAAGCTGATTTTGGAGAAGATGGTTAAGCCATCTAGGAAAGAATGGTCCACACGACTAGATGAGGCGTTGTGGGCGTACCGCACAGCCTACAAGATGCCTATCGGGAGACCTCTCCATTCAGCCTTGTCTATGGCAAGGCGTGCCACCTACCGGTCGAGGTAGAACATAAAGCATTTTGAGCTATTAAATAATGTAATTTCGAGCTAACTTCTGCAGGAAAGGAGAGGATGCTTCAACTGAACGAACTTGAGGAGCTGCACCTAGAGGCTTACGAGAGCCAAATAGACTACAAGGCACGGACAAAGATGTATCATGACAAATTCATTTTGCGTCGTTCATTTGAAGAAGGACAAAGGTACTACTTTATTCCTCATGATTAAAACTAATGCCTGGGAAGTTGCGTTCTCATTGGACAGGGTCGTACATGGTGATACGAGTGCTCAACCATGGTGCACTTGAGCTAGAAAAAACGAGCACGAGGGAGAAGTTCATGGTGAGTGGCCAAAGGGTGAAACACTACCACGGGGAGATCATACCACCCGATGAGGAGCTCGAGTTGGCTGAGCCGGTAAATGCTTAAGGATGAGAGGTACCGTCGAGCCAACGACGTTAAACAAGTGCGCTTTGCGGGAGGCAACCCGACTTTAGTTTGTTTTAATTCATTGTGTGAGTCAGTGAGTTAAGCGCCCCAAGGCAACATTAGGGCCGCTCCGCGGTTTTACATTAGCGCCGCTAATGTGTGCTTGGGGCATGCCATCTAATGTATGCATGGGGCGCTCAACTTGCTGAGTCAGGATAGTTTTTTCTGTGTTTCCTTTTTTTATTCGTTTCTTTTGTTTTGAGTCTTGCATGACTACCCTTCCCGACGATCTTATTATACCCTGAGGACACGGTTTGTTTCAAAAGTGTGCGGTGGGGGAGTTAGTATATGTCAGCTCGTTTACTTTTGTTAGCTTGCATTACTAGTAGTTAGAGCACGTTTTTTTAATTTTTTTTTGATGTTGCGCGTTGCTGATTTTGTGCGATTATATGCTGCTAGTCTTATGCCATTATATGCTATGATGAAGATGTTATGCGCGTGACTATGACCTCGAGCTGAAGAATGGAGTCAGAAGTCTAAAGAGGATGATCTCCCAGTTATCCACTGAATCCATCTTGACGTCTCAGGTAACTGTAGTTTCTTGCTGATCTTTATTAAAGAATGAGTGTGAGCATATATCGATGGACTGATTAGTGAGGACATCTCAAGTAAATTCAGTGTTTAATCTTTGGCATATAAGAAGTGCTTTTAGTATTGCAAAGTCTTGTCTTTGTTCTTGTTCGGGACGAACAAGTTTAAGTGTGGGGTATTTTGATGGAGCGTATTTATACGATCCATCGAGTTGTTTATTCCCATTTTTAAATGAATTTTGCGTGTGATAGATTACTTCTTTGTAGTGTTTCGCATCGTACGTGTATCAAGGCCACTTTCAAGATTTATGGCATTTTTGGAGAGTCGATGCAGAAATTGACGTTAAAGGAAGTGTGCATCTCAGTAAGTAAGGCGCCGGAAGAACACTTTATGTGCCTTAATGTCTTCATCCGGCGCGCAGCTAATGTCTTCATCTGGCGCGCTTCTAATGTCTTCATCCAGAGCGGACAGATGACTTCAGAATTGGGCCCACGGCCCAAAATCAGATTTAGAAGTTTGCTTCATTCAGAATTCTGCATTACCTAAAATACAGACTTGCCACAACAATTTTGAGAGAGTACTTAGCGACAATTCACAGCGGCAGAAGCGTGCGGAATTCTAGGCGGAGTACAATTCATCGCCGAAATTCCTATTCATGGCCGGAGTTACTATTCATCATAGATTACTATTCACAGTTTCAATATTGTTTCTAAATAGTTTATTCTCATTGTTTTAGATGACTCGTAGCAGCTAAACCTTTCGTTTAGTTTGGGGATTTTGTGTTGCAATGTACGGTTTGAGATATTTATGTTTCGTAATTCAATTTAGTAAATTCCTGTTCTTCGCTGAATTGCATGCTCTGATTATCAAGTTAGCATAGCCTAGCGGTGAAACTGAGTTGATATCTATTGTGTGATGTTGGATTGACTTCCCTATTAGCTAAGCCTAGCGGTATAACCTAATTGGTGTCGTTAATCGAGCAATCGTTAAACCTATTCGAGAAATTAGCGGTTGAGAGTAGATAGAACACTAGAGTCGACATTAACCTAGCGGGATTGTTAGACTAAGAACAATAGTTTACTAATTGATGCATGTTACAATCGATGATTACCAGTTGTAATGTATATCCCTGAACTGACTTTTCTCTGAATTTGACAACAACAAACATTCTTCCTACAACCCCCTTTTAGTGTGACAATTATTCGTAAACTCTATCGCTGATTGCTCTCTCGTGGGTTCGACCCTGCTTACAGCTTGCTAAATGTTAACAGGAGATTATAAATATAAGTTTGGCGCACACAACAAAGTACCGTCAAATTTTGGCGCCGTTGCCGGGGAGAGCAACATTCAGTATACGGTTCGAACTTTATTTTTCTTATTTTTCTTGTTTTGCTTGGTTTTGGTGCAGATTTGAAAAAAAAAAAAAAAAAAGAGGAATTCCTAACCCTAGTGAATAATGCCGCCGGGGAGGGTGTGAATAGTGTTACCGTAGTCTGATTGGAGATCAGAAGACCTTTTTCTAAGCGGACTGGGCTTGGTAAGCCCGGTCTGATTTAGTTTTCGTTTGAAATCCAATTGGTTCCGATTTCGTTTGAAATCCAACCCTAAAACCCCCAAATTTGATTTTTTGTTATTGATTATATTCAACTGATTTAGAGTTATTTGATTGTGTATATTGTAATTATTGAGTGCATTCCAATTGTTATTGTGGTGGAAAGAAACTCAAAATGATTACAGGATAATCGTGTTTTTCTTGATATATAATGTCTAGGATTATTGACGGGAAGTTCAATTTGACTGGAAAATCATGATGTTGGTGGAATGGTTATGTCAACATCGGGTACGTTTGGCATTTCTATTCCCGACGATTATAATCAAGAAGAGCATGAAATTTTGGATGAAATAAGTGATGAAAGTAGGACTAGTGATATTTGTAATTTCACAGTATCTTCGTTTGACAGATTTTGTGAACAAGCAGTTGCTGCAGCACACTCTTGTTCACTCGAAAATTGTCTCAGCAAACAATGAACAAGGCACAGGTTTGTTCACCCAGTTCGGCCAATCTGCCTACGTCTGGGGAGGACTATTCTCCAGTCCTCAATCCACTCAAACCAAAGGTCTCCACGTACACACGGTTACAACTCACGCAACCTATGCTACTCAACCTTGTGTGGATCACTTGACACAATCAGAACAAGCTCTGACTTGTGTCTGCACACCCTCTGCAATATGTCAATCTAGAATAGCTACAGACTTCTCAAGACTCAGCCTATTCTAAACTACAACTACTCAGTAGGGTTGCTGTAGCAACTGCTGTAACACACAGCTGAAGCACAAATGTCCGCGTCGCTCCAAGGCCTTCCACCGAGCCGATCGAACAATTCCACGAGCGCTGCACACTCTGGAATACTCCCCCTCACTCAGTGACCACCTGTCACTAGCGAGTACTGCCGCACGACACTTGACCGAGCCTTCCACCCGTCAGTTCTTCCGCGGCTGCCCTTGATCAACCAACAAGCTCCACGGCTCTGAATTGGCTTCCAGATCAAGCTCGAATCGGACTCTGCAAGTCCTGATTCCCTTCTGCTATAATCACCATAGCTCTGCGCTCACGCTCTGCTCTCGGGTGATGATCGAAGAATTCATCCGTCGCACACCAAAGATTGCTTTCTCTGAAATCTGTGTATGCACTCGTGTATCCCTCAGCTTCGATCAACCTCTCAGCTCTGAACACCTCTCGCTTAAATAGCAGCACCAGCTTTAAGCAATGTCCAGGTTTAGGCAATGTCCCAAAAGGAACAATTATCTCCTAAAATCTAGGAGATTAGATTTGATATTTATCTTCAAAGCAAATCTCCTTCTCTGACTAGTAAACCTCTCTGGAATATACTCCACAGCATATTAGAAATTCTTCAGATGCTTTCCGTAGAGATTCCAGCCCTTCAAGACACGCCCAGGTTGCTGCTGCTTCTCGGACAGATGAACCAGCCAGTTGAACAAGCTCCTGCTGGAGCATCCCCTGCTGCAGCTGCTTGCTAGTTCACTTCTGCTGTCTGCTTGATTATTTGAGCTGCAGCAACTCCTTCTTCATTTGTGCTGGTTTTGTCAAACACTGCCATACTTGCATCATCAATCTCCCCCTTGGCATTTTGACAAAACCTTAGACCATATGCACTCTCCCATGAACCAGAAAAAAACTCTGAATACTCTAAAAAGAAAAGATCCAACAATAGAGAGTAAGAGTAAATAGGTGTGGCCACACTCGGCCATAGCACAACCACGCAGGGTCAGCAAAACAAATAAAAAGGTTCATCAGTAGCAAATAGCATCTTCTCTCCCCCTTTTGTCATAGATGCTCAAGGGGCCTGCTCCTCTTCTGCCGGGAACTCCAGGTCTCTGAGGAGGCTTCTGATCTGTCCACGTCTAGCGTCCCTTCGTTTAGCTTCTGCTTCAAGAATGACCAGCTCCGATCTGAGATGGCTCACAATTCTGGCGCGGAGGGCTGATTGGATTGTTGCAGCAGGGGGAAGAACATCCTCCAGGGGAGCTGGAGCTGAAGCTGCATTACCTACCATGAGTAGATCCCCATATGCTATGTCCACTGCATGTTTTCCTTGAACAATTTGTGATCAACAGTGAAGACCTGCAGTTCCTCAGAAAGTCCTTCAGTAAGCTCACAAAGCTCCGGATGCTAGGATACCGTCATCCCATAGATGAGGGAGGGGAGCACAATGGGCTTGCTGGAGGAAGCTCTGCCGGCATGAGTAGCCAGCTGGGGAAACATCACACTGCCCAGGCTGATGCGCCTCCTTTTCCCAATGGAGTAGAGAAGGTTAGAAAAGTCTCTGCTAACCTTCCCCCTGTGAGAGCTAGGAATCCAGTTTCTGATGCCCAGATGATACAGCAGGGCATTCTTGGAGGTTAGCTCAGCAGCACTGAGGTTGGACCGCCCCAAGACAGGCACACTCCCCCTGTCAAAACTTTAGCCAATATCTCTGGCTGAACAATAGTGGGGGCTCTGGCATTCTCATGAATCCCAAGAAATTCATCAATTTTTTCAGGAGTAATAGAAACTGACTTACCCCGTACCCAACTCCTTCCATACTCATCTGCTCCTTCCTCTCCAAACTTCTCTTCCATATTTACAATAAATTCCCTAACCAGAGCAATATTGAATCTGAATGGAAAGGTTAGGGACTTGAGCAGGTTTACCTCTGTGAGAAGCTGAATGATTGCTGCTGATTTGTACTTGTCTAGGTCCAGCCTCTTCTCTGACACAATGTGCTTCCGCTCAACAGCACTCCAGGATTGAGAAGCACTCCGATTCCTGAACCAAATACCTCCCACGGTGATTGCAGTTGTGTCAACAAATGTGGGACCTCTTGCAGACGGTTCACCAGGGGCATCTGTAATTTCTTCACTTGATTCTTCTTCTTCACTGCTGGAGACTGGGACTAGGATGGGAGTTTTTCCTTTGTCTGATGAAGGGGGAGGATGTGCTGCAGCAGGTTCTTGTTCAGGGGACTCAGCAATTGTTTCCTCCCCTTCATCCATAATGCCTGGGGACATAACAAGAGTTCTGCACTCTTCTTCTGCTGAACCTGCTACAGCATCCGCTGTAGCATGTTCTTCTTCAGCGACTTCCTCAGCCACAGCCTCTTCAGATGGCACCGCGACACTGGAGACAGGTTCTCCGCCACGTACCAGGCGCCTTCTTTTCTGCGATGTTCCTTCGTGTGGGGAGGGCTCTCTGTGCGACACAGGGAGAGGTGCTGGTTCCCACACCACCACATCCAGTTGCTGAGCAGGGGCTTCATTGCGCGACTTGGTTCTTCTTTCAGACCTGCCTTGTCGGTCTACTGCCAGATTCTTCTTCAACCCGCGCGTCTTCACCATTGTAGCTAAATTGCAGACGGTTTGAGGAACGTACAGAGGATGATCGGCAACGATTTTGGGAAGCACCTTGCACCTTGTCTTTGCCCTAGAAAAAGATTTACCCGTTATTTTCTTTTCTATTTTTGAAGTTGTTAGATCACGTGCCTCTCATGTGCCTCCTCCCATCATTAGCAACCAAAAACATGTGAACAAGCTTATTCTCGGCCAGGTTGCTATAGCACATGCGAGCTAGTTCACCTGCTTTGTTCAGACAACAGCTTTGCTCGGGGGATCCTTAAGAGTTTCTGATGGAGATTTCTTTACCCACACCTGAGATACGCCATAGTCTCTCCTTTTCTGACCTTCCAGCCTCTTATCTCTTCGTTTGTCATGTTTGGGTTTCCATATCTGTAAAACCTGTGGTTTTCCTTTGTTTTTCGCGATCCAGTGCCCTTGTGCAGCAGTCTTAGCAGTCATCCTCCGCGATTCTTTCCAGCAAGGAGCTTTTCTTGAAGCTACAAGATACGCGGTCTTTATGCAGCATGTGTTGGTTCTGGATTTTGCTCCCCCTTTTTCAACTGAAGAGAATTTGTGCAGCTGCTTCAGATTTGAGGTAATCTTCTGATTCCCAACACTTGTACAAAAGCCCCTTTTATTCTGAGCCTTTAGCTTTGTTCTAGAAAAATGATGTGCCCGGTGCTGCAGCAACCTCTTGTTCACATGCCTAGTTCCATCTTTCTCTGCAGGTTTTGAAGAGTCATCTGAATCATTCTTTTCATCCATCTCAGCATTCGAGGCTTTAATGAAAACTGTCCCTCTAGAGCTTTCTTCACCAGTATATCCAAGCCCTGTTCTCCCTTTTCCAAGTCTTTGGTAAGACAGTATTTCGTCCAAGATATTATTCTGCGGATCAGCTGTCTTGGCTGTTGCTGGAGCAGATCCAACAGATATCTGTCTTTCAGAGTCTTCCCTTTTCAGAATGGTGACTTGATTATTGGATGAGAAAAGATTTTTCTTTCGTTCTTCTTCCAAGAGATTGACTCTGTCAGTCAATGCTTGATTAGTCTGAAGAAGTGCCTCACACTGCTCGAGAATCTTCCTCAGATAGTCAACAAGGCTGTCAGATGGGTCCTCTTCATCTTCACTTTCAGATACTTCAATCCCATAGTAAAATTCTTCCTTCTTTAGTTCTTTGAGGTTGAAATCTGATACACTGGTCAGCACAACACAGTTTTCTTCATCACTTTCATCAGAGTCACTCCATTTTGCTGTCATGGACTTACTGTTCTTTTTCTCTGAGTTTTTGAGGGGTTTGCTTGGACAGTCAGCCTCAATGTGTCCATACCCTTCACAGTTCCAGCATTGAACTCCCTTTTTCATTTCTTTCTTCTCATCTTCATCCTGAGCTGGTTCCTTCCCTTTCCTTTTATTCTCACCACCTCTTCTGAATTGATTTCGTGATGAGGAGCTTTTCCCATTTCTTGAGTCCATGTTCTTCAGGAGTTTTCCAAGATTCTTGACAAGCATACTCAGCTGATCATCTGGAACTGTCTTCTTGGCTTCTGTTTCAGCTTTCAGTCCAACATTCTTGTCCTTGGGAGTGGTGTCCTCTTTAACCAATTTCATCTCAAATTGTTTGAGAGACCCCATCAATTCTTCCAACCTCATGAATCTGACATTTTGAGCTTCTTCTATGGCTGTCATTTTCATGTCAAATTTTGAGGGCAGCGATCTGAGAACCTTCCTGATCAGCTTCTCTTCAGGGATAGGTTCACCAAGGGCATGGGCTTCATTTGCAAGATCACAGAGTTTAGCATTAAACTCAGTGACAGTCTCCTCTTCCAGCATTCTCAGATTCTCAAACTGAGTGGCAATGATCTGGAGTCTTGACAGCTTCACTCTATCAGTTCCTTCATGTGCTGTTTGCAGAATTTCTCATGCTTGTTTGGCCATGTCACAGTTTGAAATAAGTTTGAAGTTATTGGCATCAACTGCAGCAAAAATTGCATTCAGGGCCTTTGAATTTCCAGTTGCTGCAGCACCTTCTTCAGCAGTCCATTGTTCTTCAGGCTTTATCCTTGTGACTCCTTGTTCATCCATGGTGATTGGGGGAGACCACTGAATTACGACAGCTCTCCATGTCTTCTCATCAATAGCCTTGAGAAAGGCTTTCATTCTAGCTTTCCAATATCCATAGTTGCTCTCTTCCAACAATGGAGGTCTGCTTGTGCTCTGTCCTTCCTTCATTTTCTTGGCTTCTTCAGAGACACTGTAGGATCTTTAACTCTGTGTGTTGAGCTCCCGCTCTGATACCAATTGTAATTTCACAGTATCTTCGTTTGACAGATTTTGTGAACAAGCAGTTGCTGCAGCACACTCTTGTTCACTCGAAAATTGTCTCAGCAAACAATGAACAAGGCACAGGTTTGTTCACCCAGTTCGGCCAATCTGCCTACGTCTGGGGAGGACTATTCTCCAGTCCTCAATCCACTCAAACCAAAGGTCTCCACGTACACACAGTTACAACTCACGCAACCTATGCTACTCAACCTTGTGTGGATCACTTGACACAATCAGAACAAGCTCTGACTTGTGTCTGCACACCCTCTGCAATATGTCAATCTAGAATAGCTACAGACTTCTCAAGACTCAGCCTATTCTAAACTACAACTACTCAGCAGGGTTGCTGTAGCAACTGCTGTAACACACAGCTGAAGCACAAATGTCCGCGTCGCTCCAAGGCCTTCCACCAAGCCGATCGAACAATTCCACGAGCGCTGCACACTCTGGAATACTCCCCCTCACTCAGTGACCACCTGTCACTAGCGAGTACTGCCGCACGACACTTGACCGAGCCTTCCACCCGTCAGTTCTTCCGCGGCTGCCCTTGATCAACCAACAAGTTCCACAGCTCTGAATTGGCTTCCAGATCAAGCTCGAATTAGACTCTCCAAGTCCTGATTCCCTTCTGCTATAATCACCACAGCTCTGCGCTCACGCTCTGCTCTCGGGTGATGATCGAAGAATTCGTCCGTCGCACACCAAAGATTGCTTTCTCTGAAATCTGTGTATGCACTCGTGTATCCCTCAGCTTCGATCAACCTCTCAGCTCTGAACACCTCTCGCTTAATAGCAGCACCAGCTTTAAGCAATGTCCAGGTTTAGGCAATGTCCCAAAAGGAACAATTATCTCCTAAAATCTAGGAGATTAGATTTGATATTTATCTTCAATGCAAATCTCTTTCTCTGACTAGTAAACCTCTCTGGAATATACTCCACAGCATATTAGAAATTCTTCAGATGCTTTCCGTAGAGATTCCAGCCCTTCAAGACACGCCCAGGTTGCTGCTGCTTCTCGGACAGATGAACCAGCCAGTTGAACAAGCTCCTGCTACAGCATCCCCTGCTGCAGCTGCTGCTAGTTCACTTCTGCTGCCTGCTTGATTATTTGAGCTGCAGCAACTCCTTCTTCATTTGTGCTGGTTTTGTCAAATACTGCCATACTTGCATCATCAATATTGAACAAGTAAACAAAACAGCTCCACCTGAGCACGATGATGAGTTCATGATGCGTAATAATACTATTTGGAAATTTTTTGCTTTTAATGATGGGTCGGAATGGTGAACAACATGAATGTTGAAGATTATGTTACAAACATTAGTTTAATTTTTTTTCATTACTCATATAATTTTACAGGTAATGATGATGACACTCCTACATAAGATATTTAGGGATCGGTTCAATCTGATAAAGACATTCAAGGATCATCGCAGGCCACACAAATGTTACAGAACCTAAAAGAAGCACTCTAGGTGGAAAAGCAGTTCGACTATCTAAAGGACATGTTCCTTGTTAAACATTAGTTTATGTGTTGAACCTCATCACTAGTGTAGATTGTAACTTATAACTTTTGAATTCTTTGAGATGAACATGATCTTCAAATCTATACTATCAAAATGCTTTGAAATGAATTTGATCTTCAAATCTATACTAGCAAAATAAAAGCGCTTAAACCTTGAGGAGAAGAGCTCGGCTGCGATTTATTTCCAGAAAAAGCCGCTACTCATAGTAATGGGTTGCTCCATTTTTTAGTAAAGCCGCTATTGTTAGTAGCGGTTTGTTATATTTAACGAACTTAGTGCCCTATGATACCTTTTGAGCACAAACCTTTATTGCGAGTAGCGACTTGTTATTTTTATCTATTTGGATATCAGGTAGGATCTAATTCGTTATTTATTGATCTAGTAGATCAAATCGCTATTGCCAGTAGCGATTTGACCAAAAAATAGGTTAAACCGATATTGACAGTAGCGATTTTATTTAATTGATGGAAAATATAAAATATTTTATGGAAGAATGGCAAAAAATATAGCAAATTTTATATGTATGGTAAAAGTGAAAAATTTTCTTTTAATCAAAGCTGGAGGTTTATGGTTTTACCGGGTCTATTGGTTTGTAAATTATTTAAAGGCAAATACTTGAAGACTTGGATTGTACTAGGTTAATTACATTATTATTCAAATACAACTTCCTAGAGCATCTCCAAGGGAAGCCTGTAAACAGGTCCATTAGCTATAATATCCAATTTTACATCGAAAATATAGATTTTCTAGAGTCGCCAAATCTGCTATAATTTATAATTTTAGAGAATCAATTCTGGAATCGCCAAGGCAGCTCTATACTTCTCTATAATTTTAGAGAATCAATTTTGGAGTCACCAAATCTGCTAGTGGACTTCCATCACTATCCCGCGTTTATTGTTGTTGGAGGCGGAGAGGCCACAGATATTCTCGACGCCGTTCGCGGAACCTAGGAAGCTGCTTCTTGCCTCCGTGCTGCTTCCACAGTCCTTCGACTCGGCTTTAGCTTGTTCCTATACGCTCCATTAGGGTTCATCTCTCTGAAGCTTCAGCGAAATCCGTCATCTTACAGTTCCAGAAGCGGAGCTTCCATTTCGGCTTCCATACAGTCGATTGAGATATTTCTAGGTTCGTATGTGTGGTTGATTATTTATACATGCACTGTTGATTGGGGATTGCTCGGTGATATTTTGTTGTTGATTTATTTGATTTGGTTTGGTGTTGCTTCGTTCTTGATCGGAATCGGCGTCCTATTGTTTAGATCATTGCTCGGTTGATTAGGTTTGAGTTTTGAAAATCCTGGTTGAATGGAAAACTGCATGAAGTTAGGGTTCCGTGGTTGTTGAAATTAGTTTGATCCGTGCAGTTGAATGTTTCCTTTAAATTCGTTGATTTTTTGATGGTATTTGTGAATTCTGTTTTGATTTTAGAGAGAATGGCAAAGAGTTACTTCAAGGAAGAGCATGAACTTGGTAAATGCTCCCTTTAATTGTCATAATGATGGTGATTAGAGTAGAAAGATGTATTCTTTATGTGTTGAGTCTTGTTGTTGTTGATATTTCAGAGAAAAGAAGCGCAAAGGCCTCAAGAATTAGGGAGAAGTACCCTGATAGAATTCCGGTGAGGCGTTCTTTGCATCTTCAAAATATTATTGATTGTGGAATCATGAATTTTTTAGATGCTTGACCTTTTTCTGCCGTGGTGGGATTGTCAAGATGATTTCTAATGAAATTATTTTGTCTTGACCTACATCTTCATTGATAATAATAACAATGTGCATGATCAAATAACCTGCAGTGTTGCTGGGTATTCTTTTTCAAATGAAGCACCTGTAGCGACCTTTTCCCTGCAACATTGAATATTGAATCTTCCTTTATGTAGATATAGGAAACTTGTATTTATATTGCTAGATATCTTGGTGCTATTTCAAATGCTAACAAAAATTCTGTCAACCTTTGTAAGTGATGGGGCACATTCAGTACATCAGACTATCATTTTCCTTGCTAGACACTGAATTACACTCACATCAGTAAAGATTGAACCTCACATTGGTTAATTCAAAAGGCTTGTATGTTCAATATTTTTTCAGAAGTTTCTTAAAGCTACCTATGTGTGTTTGAATTTATACAGTTTCTTATGTCATTTGACTGATTTATATGTGTATTGCGAAGTATCTCCTGGCAGGATCCTGCAACCATGACTTAGCTCTCTAACAATTGTCGTAATTAAAAATTACAGGTATCTTGTTTCAGCTGACTTAACTGTTGGACAATTTGTATATGTTATTCGAAAAAGAATTAAACTGAGTGCAGAAAAGGCCATCTTCATATGTGAGGACAACATGCTGCCACCCACAGGTATGTTTAGTAAAATCCCAAGTTGATGTGATGAAACCTGTGTTGCCAAGTCTCTTACAAGTAGTATTTATGCACAGGTGCTATAATGTCTGCCATATATGAAGAGAAAAAGGACGTAGATGGGTTCCTCTACGTAACTTACAGCAGAGAGAATACTTTCGGAGATGCTGCAACCTGGACTAATTTCTCTTCAAGAGACCATTGCAAAATCTGAGTTTCATGGATGTGTAGTTGCAACTCATGAATGCGTACCTTGATATATTGAGTTTCTGTTTTTGTTATGTTATCATATATTGAGTTTCATGGATGTGTACATTGATATATTGAGTTTCTGTTTTTGTTATGTTATCATATATTGAGTTTCATGGATGTGTACATTGATATATTGAGTTTCTGTATTTTGTTTCAATCTGTTTTGTAAATTTCTAAATATACAAAACCATTATGCATAATCCCATTTGAGCACAAATTATTTTTCATCATCTAAATTATATATAACTAATATAATATTATAATTTAACTAATCGTTTTACCTAATGCCATGCTGTTATAGTTAGTATATAAATAATCAGATTAAGAGAAATGACACAATTTAATTGAAGTACCTCTCTTTAATAAGTATCATGTAACTTATTTATTTGAAGTCAGAAGTGTCAAACATATTAATTTAGCTTTTGTTGAGAGCGAGAAGGAAGGAAGGACCGACACGCACAAATAAAACAACAAATTTTTTCTCTCCAGAAATTTTCACTTCTCCGAGATCTGATCTGACCGACGAGAAGAGAAAAGTCAAGAAGAAGGCATTTGTGGCGATGGATCTGGCACACGAGGAGCTTCAATTCCTATCCCTCCCTGACATCCTCCGGGAATCCATTTCCATCCCCAAACTCTCCGCCAAGACCTTCTACTCCATAACCCTAACCCTACTCTTCCCCCTCTCCTTCGCCATCCTCGCCCACTCCCTCTTCACCCACCCAATCCTCAACCACCTCAGCTCCACCAATCCATCATACCTCTCCGACCCAGCCCTGGCCCGCCGCCAATGGACCAAGCTACTCACTTTCCAGTTCTCCTACCTCCTCTTCCTCTTCGCCTTCTCCCTCCTCTCCACCGCCGCCGTCGTCTTCACCGTCGCGTCCCTCTACACCTCCAAGCCTGTCTCCTTCTCCTCCACCATCTCTGCTATCCCCAGGGTCTTCAAGAGGCTGCTCATCACCTTCCTCTGGGTCACCCTCCTCATGCTCCTCTACGACCTTCTTTTCGTTTCTGCGCTCGTCCTCTTGCTGGTCGCCATCGATATGGAGAGCGCCATGCTGCTCTTTTTCTCCATGCTGCTCGTCTTCATGCTCTTCCTCGTCGTTCATGTCTACATCACCGCTCTTTGGCACATGGCCAGCGTCGTGTCCGTGCTAGAGCCCATTTACGGGTTGGCTGCCATGAAGAAGAGCTTTGAGTTGTTGAAGGGGAGAACCAAGATGGCCTACATCTTTGTCTTCGGCTACTTGGCCATCTGCGGGATCATCAATCTCATCTTCGGAGCAGTGGTGGTGCACGGAAGCAATGTGTTTGTGAGGATAGTCGTTGGTGGGTTCCTCGTTGGTCTTCTGGTCATTGTGAATTTGGTGGGCTTGTTGGTACAGAGTGTCTTCTACTATGTCTGCAAGAGTTATCATCATCAGGGGATTGACAAGTCAGCTCTGCACGACCATCTTGGCGGATATCTGGGCGAATATATCCCTCTCAAGAGTAGTGTGCAGATGGAGAGCATGGAAGCTTGATGTTCCAGATCATTTACATGCCTTATATTCATAAAGATTCAGAAGAAAAATATGCAAGCCTAAACCCTAAAGGTTGTTCGCTGTTCTTGCTTTTAAGGTATGTTCCATGTTTCTTCGTTTACTGCTGTAATAATACGATTTAGAGTCGTGTATAAATTTATTTTTACATAGAACCTTTGTCACTACTCGATGCTGTTATAAACAGATGTTGGCAGTTGAAATTGTTTTGCTCTGATGGTAACAAAATCTAGCGGTTCAATAGATCACAATGCTGTGGATATGGGATTTGCATTCTGGAGAGCAAAAATCACCTTAATTGAAAGTTTTCACTTGTATTATTAGGAGAATTTTTCAATACTGCCATTTTTTGAAAATTGAGTTTTAGAAAAGGCATAATTTGAAGTTTTGTTTAGAAACTGTCATCTTTTTGGAAAGCCGCTCTGGGCAAATGTGGCTTTTCAAAAAGGTTTAAGTTAATCTGTACAGTCAGCGTCTAGTTGGATGTCATATAAGATATTTAATGAAAAAAATTATCAAATATTTTTTTTCATTAAATATCAAACCGTCATCTTTCCCATGCACGACTGACATGTTGATGCTACGGAGCAGCCAGTTGTACACTAAGGCGGCTTTCCAAAAAAGATAACATTTTCTAAACAAAACTTCAAGATATGATTTTTTTCAAAATAGGATTTTAAAAAGATGACGGTTTGATAATTTTTCTGATTAGGGTGCGTCTCCAAAGAATGAAAGAAAGTGATTCCTTGTTCCCTAAATAATAAAGATGACAAGGATAAAAGTCTCTGGATTTTAGCACCAAGTGTGAACATAGAAATTTCCTAGCAAATTGCCCTAATCTGACTTTCTTCCTATCTCAATCTGGAAGAAAACTAATGGGGTGCGCCTTCTTTATTGATTCCTTTCTTTGGGTCATAGAGAGAAATAAGCTGTGGCAGACTCGGTTATTTTTCTCATAGCCAATTGTAGACGTGTAATCTCCCCGACAGTATACTAGCATAAGAAAAGTTTCAGGTTGCATCAATAATCAACTCAATTTTCTTATGCTGTCTATATGAATTATGAAGTAGGGGTAGCTTTTTCGGCAAACAAATATTCCCGATTACTTTCGAATTTGTAAAAGTGGAAGCATTTTGTTTTCTTCGACCCTTCTCACCTCTACCATAAAACAGAAGGGTCTGATTAGGATTTTTATCATAACAATATATATATCATTATACCTCTATCTAAAACTACCGAATAAATCTGTTTTTTCCTCTCGTGGAGGTAGCCAAAGCTATATTGATGAACCATGTAAAATCTCTGTCTGTCACAACACATTGCTACTTTGAACTAGTATGCAAAGGCTGTTTATTGCTGCAGAGGCGGGAAACATTTTAGGGACTCGGTTAGTTAGAAAGAAAATGGGTTCTAGTAAACAATGATAATGCAGACCCAACCGTTTTACCAATTATGTAATTTATACTAATGTGAGCTACTCCAGCTGCTGTATCTATAGACTTGTTTTCCATTGCTCATGGTATTCCTATGTCATCTTGCGAAGGATGGCTAAGCCAGAGTCGTCAGCCATATTTACAATCACCCTTGAAGAGTAGTAAAAAAAAAAACGGAAAATATCATGGAACAAAACCATTTGGCTGAAGTTCAAACGGAACGACCCATCTTTTGAGTCGAGTGTACTACAAAATTTCGGAGACAAAACTAAAGCTTTCTGCAGTTGAGGTTAACAATTGGCAAATGCTGAGAACGAAATTGGTCTCGAAACATTTGATAGCCGGCCACTGGTTCTGCGAAACTGGTCCCCATATGAGAATTGTTCTTGTTGGATCGTTAGTTAGCTGTTCCTGTGGAGTAACAGAGTTTGTCTACCCAGTAGGTATAGCACCAGAGAGATGTGTTACCCAACAGGTATTGCAGTAGCGAAATAGTAAATATGGAAAACTAAATACGCTTACTCGGTGATTTATAGTGGAAACCTCAGCACACTACCTTCCAGTATCCTCTGGAAGGGTTTGTGAATCGATCGGTTTCGATATTTAGGATATTCTTGCTAAATACAAAAGACTAAGCTTCTCACTACTACACTTCGTACAAGCTCTAACTTATCTTTGTTACTCTAGTTCAATCCAACCCTCGAACCGATCTAACCCACTCTCGAACACAATCGCTCAAGCTTCTAATGCTCACAGGTAGCCTTTTGTCCGAGTCGCACACTTCTCTTTTCGCTCTCCGCTTTTTTCGCTCTCTTAATGCTTGTGTTCTTGCTCGGCCGTTTTTTTTACTTGTAGCACCAAGGATACTTCTAGGATTTTCTTTTGTTAGGATTCTCTTTTATCCAAATCAAATATTCCCTATTCCGAATATACATCTCTACTAATAAATATGAAGGTTTATCTAATAGAATTGGATTTGCTTCCATATTTATTAAGTAGATATATTCGTTAAGCTCAAAGTATATCCCATAATATATTTGGGCTTGATGATAACTTCCCATAAATTTATCATCAAATATCTTTGGATCTTCTTAGGATATTCTTTAAGATCAGTCCAAATCTCATACTAGAGAAATATCTTCTTGATTTGATAAGAACTTCCCATAAAGTTTTTATCAAATATTTTCTACATATCTTCTTTCCTATTCGCCTTGTTGCATTTAATGGAGTGATGCACACTAATTATTAATTAGTTAAGTGTTTGTTATCACCAAAATCTTAGAAATCCAACAAATTCCCCTTTTGATGATGAAAACACTTCTTCGATAAGCATGAAACAACACAAAAAAATGTGATCATGAAATACACGGTGTTTCAGAAGTGCCCTATTCAATTCTTTATCATGGTAGCATGTATGATCATTCCCGATCAGGCGTAGCACCGATTAGTACCCTCTCAGAAAAACATGTGTTTAGAGAAGAATATTTCACTTCCTCCTCAGTTTGTGCATCCTCTATATTACTTCCCCCTTTTGGCATCATCAAAAAGAAACCGTTAGAAACAAGTTAAAGACCACATCAAATTAGAAACTTCATTTATCAATCATATCCGGATGCTGTACGAAGTGGCACCAATTGCAAGATAGGAGGCATAATTTAAGACTAACGTAGATATAGCACTTCTTCGTATGGAAATTCTTTTTAAGAGCTTTATAGTGTTCATCCCTGTACCAATTGTTGGATTGTTAGTTAGCTGTTCTTGTGGGGTAACAGATTTTGTCCTATACCCAGTAGGTATTGCACCAGAGAGATGTGTTACCCAACATGTATTGCAAAAGCGGAATAGTAAATATGGAAAGTTAAATACGCTTACTCGATGATTTATAATGGAAGCCTCGGTACTTAATCAAGCAAATGAGTGAAACCACTACCTTCTAGTATCCTCTGGAAGGGTTTGTGAATCGATTGGTTTTTATATTTAGGATATTCTTTCTAAGTACAAAAGACTAGGCTTCTCACTAGTACACTTCGTACAAGCTCTAACTTATCTTTGTTATTCTAGCTCAATCTAACCCTCGAACCGATATAGCCCACTCTCGAACACAATCGCTCAAGCTTCTGATGCTCACAAGTAGCTTTTTATCCGAGTCGCACACTTCTCTTTTTCGCTCTCTGCTTTTTTTGCTCTCTTAATGCTTGTGTTCTTGCTTGGCTGTTTTTCCTTTTTGTAGCATCAAGGATACTTCTAAGGTTTTCTTTGTTAGGATTCTCTTTTATCCAAATCAAATATTCCCTTATTCCGAATACACATCTCTACTAATAAATAAGAAGGTTTATCTAATAGAATTAGATTTGCTTCCATATTTATTAAGTAGATATATTCGTTAAGCCTAAAATATATCTGATAATATATTTAGGCTTGATGATAACTTCTCAAAAAGTTATCATCAAATATCTTCGGATCTTCTTAGGATATTCTTTAAGATCAGTCCAAATCTCATCTTAGAGAAATATCTTTTTGATTTGATAACAACTTCCCATAAAGTTGTTATCAAATATCTTCTACATATCTTCTTTCCTATTCGCCTTGTTGCATTTAATGAAGTGAAAATCTTTCCTACACACTAATTAGATTAATTAGTTAAGTATTTGTTATCATCAAAACCTTCGGAATCCAACAATTCTCTTGAGAGCGTCGCATTCCTCCCTGGTGTGGGTTAAATTTCAAGGTTTAGCACCGCATATGAGGAAGGAAACTGAGCAAGATTCGGGAGACCTCTGAGAGCAGATGGCTTTACTGCCAGAAATGATAAGTGAATGTACGCAAAGTTTATGCGGAATGAACTTTATGAGACATACAATACACATTCGATAATGCACTTTTTATTAATGTAATTTCAGCAATGTTCTTTTTCTGAATGCACTTTTTCGGACATCTATAATGAACTTTAAAATATAAAAAAAAAACTTTTTATGTATATCTCTGTTGGATCGTAGTTAGTGCTTCTTCAGGGGATCACATGAGATTCCTTCAAGCTATTGTTCTATGATGAAATACAATCCACCAGCATTGAATACACACATAAAGATGGGGCTGTTACTCAAGCGGAGTCAAGGGGCCAAGGCCTTCAAGGTCCCCCTAAAGGACGGTCATTAAAGAGCGAACGATACTCGAGGTAAAGGGATGGACAAGCTACTATAAACAGGGACCTAGGCAGCATTGTTAAACATCAAAAATTCATCTAAAAAGAGTCTATCTTGGTCTTAGGCTAGTTACAATGGAGGTGTTGAATGGGGGATTAAGTAGTTGCATAGGTTTAATGAGATTGTTGAATGATGTGTTGAATATGAGTTGGATTATTTGGGGTTGAATTGATTAAATATGTTGAATGAAGATGTGGTGGGGACCATGTGTGACACGTGGCGAGCTCTGATTGGCTGGAATAATGATAAGCCATGTGTCGCTTGTTTATTGGTTGACTGATTTTTTTTTAGATTTCTATATAATCAAAATTATTTGACGTCAAATATTTCATAGTAATTAAATTTTAATTTTTATACCAAATTTCATATTTTTGTATGCTCTATAAATACATACTCGCTTCATTTGATTTGGACACCGAAAAAAAAACCTCCATCTTCTCCATTAAACCCTTCTTTTTAGCGAAATGGATCCCAACAATAATTCATTTTCTACCCAAATCCCTACAGTTATCTATTTCAAAATCAACATTTCATCCAACAAAATACTCAAAATACTCCAAACTATGGGTTTGCATCAAATTTCGTCATGCCTTCATCTGCTCCAAATTATCGTCCATATTATGGATCAATGATATCATATTCATCTCAAGCACCACTTTATTATTCCTCTACTCCAAAGCAAATGAACTATGTTCAAGTGGTAAGAGTGGACATTTCAATTTAATGTCAGAATGGCTCGCTGTCCGTGATTAGCCACGTTATGGTAGTCAGGTAGAAGGAAATGCTGGTTCTAAAAGTAGCGGATCTAAGAGAGCCCGCGACAGTGATGCAGATGACTCCAACTCTGTAGGATCTTGTGCTCGTCTAATGCGGAGGGATGCAACAAAAAAAGGGTCAAAAGAAAGGCAAGGGCGCAGCCTTGGAAGTGGTCAATGAAGAGTGTAATGAATTTAAACAATTTAAGGAGCAAGAGTTGGAACGATTAGAAAAAATAGCCATAAGGCAAGAGGAGGCAAACCAATTGATGAAAGAACGAACTGAAGCGAAGAAGATGAAAATATTTATGAAGCTAAGTTTAAAGGAACATCTCGATGACCGGAGCAAAGAGCTGTTGGAGAAGTTGAGCAACAATCTATTTGGAAAGTAATTTTTGTTGTTACTGTCTACTTTAATTTTGTGTTGTCGATGTCTTCTTTAATGTTGTGTTGTCACTGTCTGCTTTAATTTTGTATTGTCAATGTCTTCTTTAATATTGTATTGTCAATCTCTACTTTAATAATGGGAGTTTGTCAGTAGTCCGTGACCCTTTTTATTAATGCAATCCTTGACTTTCGATTTCTAATGAGAGAATCCAATCTTTTTGATTACCCGATTGATGTTGGAGAACTTGAGCAACGATCTATTTGGAAAGTAATGTTATGTTTTCACTGTCTTCTTTAATTTTGTGTTGTCGATGTCTTCTTTAATGTTGTATTGTCAGTCTCTACTTTAATAATGGGAGGTTGTCAGTAGTCCATGACCCTTTTTATTAATGCAATCCTTGACTTTCGATTTCCAATGAGAGAATTCAATCCTTTTGATTACCTGATTGATGTTGGAAAGTAATGTTACGATCTATTTGGAAAGTAATATTGTGTTGTCACTATCTTTTTTAATTTTGTGTTGTCGATGTCTTCTTTAATGTTGTGTTGTAACTGTCTACTTTAATTTTGTGTTATCAATGTCTTCGTTAATGTTGTATTGTCAGCTTCTACTTTAATAATGGGAGTTTGTTAGTAGTCTGTGACCCTTTTTATTAATGCAATCCCTTGACTTTCGATTTCTAATGAGAGAATCAAATCCTTTTGATTACCCAATTTCTTATAAATGGGTACTCATTCTCGGATTGATATACTAGTGCCATAAATCTCATTTTACAAAAAATATCAATGGATCCATCCGAATTTCCTTTTGATATCGGAGCTTACAAAAGAAAGTCTGAAATCGAAGAGAGGTATATCCTCAACCGGTTTAGGGAGCGTCGAAACAAAGTAGAGGAAGACTATGTGCGCCGTGGCAAGAGAAAACATTACAAAAGAGATCATGCTGCTGTGAACAAAAGACTGATTGACGACTACTTTGATGATCAACCTACATATGCTGATGCAATGTTTCGACGGCGATATCGGATGCGAAAACATGTTTTCCTTCGGATCGTTAAGGACCTATCAAACAGTGACAACTACTTCACTCAAAGAGTAAATGCAACGAATAAAGAAGGTATATCTCCATTAGGAATATGTACCACAACCATACGAATGTTAGCATATGGTGTGGCGGCCGATGCAGTCGATGAGTACATCAAAATAGGAGGTACTACAGCATTGGAGTGCTTGCATAAGTTCTATAAAGGGATCATAAGATTGTATGAGCAAGAGTATCTAAGAGCCCCAACTCAAGATGACCTGCAAAGAATATTGAACGTTAGTGAAATGCGGGGATTCCCAGGGATGATTGGGAGTATTGATTGCATGCATTGGGGATGGAATAATTGTCCTACAGCGTGGGAAGGTCAATTTACTCGAAAAGATAAGGGAACCACCACTGTTATTCTTGAAGCAGTTGCCTCTCATGATCTATGGATATGGCATGCCTTTTTTGGATGTCCAGGAACACTGAACGATATAAACGTTCTAGACCGTTCACCAGTATTCGATGATGTTGAATAGGGCAATACTCCAAGAGTGAATTTCTTCGTGAATCAACATCCATATGACATGGCATACTATCTAGCTGACGGAATTTACCCTTCTTATCCGACTTTCGTCAAATCAATAAGACTTCCTCAAAGTGAACCAGATAAGTTATTTGCAAAATATCAGGAGGGATATCGGAAGGACATCACATGCATTTGGAGTGTTGCAGGATCGATTTAAAATCATTCGCGAACCAGCTCGCATGTGGAATATAGCCGATTTGGCTATCATAATGAGGTCGTGTATCATATTGCATAATATGATTGTTGAGGATGAACGAGATACATATGCTCAACACTGAACCGATTATGATCAATCTGAGGCGAGTGGGTCTAATACACAACAATAATTCTCGACCGAGGTGCTACCGGCATGCAAATCATATGTGTGCTAGATCCGAGATGCATGATTCAAACGCACATCACGCATTACAAGCAAATTTAGTCAAACACATATGAGCAAAATTCCGAATGTTTCGTGATTAAATATATTTTTAAGTCGTTGTGTGTATTTATTTTACTAATGTCTATCCATATTTCTCGTCTTTATTTCTTGCAAGATGCAATGATATAAATTCAAAATTGATGAAATAAAAACATTAAAAACAAAAAAGAATATATATAAGGAGGACAAATTCCTCACTTTTGAATCATCAAAAAGAATACAAACACAATCCAATAACACTCAAATACTTGTGTTATTGCTCTCTCTACTTACTCTTACTTTGCTACTTGCTTACAAGCCATAACAAGTAGTGCATCAGTAATATTATCCCACTTCAGATTTCAGGACACCCTTGGCTTTCATATAAGGGCTGAAATACTGATTTCGGAAAGTGACCACACGATATTACTTGAATCCAAGTTCAATTACTATTTTACCGAAGTTGTCAAACAAGGTAACCTCAAAGGCGAATCCATCATATCTTGAAGCCAAGGAGCACAAGCATCATTCAAACCGACTCACCCCAACAAAATACCACAAATCAAAATTGAAAAATTCCAATGCTCTTTAAAATACAAATTAAAAGTACTAAATCCATCAAAACTTATAAATGTAATACTCTATAAAAAAAAATCAAACTTTGTAAACCCATAAAAACTCATGTTTCAAAATTTATAAAATTAAAAAAGAGCATAAAAAATGACAAAAGCTAACATAAAATATCTAACATACCATTTCAATCCGCTATAAGATAAAAAATTTCTACCTTTCATCTACCGTTCATGCCGCTCACAAAGGGACTTAGGAATTCTTTGAATAAAGAGGATCCAATCAGACGCCCCTATATATAGAGGAGCGCTCAAACAAATCCCCTCATTATGTGGAGTTCATGAGTTTCCTTTTAGTAATTTGATCAAAAGTCATATAATCTATATTTTACCACTTGTCCGCTAACTTACTCACAATTCTTATTTTGAAGTTTAAATAGTGCAAAAAATGAAGCTTATTCGTTAAACACCAATTAACAAAATATTTGTATAGTGCATTTTAAAACATATTTTGTAGGTTGTTGCGCATGAAAGTGCATTTTAGATTGTGTTTAAGCTTGCGTGTGTCCACTCCATTGCAATGTTGGTTTGTTTTCGTGAATACTAAGCAAAGTGCATTGGTTTGTAACGAAAATGCATTGTTTATTCATTATGTTGAGTTATGGTATTCCTTGACAAAATTACACAAGAGTCTGCTTCAGCAATCTCTGAAGATTTGAAGCTGAAGCACAATCTGAAGAACAGGCGAGATATAGCAACCAAGCACAAGGATATACTGCACTCTGTGGACCACAAAAGCTGAGGCAAACTGGGCAAAAGGCAAAAGACAGATTCTGCTACAGCAACCCGTGTTGATCTGAAGCTAAAGCAGAATGGGAAAGTGTCCTGAAGATGCACAGAGAGACTTAGGCCAGGTGCTATATGAGTCGCGGAAGTTCAGGGTGCGTCGCAAATGCATCAAGTGGCCTGCAGATGTCATCACACGGTCGGAGGAAAACTCAAAAATATAAGGATCATAAAGTCCGATTTAGGAAACGGAATCTTCAACAACTTTGCAAGAATCTAGGAGAAGATTCAGATAATGATGTGCTGCACTACGAATCCTAAGGCAACTGATGATGCTGTATGGCAGTGTTTGACAAAACCAACACAAGTGAACAAGGAGCAGCTACAGCAGGGGATGCTATAGCAGAAGCTTGTTCAAGTGGCTGCTACATCTCCTTGTACCTGCAGCAACCTGGGCTTGGTTAGAAGGCCTGGCAGCGCTACGGATAACACCAGAAGAATTTTTAAAGTGCTGTGGAGAATATTCCAGTGGGGTTTCCTAGCCAGAGAAGGAGTTTTGTGTTGAAGATCAAAATCAAATCTAATCTCCTAAATTTTAGGAGATAATTGTTCTTTTTGGGACATTGCTTAAACCTGGTCTTGCTTAAAGCTGGTGCTGCTATTTAAGAGAAAGGGGTTGAGAGCAGAAAGGTTGATCGAAGCTGAGGGATACACGAGTGCATACACAGAATTCAGAGAGAGTAATTTTGGTGTGTGATGGACGAATTCTTCGACCATCACCCGAGAGCAGAGCGTGAGCGCAGAGTTGTGGTGACAGAAGCAGAAGGTGATCAGGACTTGCATAGTCTGATTCGAGCTTGATCTGGAAGCCAATTCAGAGCAGTGGTGCTTGTTGGTTAATCAAGGGCAGCCGCAGAAGAACTGACGGGTGTGTGGCTCGGTCGAGTGTCTAAGCGGTGGTTCTCGCTAGTGGCTGGAGGTCACTGAGTGAGGGGGAGTATTCCAGAGTGTGCAGCGCTCGTGGAATCGTTCGATCGGCTCGGCAGAAGGCTTTGGAGCGACGCGGACAATTGTGCATCAGCTGTGTGCTACAGCAACCCTGCAGAGTGAGTGTAGTTTAGAATAGGCTAAGTGTCGAGGTGACAATAGCTATTCTAGATTGACATTTGTAGAGGGTGTGCAGACACAAATCAGAGCCTGTTCTGATTGTGTCGAGTGATCCACACAAGGTGAAGTAGCATAGGTTGCGTGGACTTGTAACCGAGTGTACTTGGAGACCTTTGTGTCTAGTGGATTGAGGACTGGAGAATAGTCCCCCCCAGACGTAGGCAGTTGGCCGAACTGGGTGAACAAACTACTGTCTTGTTCATTGTGTGCTGAGACAATTTCCGAGTGAACAAGAGTGTGCTGCAGCAACTGCTTGTTCACAAAATCTGTCTTACTGAGACGCTGCGAATTTCAGCAACGAGGTTTCCATCACTTGTTATTCATGAAGCTATAAGAGGAAGGCAGAGGCAGTTCCTCAGAGAGTAGAGAGAAGAGAAACCGAAGCAGGGATTACACACAACTAGAGTTTATATCATAAGGCTAACAGAGTTGTGCAGTGCACGGAATAGATCAGAACTCGCTGAATTTGATCAAGGTTTGATCCACAGAATTCAACTGGAGCGTGGCTCATTGAAGGATTAAAACTGAAGCTTCGAAGAACAGCTGCAGACAAACCTGTCGCAGGCTATTGGGGGCTGAACATCTCTCCTTGATATTTTCAGGTGGACATTGTTCAAGAGGGAGTTACATCTGAGTTGGAAGAATTCAGAGAGAGAGATCTGACGGCATGGCAGAGTGTGCTAGGTAAGCTGTCGACAGAAGTTACAACAACTCTGATACAGAGTGTGCTGAAGCATTCCGTCTACTACACATTGTAATAGAGTAGGCTAAGTTTGAGTGTCAGGTGTGTAGCTATTCTTTACTGAAGTGTGTAGGTAGCACGAAGAGAGTCTAGGTGATCAGTCTGCTAGCTAGTCTAGGGGGTTAGACTGAGCAAAAGATTTTAACTAGGTGTGAAGTAGAGATTAGAGTCCTTTGTACTTTAAACTGTGATAGTGAAATCTAGAGGATCAGCGTGTGATCCTCCCCAGACGTGGGCAAGTTGCCAAACTGGGTGAACAAATTATTTGTGTCTTTCTTATTCGTCAGAAGAGCAATTTTCGTAGTGAGATACAGCGAGTGCTACACCAGAAGCTGTAACTTCAGAGGCTATAACTCGAGATCAGTAGCGTAGTCAAATTTTAATTGGTATCAGAACCGATCACTCGACATGTAGAGTGTGATCCGGGAAGGCGTTGCTGTCATGTATGGCCACCATGAAAGAAGGACAAAGCACTAGCAGACCACCACTGCTCGAAAGAGGAAATTATGGCTACTGGAAGGCTCGGATGAAGACATTTATCAAAGCTCTTGATGAAAGGCCATGAAGGGCAGTCATATCAGAATGGTCTCACCCAATAACTATCGACAGCACAGGAGTTGCCCACAAACAACCTTAAAACAAATGGAGTGTCGATGAGGTAGCCTTAGCATCAAAAAAGTCCAAGGCTTTGAATGCTATGCTGCTGTGAATCCAAACAATTTCAGGTTGATCTCCAACTATGACAAGGTCAAACAAGCATGGGAGATCCTTAAAACAGCTCATGAGGGAACGGACAAAGTGAAGATCTTTAGAATGCAGATGATCACCTCAAGATTTGAAAGCCTGAAGATGCTGGAAGAGATCATCTCTGAGTTTAATGCCAGATTGCGTTATTTATCAAACGAGGCCCATCCTCTTGGAGAACCAATTTAGGAGGAGAAGCTGGTAAGAAAGGTTCTCAAATCTCTCACCTCGAACTTTGATATGAAGGTGACTGCCATAGAAGAAGCTCAAGATGTCAAGAACATGAGGGTAGATGCACTGATTAGTTTACTAAGGCAGTTTGAGATGAAAGTTACAGAGAATGCTACACCACTCTCTTGGAAAGACCTTGGACTGAAAGCAGAGACAAAAGAAAAAGAGACTATACCAGATGATGTGAGCCAACAACTGTCCCTTCTAGTCCAAAACTTCAGTAAATTCATGAAGAGAATGGACCAGAAACCTTCCTATGCAGGTCAATCCTCCAGGGAGAGAAACAGAAGGGGAGAAAATTCTCAGAGAAGAAGCAAGGATGCTGATCAAAATAATGAGGAAAGCAAACACAAACAGAAAGGGATCCAATGCTGGGAATACGAAGGATATGGTCACATACAGAGTGAATGCCCAAGCTATCAGAAGAAGAACAACAAATCCCTAACTACCAACTGGAGCGATGATGACAGTGAAGAGGAGATTGATCTCAAAGGGAACCTTGCCTTAACTACTGTATTTCATTGTAAGGATTCCGATCAAATAAATTCAGACATTATTTATGGAATTGTTGAATTTGACAGCAGTGATGACGAAGAGTTCTCAGAAGAGTCAATTGCTGATCAATTCAAATTGATACAAGAAAAGTGCCTGGAAGTGATTGAAGTCAACAAAGACTTGTTGTAAAAAAAATATTCTGATTGGAAAAAGAACTAGACAAGCTCCAGAGCATCATTACTTCACTGTCTAAGGAACAACAATCAGATGATGCCGAGACAGTGGAAAAGGACTAACAACAGAAAGCTGTGTCAGATGAAGGCAACACAGAGACTGACAAAGCAAAGGTATGGAGGTGGGTTTGAAGAACTTGGGTACACTGGCAAAGCAAGCTCAGGTGTGACAACATTTGTCAAAGCCACAATTCCCAAACAAGCTGAAAGAAGTGTCCATGAGAGCCCAGTCACAGGAGTTCAACATGATAAAAAAAATTGTGCCAAAGAAAAGGAACAAGAGAATGCTGCAGCAACCTCTTGATCAAACTTCTTCTTGAAAGCCCAAAAAAAAGAAGGGGAGATGTTATTTCTGTGATCAGACAGGACACAACCAGAGACACTGTCCAATTCTTAAGAAGTACCGGAAGCCTCGTAGAGCACAGAATACCAGACGAGTCGGAACAAATACAAGAAATCTTTCCTTCACCCATGAATACTGTAGTTCACAGATGCTGGTGAACCGGGGATACCGTGTTACTATGCAGGAATTGTTTTTAGTAATGTTGGAGGGTCAACCAATCAGAGAAGAAGGCTCAAAAAGAAAAGAAGCACTCACTGCTCATCTAGAGCCATAAAAGGGTAACCAAGGAAGAACAAATGCCCAAAGCGTTGGGTGGAAGTGAGGTAGAACACTACTGTGGAAAAATAGCCCCTCGATATCCCCTCTGAAGCCGAAGCCAAGGATTAGAATCATGCGCCAAAGATTATTCTTTCAGAAAAAATAGTTGAATAGAGTGCTGAAGCACTCCCTAGTGACTTGGAGCTGTAACTTTTAAACGTTGTCACTAGAGATGGTGTGCACTCAAGAAATCAGAACCAAGAAGAGGTTGAACAGACAGGTGGCTGTGGTACTGATGCGCGCGTCGTTGTGCGCGTTCAAATTAATTCCTTCCTCTTCCACTTAGTACAGCGGTTAAGTCGGGGTCGAATCCACAGGGAGCAAGTAGATTAGCTTTAACTAGAATCCTGCACTTACGAAAACTGGGGGTGTGAGTGATTAGGTTGCGCAATGCGCGAGTAATCAGTAGTAAAATGCAGGAATTGCACTAGACGTGCGCAGGCAGTAGAGATTAAGTACTATGACTATGAGAAGTATCGGCGCAGACAATCCTCTATGAGCGTATTCCTTATCATCGACTCTAAACGTCTATAGTTTGATTTACTGAAGTTAGTGTCCGGTCAAGGCTTCTTAACTTGTGCGCATGTTCCGATCAAAGTTCATGAACTATTAATTCTTAAGACTAGTCTAAGCAGCTACGAATCCTGTCACAGTAGCAACTGATTATCCTAGCACGTTACTCCTAGTTGTCACCGTCAGGCTATTCAACTAGTTTAACATATAACAAACGAGTAAAAAGAGTAAGATTGCGGTTCAAGGCTTCCCCTACTCATGCAACTACCTGTCAACAGTGTGCACAGAATTAATATGAGAAAACAAGCTATGCATTAAGCGCAAGTCTCAAAGGAAATACTCATAGATTCATGCCCAACCGATACCAAGCGTTTAGCTAGACATGCTAGTAGTAAACATCATAGAAACAGTAAATAATATCTAAAGTATCACAGAAAACAGAAACAAGCAGGTGCGTGCAGGTTGCAGTGTCTCGGCTAGCGCATGTCCTCTCAGTAAGCTCGTGTGTTTTCTGTTCTGCTGCTCTTCCGTGTGCTGTGGTGTGTCTGGATGATATCAATTGTGTCGTGAGTCTTCTTCAAACCCTAGCCTTCTTCTCTTTATATACTGCTCAAGAGGCTCATCCTTGGCAACTTCCAAATCTGGTGGTGTCAGGATTTGGAAACACCACTATCTGCGCATGGCGCACAGCACCTCGGTAGCGCAATCGGTTAGCGCACCGTAGCTGATTCTGCCAACTCCTCTGTTTGAGCTGCTAGCTCCGCAGGCTGTGTGATGCGCTCCTTAAAAGCTGCCTGTTAGCGCGTATCCGACTCAGGCCCTCGTTTTGCCCTGAAATACAAAAACACTGGAAACCAGTAATCTTGTACACAAAATAATGCAAACAAGCATAGGGTTAGGATCTAAATAATGTTTATAAATAGGCTCTATCAAACCCCCCACACTTGCCCCTTGTTCGTCCCGAACAAGCACTCAAGCACGGATACAATTACCTCTTTGGAGTCTAGCGCACAGTCTTGCACTCTGGCGCGATCTGCACTACTGTTCATCTTGCGCTGCTCTATCACCTGCGCGCATCTGCCTTTAACAGTTTAATATAATAATTTTCGAATTTCGTTACCTCTCAGCTGGGATGAAGATCATTTCGGATGGCTGGGAGATAGCTCTTCACAGGCTCCGGGTTGTCAGCTCTCACTCCGAGGATGGGTATATGGTTAACAGCGCAGCTTCTTCCGGTGCATGATTTTTCCGCGCACTTCCTGGGACTCAAGCCTTTGATGATTTTCTTGTGAACTTTGTGCAAGCTGGTACG
The DNA here is from genome assembly GCA_963678935.1 of Umbilicus rupestris. Lineage (NCBI taxonomy): Eukaryota > Viridiplantae > Streptophyta > Magnoliopsida > Saxifragales > Crassulaceae > Umbilicus > Umbilicus rupestris. Next base: position 6,325,543 of record OY787628.1, on the reverse strand, counting down.
TGTTTGTGCGCATGCTGATTCTTTTTGTAGCACATATCATCTGCTGGTATTTTTTTCTTTTTGTACAGCTTAATCCAAGGTTCCTGTGTTTCCCAGAACGGTTCCAGTCTCGGCCTCCGGATAACAGCTATGGAACAACGCTCCGCTCTCCCTCCTTTGTCTACTTGCGCAGGTCAGCGCACGCGTTTACACCCGCGCCCGCCTTCCCTAGCTCGACTTCCAGAGGAAAGGTGGTCTGTTTTCCCACCTCGCCACGCTTTGGGTATTCGCCTTCGGCATCTGCGTGACTGAGCGCGCTCTCTTGTTCCGAAGGTTGCGAAGCACCGGCCTCCACTAGCGCTCTCGACCATATACCTCACCTCCGAAGCTCGAACGACTAACCGCCTCTCTAGAGCGTTTCTGTCAACTCCACATCCCTTGTATATCCCAACTAACAGGAGTAGAAAAAACGAAAAAAAAATATACTAGAACCGTTGATAGTAGCGCATGCAATATGGATAGCGCAAAACAAGCTGAACAGTGTGCGCAACCCGCACACTAGCGCACCACTGCTACTGTTTCCTTCAGCTAAACTAAACTATACTATAAAGCTCAAAAAAAACATGAAATGTAAATGTAACGATCCCCCCCCCCCCCACACTTAAACAGAGGCGTGTCCCCACGACTCAAACTCAAGCACACGGAGAGCTCGTATGCATGCAAGCAAAACAAAGAACATAAAAAACATATAGTCAACGCAGCACACAATATAACAAGGGGGCACGAAAATATTCAGCACAATAGTCAGCAAAATATAGCAACAGTTTTCAAAAAAAGATAAGATAAGAAACCACCCGAAAGAAATGCGCCCCCTCCCTGCAGCTCTAGATGTCCTCGGAGCTGGACTCAGCCTCGGATCCGTGCGCCTCCTCCTCTGAAGAATCTGTCTCATGCTCGGTGCTGGAGGCTGGCGGCACTACCGAAATGGGGGCGGGCTGAGTCGCGAGGTCATCCTCTGAGATAGGATCCCATAGGGAATCTGAGCTGGTACTAAGGATAGGATCGGCTTCAGGGGACCTCTGAATTGACGGCTGGGCAGGGGGTGGTGCAGGTGCTGGTTCTGGGTCTGCTGCTGGGGCTTGCTCTGCTGCTGAGGCTGGCTCTGGTGCATGCACTGGGGACTGGGTAGGAGGGCTGGCTGGTGCGGCTCGCTGGGGGATCCTGGAGGCGGTCTGCGCAGGCTAAGGAGAGGGGGAATAGCATCTCCAAATCTCCACCCTGATGGTGGGCTCATGCTCAAGTCTGCCCCCTCTGGCGCTAAATATTCGAGCACGCGCATGATGTTGAACATCATGCGCCGCTCCTCTGGTACTTCCTCTGGCGCCTCCTCTGACTCCATCCTGGGGCGCTTCCCTCGTGCACGCGGGGGAGAATCCTCAATGGAAATGGTAACTGGCTCCCCCTGCGGTGCACGGGCCCTTCGGTGCGCTCCAGTCTGCGCACCAGTCTTCATGCGCCTGACTGGAGGCGCAACTGGCTGTGGGGCCTCATCCTCCTCCATCTCCTCCGTAGCCTCGTCTGCTTGCGCGCTGCTCTCCGCTCTTTGCCTCGGCGCTCTGGCCGGCTGCAGACGGTAGCACCACTCCAATGTGCCATCCTCTCTCACGGCTACCGCTCTTATCTGCAGCATATGGGCTCGGTCCAAGGGAACAGCCGGCACCACTGTGTGCTCTGGCACCTCTGGCTCTCCATGCAAGGCACGCAGCAGGTGCGTTATCATCCCTCCACAAGTCAGCGGCCCTTTGGTGCTGACCCGGCTCCAGTGGATCACCATATTCAAGACAAACAGCACCCTTTTCCCATAGAAAAAACCCTTCAAAATCTCCATGTCCAGCAAGCTGATCTTCGCCGCACCATTAAAACGCCCAATGATCGCATAGGCGACCAGGCGCCACAGGTAGAACATCCACGGGTCGCGCAGCTCGCGTCCTCGGCTGCGCCCCGCGGCAAAAATTGGGTCGGTCGCCATCTCACGCCACGCTTCCTGATTCGTGTGCGTGTCCATATCAGCTTCTCGCACCTTAGCACACCTCAGTGTGCGCTTCAGCCTCTTAGCCGAGGCAATGTGCCAGACTCCCCTGTGCCGGTACCTGATCTCCATATCACTTGTTTCTAGCGACGCCAGAAACTCGCAGGTGCCCTCCTTGTCTGCTGCGCTGTTGAATTCCAACAGCGCCTCCCAGCCCGCCAGCGCGAGCTTCTCCAGGTTGAGGTCCTCCATACCGACCTCTCGCAGGAACTCCCTGGTGATGTACGGAGTCCCGTACATCTCAAGCCTCAGGAAGGCTTCGTACTTGCTGGCGAAGTGAGCTGGGGTCACTTGGTCCTCGGCAGGCTGCATCGTGCTCGGGGTCTCTCTGGTCAACTACGGTCAACACTCTCAAAAGCTCAAAAATTCCAAACTCCTCCAAATGTCCTGAAACTTTCACCAAATGGGCGCCTACTGTCCGCCTACAAAACCCACTAACCAAACCTCCAATCGGTGCACGCTAGCTCAGTGCGATTTCAGACCTAGGGCACACTCTTCTTGCACAAACCCTAACTCAATCGGCTCAAATCTGAAGGGAAAGGTTACCTGGAGGGCGTGCGACGGTGTGCTCCTCAAATCTCTCTAAACGGAAGCTGGGTTGAGTGCCGGACGATGAGCGGCTGCTGAGGGCGGGAGTTTCTCTTGCAATGGTCGAGTGTGAAAAAGTGCTGAAATTTTCTAAGTACTGCCCTTATATACCCCCTGACTGGCGCAGCCGTCCTGCGCACTGAAGTGCGCACGGACCTGCGCACTGCTGCTCGACTAAAAAAAACTACAAGTCCTAAACTAGCTAAAAGACACTAGAGAAACTAAAAGAAAAACATGTAAAAGTAAAACGTGTCGGGTTACCTCCCGACAAGTGCCTTTGTTTAACGTCGTTGGCTCGACTGTACCTCGTTACTTTCGTGAAAATGTATCAGCGACCTCCCCCACACTTGCTCCTGAGTGACCCTGCGCCCGTGCATGTGCTGCGTTCTTCTTGGTCCTGCGCAAAGGATCGGAGGGATGGTTAGCATGGTTAATAATTTGTGATAAATTATAAGTAACGAGGTTAGGTAAAGAGGGAGAAAAAATATGAGCAATAGTTCCCAGTTCTCCCTCTGGTGCGTCTGGTGGTGACTCTGGCGCAACAACCTGTGCATCTGCTAACTCTGGCTCTGCCAGTTCAATTTCGCGCGATGTGCCATCCCAAGGTTCTCCTAAATACCTTTTGACTCTCTGCCCATTGACCTGAAAACGATGCCGGTGCTCGTTTTCTAACTCGATTGTTCCGTAGGGGAAAACCTTGGTAACTGTGTAAGGTCCTGTCCATTTGCTGCGCAGCTTCCCAGGCATGAGCTTTAGGCGTGATGAGAATAATAATACCTGGTCTCCTGGCTCAAAAGTGCGTCTGAGGATATTTTTGTCATGGAATGCCTTGGTGCGCGCCTTGTAATCGCGCAGTCCCTCATATGCATCGAGGCGCAACTCTTCTAATTCGCTCAGCTCAAATGCGCGCTCCTTACCGGCCTCGTCTAGGTTCAGGTTGCAGACGCGCAATGCCCAGTATGCCTTGTGCTCTAGCTCCACTGACAGGTGGCAGGCTTTTCCATAAACCAACCGAAATGGTGAGGTCCCAATTGGGGTCTTATGTGCTGTTCGGTATGCCCACAGCGCATCGTCAAGGCGCTGGCTCCAGTCTTTGCGCGACGGTCTCACAGTTTTCTCCAGGATGCGCTTGATCTCTCGGTTGGAAACCTCGGCCTGTCCATTCGTCTGAGGGTGATAAGCGGTGGACGTCTTGTGGCGCACTACATAATGCTTGAATACCTGCGCCACAATCCTGATGCAAAAGTGCGTCCCCTGGTCGCCAATGATTGCCTTAGGCACTCCGTACCTGCAAAATATGTTAGTCCTTAAAAAGTCAGCGACCGTCTTACCATCGTCCTTCCGTGTAGCCTTGGCCTCAACCCATTTGGAGACATAATCCACCGCGACCAATATATACTCGTATCCGGAAGATGGAGGAAATGGCCTCATGAAGTCAATCCCCCAAATATCGAATACTTCATCCACTAGAATCGGCGTCTGCGGCATTTCATTGCGCGCTGATATGCCTCCTGTGCGCTGGCACCTGTCACAGTTCCTGCAGTAGTTATATGAGTCACTGAACAAGCGCGGCCAGTAAAATCCGCAGTCCAGGATCTTTCTGCTCGTTCGCTTTGGACCAAAGTGTCCTCCACATGCGTGCGCATGACAAAACATCAAAACAGAGTTAATTTCATGGTCAGGCACGCAGCGCCTTAAAATCTGATCAGGTCCTATTCTTAGCATACACGGATCATCCCAAAGGTAATGCTTGGACTCATGCTTAAATCTCATGCATTGAGTTTTAGTGAAATGAGGAGGAAACGTACCTGTGACCAGGTAATTCGCAATGTGCGCATACCATGGTACCTTACCTGTCAGCGCCATCAGATGCTCGTCAGGGAACGTCTCCGTGATTTGCCCTGGCTCCTCCGCTTTCACGATCCTGCTCAAGTGGTCCGCGACTGTGTTTTCCGTGCCCTTCTTATCTTTGATTTCCAAGTCGAATTCCTGAAGTAGGAGCACCCAGCGCATCAGGCGTGGCTTAGTTTCCTTCTTGGACATTAGGTAACGGATTGCTGCGTGGTCTGTGTAGACGATGACTCTAGCGCCAAGAACATATGCGCGAAACTTCTCTAGCGCAAACACAATTGCCAGAAGTTCCTTCTCCGTGGTAGTGTAGTTCCTCTGCGCAGCATCCAGTGTGCGCGATGCATAATAAATGGCGTGCGGCTTCTTGTCCACTCGCTGTCCCAGGACTGCACCTACTGCATAGTCGCTTGCGTCGCACATCAGTTCAAATGGTAGGTTCCAGTCTGGCGCGCGCATCACTGGCGCACTTGTCAGCGCCTCTTTCAACTTATCAAATGCGGCCCTGCACTCATCAGTAAAATCGAAACACACATCCTTTTGCAAGAGGTTAAACAGGGGTATACAAATCTTAGAAAAATCTTTTATGAAGCGCCTGTAAGACCCGGCATGCCCAAGGAATGATTTCACATCGCGCACGTTAGTGGCATAAGGCAGATTAGAAATAAGATCTATCTTCGCTTTATCTACCTTGATCCCCTCCTGCGAGATAATATGTCCTAGCACTACACCATGCGATACCATGAAATGACATTTTTCATAATTGAGCACTAGGTTCTTTGAAATGCAGCGCGCTAAGACCTTATCAAGATGAGTTAACCATGCGTCAAAGGTACCTCCGTATACAGTAAAATCATCCATGAACACTTCTATGCATATACCAATCATATCAGAAAAAATGCTCATGACTAGACGTTGGAACGTACCTGGCGCGTTACAGAGCCCAAATGACATGCGCCGGAACGCAAACGTACCGAATGGGCAGGTAAACGTGGTCTTCTCTTAATCTTCCGCAGCTATGGGTATCTGATTGTACCCTGAATATCCATCCAAGAAACAAAAGTAGGGCTTCCCCGCTAATCGATCTAGCATTTGATCTATAAAGGGTAGCGGGAAATGATCCTTGCGCGTGATTGCGTTAAGCTTCCTGTAGTCGATGCACATGCGCCATCCAGTTTGTATGCGCTTGGGAACTAGCTCGCCCTGCACATTCTCTTCTATTGTGATTCCTCTTTTCTTCGGCACAACGTGCACTGGACTTACCCATTTGCTGTCCGAAATAGGGTAAATGACTCCTGCGTCAAGCAACTTCAGGATCTCCTTCTGCACCACCTCCATCATACTCGGGTTCAATCTGCGCTGAGCCTCCCTGGATGGTTTGGCACCATCTTCCAACAGAATCCTATGCATGCATACGTCCGGGCTCACTCCGCGCAGATCAGCAAGTGTCCATCCTATAGCGCTCTCGTTCTTGCGCAGCACCTGCTGTAATCGCGCCTCCTGCTCCTCTTCTACTCCTTTCTTTATGATCACTGGCAGGGTGTCTTCATTTTTCAAGAATATGTACTTGAGGTGTTCTGGGAGTTGCTTTAGCTCGACCTTGGGTGCCTGTTCAATAGAGGGCAAGATTTTATTAGCAGTGCAAACATTAACTATGTCTTGTACCTGTTTGGGTTCTGGTTCAGCACTGCTCATTAACTATGTCTTGCGCCTCCAACTCTGCCTGTGCCAGTGTTATAGGTTCTTCTGCTGCGCTTGCACATTGCACATCTGCAACTAAGTCGTCTATGCTGTCCATTGCGTGCACTGTGGCGTCTTCATGAGGGTGCTGCATCCCTTTGAATATGTTGAAATGAATTTCCTCGCCATCAACCTCCATAGAGAGCATACCCCTCCACACATCTATCTTCGTGCGTGCGGTCATCAGAAATGGTCTGCCCAGTAGGATCTGCGCACTGCCTTTGCTCGACTCACCCTCCATTTCTAGGACATAGAAATCTGCTGGGAACACCAGCTCTCCTACTCGAACCAGAACGTCCTCAATCATGCCCGTAGGTTGCTTGCACGACCGATCTGCTAACTGAATGGTGAGACCTGCAGGTTTTAGTGGTCCAAGGCGCAATGACGCATATAGGGAATAGGGTAGCACATTTATAGACGCGCCTAAGTCAATCATGCAATTGCTCACTGTGGTCTTACCTAAAGTGCATGGAATGGTGAACGTACCTGGGTCTTGGCATTTAGGTGGTACCTTATGTTGCACGATAGCTGAGGCCTGCGCATTTAGCATTACCTGTGCGCATTCGCCTTTCCTTCTCTTGTTTGTGCACAGCTCCTTTAAAAATTTGAGAATGTTTATTTCCACCTTACTGAATAACTCGTAGAGCTCCTTATCGAGCGCTTCAATAAGGGGAATGTTTATTTCCACCTTACTGAATAACTCGTAGAGCTCCTTATCGAGCACTTCCTTCTTAGCAGATGGTGCCTGTACAGGGAAAGGTGCAGGTATGTTAGTACGATTCGTGCCCTTGTCTTTTAATTGTGTCATACCTGGCGCTTCGCCCTGCTGGCTTGTGGCTGGCGCTTCTGGTTGCGCGTCTTGCTCCGGTTGCGCATTCTGCTCTGTCGGATCTGGGACTTGCGCAACTGGTGGCGCGGGCGCCTTCGCGGTCTGCTCTGTTCCTATCGTGCGCCCAGTCCTCAGTGTCACGGCGTTGACTCCTCCCTTAGGATTCTGGATCACTTGTGAAGGCAGGTTGCCATCGCTCTTTTTCAGCTCATACACCGTGGTAGCAATCTGTGATAGCTGCTTCTCAATGGACTCGAACCTCTTGTCATATTTCTCATCATTTTTGCGCACTGTGTCTGCTAGCTGCCCCACAATATCTTCTAAGGATCGCCTCGGCTGCTGGTTGTTCTACGCCGGTGTGTCAGTGCGGCGATGCGATGGATTGTAGGGCGCAGCTTGTTGCGTCTGCTGTGGCGCGCGCCGATCCGTGGACTGCCTTTGGAAATTGTTTTCCTCCTTCCATCTGAACCCATTTGCGGCTAGTCCAAAACGCGGCTGATTCTGCCTCTGTGGCCCTCTGTTATCCCATCCTCCAAGAGCATTGACATCTCCAGATTCTTCAAACAGCGTGGGACATGCATCGGTTTTGTGCTCTGTGGATGCGCAGAACTCACACGCCTTTGGCGCAACTGGTTGTGCGCCTTGCGCACTCATCAACTTCTGCAGCATGGCCTTCATTTCCTTTATTTCAGCGCTTGTTTCTACCTGATGCACAGAACGAGCACGACTATTTTCAAGTGTTAGCTGATGTCTTACCTGCCCAGCAGAGTCTTCTATCAGCTGCCACGCGTCCTCTGGGTACATGTTGCAAATGTCGCCTCCTGCGCATGCATTTAATAATCTCAGCTCCATGGGTAGCAATCCATTCAGGAAATTCTCTATCAACACATTCTGGGGTAGGCCGTGGTTGTAGCAGTTGGCCTCCAACTCCCTGAAACGCTCGTAATACTCGGACAACGACTCTCCTGCGCCCTGCCTAGGTGCGGCCAGCTCCCTCCTGAGTAGCGCGATCTTTGCTGCGGGATAAAATTTGTCCAGGAACTTCTTCTGCAGCTGCTCCCATGTGTGAATTGATCCTGCTGGTAAGTTCATTAGCGAATGCCTGGCTGTGTCACACAATGAAAATGGGAACGCTTTCATCGTCCGCGCTTCATCGCTCTCCCCTTCGGCCTTCATGTTCTCGCAAATGACTAGGAATTCTCGTTGTTCATCCCATGAAACTTGGGCATATGATGGATGAGCGAGCTTCTTAGTTCAAAATGACCGTCTGGTGGAAGCACTATGCACCATGGCTGGTTAACCGGGAGTGGGGCTCACATCTCGCGCACCGTTCTGCGTCGCGCAGCTTGTCGCGCGGGTGGCGCATTATACAATTCAGCGGCCATCCTTGCTTCAACCTGGCGCTGCACTTCCTCTCTGAACAGGGCTGCGCGGTTATGTGCCCTCGCTTCCTTTGGAGTTCTGTCCCTTAAATTATCTCCAACGACACTATTATCCTCCATGACCTGTTCTAAATCTCAAAGAAAATGAAATTAAAAGATAACTAAGTTGTTGCGTCTGTCAGTGCGCAACTAGAATCTGCGCAGCGCAACTGTTTCAGGGTTGCGCAGGCTGATGTTGATTGCGCGCTGTCAGAAACAACAACGAAAATAAAGTAAACAGAAATAACTAACTATTATAAAAGAAAACTTAAGCTAATTAAGGCTTATCTCTGTTGCTCCTCGGCAACGGCGCCAAAATTTGATGCGCGCGTCGTTGTGCGCGTTCAAATTAATTCCTTCCTCTTCCACTTAGTACAGCGGTTAAGTCGGGGTCGAATCCACAGGGAGCAAGTAGATTAGCTTTAACTAGAATTCTGCACTTACGAAGACTGGGGGTGTGAGTGATTGGGTTGCGCAATGCGCGAGTAATCAGTAGTAAAATGCAGGAATTGCACTAGACGTGCGCAGGCAGTAGAGATTACGTACTATGACTATGAGAAGTATCGGCGCAGACAATCCTCTATGAGCGTATTCCTTATCATCGACTCTAAACGTCTATAGTTTGATTTACTGAAGTTAGTGTCCGGTCAAGGCTTCTTAACTTGTGCGCATGTTCCGATCAAAGTTCATGAGCTATTAATTCTTAAGACTAGTCTAAGCAGCTACGAATCCTATCACAGTAGCAACTGATTATCCTAGCGCGTTACTCCTAGTTGTCACCGTCAGGCTATTCAACTAGTTTAACATATAACAAACGAGCAACAAGAGTAAGATTGCGGTTCAAGGCTTCCCCTACTCATGCAACTAGCTGTCAACAGTGTGCACAGAATTAATATGAGAAAACAAGCTATGCATTAAGCGCAAGTCTCAAAGGAAATACTCATAGATTCATGCCCAACCGATACGAAGCGTTTAGCTAGACATGCTAGTAGTAAACATCATAGAAACAGTAAATAATATCTAAAGTATCACAGGAAACAGCAACAAGCAGGTGCGTGCAGGTTGCAGTGTCTCGGCTGGCGCAGTCGGCTAGCGCAGGTCCTCTCAGTAAGCTCGTGTGTTTTCTGTTCTGCTGCTCTTCCGTGTGCTGTGGTGTGTCTGGATGATATCAATTGTGTCGTGAGTCTTCTTCAAACCCTAGCCTTCTTCTCTTTATATACGGCTCAAGAGGCTCATCCTTGGCAACTTCCAAATCTGGTGGTGTCAGGATTTGGAAACACCACTATCTGCGCATGGCGCACAGCACCTCGGTAGCGCAATCGGTTAGCACACCGTAGCTGATTCTGCCAACTCCTCTGTTTGCGCTGCTAGCTCCGCAGGCTGTGTGATGCGCTCCTTAAAAGCTGACTGTTAGCGCGTATCCGACTCAGGCCCTCGTTTTGCCCTGAAATACAAAAACACTAGAAACCAGTAATCTTGTACACAAAATAATGCAAACAAGCATAGGGTTAGGATCTAAATAATGTGTATAAATAGGCTCTATCAGGTACCCACTCCAAGCTCAGAGATGAGCCATCAGCAGCAACAGCCGCCCGCAATGAAGAAGAGTTGGCTGAGGAAGAGGAACCATCTCTCTCCAAAGAGCCAGTGAGCAAAGGGAAGGAGCCATTGGTGGCTGACTCTTCCACTGATGCAGAAACACAACCAGATGACTTCAGGGTTGCACCAATTCCCCGACCAGAGCCTTGCACGACAAGATCTGCACCTTCTCCACCAAGTAAGTCTGGGTTTGACCATCAAAGGATATGGTTCAAGAATAAGAAGGTTGTCGGAACATGGGAAGTAATAAACCGCAGGACAGTTGTCGCTGAGAAGATGTTGGAAATTGGAAGGTTCCGTGTTCCTCAAGTGATTACCCTTCTAAGAGAGGTAAATTTACTGAACTCCTTAACTACTGCGGTATGGCTTACATTTGGTAAAGGAGTTTCTAGCAAATACGCATAGTGATTTTGGTAGAGTAGACAGCTTGGTGTATGGGGTTAGTGTGGTAAGAAGGATGAGAGTTGTGATCACTCCATAGGTAATCAACAAGTATCTGGGGATCAGGGAGGATGCTAGTCCTTCAGCTGAAGTGAGCCCTGACACCCTAGCTGCAAAACTCACTGGTGGAGTGTGCAAAGGTTGGGTGTCACATAATTTGGGAGTTGCAGATTTGACCACGAAGTACTCCATTCTCTACTCATTGTGCATTGGATTTCCCTCTCTAATATACGAGATCATGAACAGCCAGCACAAAGAGCTGGAAGCTGCCCCCGAAGGATTATCTAGAGATCCGTAGGTGTTTCTGCCAGACCACAAAGTATTCAAAGGCAGACATGTGGTGGACGTGACTAAAGGAGAGCAAGTCCTGGTATCAGGTCCCGAATATTTAGAGGATTGATGGGGATTATTTATACGACTTGCTAAACCATTTAAACCCAACTATTTCGACATGTTTTGATGTGAACAGTTACCTCTTAGTGTTGTTTGCATTTCAGGTGTTCGGAATACATGAGAAGAGATGATCGCGCGTCGTTGTACGCGTCAAATATAATCCTTCCTCTTCCACTAGTACAGCGGTTAAGTAAGGGTCGATCTCCACAGGGAGCAAGTAGTTCAGTTTTAGCCAGTAACCTACACTTACGAAGATTGGGGGTGAGTGATCGGGGTTGCGCGATGGGCAAGTAACAGTAGTATCGTAACGCAGGAAATTGCACTAGACGTGCGCAGGCAATAGAGATTAAGTACTATGACTTATGAGAAGTATCGGTGCAGACAATCCTCTATGAGTGTATTCCTTATCATCGACTCTAAATGTCTATAGCTCGATTTGCTAATGTTAGTGTCCGATCAAGGCTTCCTAACATGTGCGCATGTTCCGATCAAAGTTCATGTGCTATTAATTCTTACACTAGACTAAACAACTACGAATCCGATCAAGGTAGTAATTGCCTAACCTAGCGCGTTACTCCTAGTTGGCACCGTCAGGCTATTCAACTAGTTTAACAAACAACAACAAGCAACAAGAGTAAGATTGTGGTTCAAGGCTTCCCCTACTCATGTAACAAGCTGCCAGTAATGTGCACAGAATTAATATAAGCAAGCAAGCTATGCATTAAGCGCAAGTCTCAAAAGGAAATACTCATAGATTCATGTCCAACCGATACTAAGCGTTTAGCTAGACATGCTAGTGATAAACATCATAGAAATAGTAAATAATAACTAAAGTGTCCAAGAAAACAATAGCAAACAGTGCGTGCAGGTTGCTGTCTTGGCTGGCGCAGTCGGCTGGCGCAGATCCTCTCAACAAACTCGTGTGTTTTCCAGTCCTGCTGCGCAGTGCCTCCTGGGTGTACGAATTGTGAATCCTGAGAATCGTCTGTGTGTCTCTTAACCCTAGCCTCCTTCTCTTCTTTATATACTGCTCAGAGGCTCACTCTTGGCAACTTCCAAATCTGGTCGTGTCAGGATTTGAAAACACCAACATCTGCGCCTGGCGCACGGCATCTGCTTAGCGCACCGTGGTCGACTCTGCCAATTCTTCTGTTTGCGCCGCTAGCTCCGCAGGCTGCGTGATGCGCGTCCTAAACGCTGCCTGTTAGCGCGTATCCGACTTAGGCCCTCGTTTTGCCCTGAAATACAAAAACACTGGAAACCAGTAATCTTGTACACAGAATAATGCAAACAAGCACAGGGTTATGATCTAAATAATGCGTATAAATAGGCTCTATCAAGAGACTTGCGGCTAAAAACGGTATTTTTAGGGAGGAAATCGGCGTTGACGGAAATGGGTGTGCATTGCAGTGAGTCGCGCGCCAGCAGGCAACATTAGAGTCGCGCGCCGAACGTTAATGTATTCTCCAAGCGCGCGACATAATGTATTCATGGGGCGCGCTAAGTTTATGATGACGTCAGCAATCGGGCCCGCGGCCCGAAATCAATTTTAGAGCCCGATCTCAATTAGGGTTTCGGAAGGTTGGGACGGCAGTTGGGACGACACAGAAGAGTATTGGGACGATGGAGGTTTGACGGAGGACGGACGGAATTTTGGAGATTGCGTGAACAGTGATTCCGGCGTGAACAGTACTTTCCGGCAGTGAACAGTGTTTTCCGATGGTGAATAGTAATTCCGAACAGTTTTTGTTATTCCTTTCAGTTTAATGTATTTCGCAGTTATGAATATGAGTAGCTAAACTTCTATTTCAGTTTAGGATTTTCAATTAGTGACATTCATGTTTGAGACTTGGATTTAATGCATATTTCTATTCATTCGTAAGTTCTGGATCTTAATTTGCTTGAATTGTATTGCACGGTTAGCGTATACTTTGTCGTGAAACTATCCGCTCATCAATTCTGATTATTAACTCTTGTCGAAGCTTTATCGTGGAAACAAGTAGTAGAATCTAGGCTTAGTATCACCTTTGTCGGGATACTTTAGGTCATTACCTTTGCCGGAGTGACCACGCATTTGATTAGAATCGTATCTTTAGAAGTCGATGATAACAGTCACTATTGAATTCCCTGAGCTGAATATTTCTCTCGATCGACATTCACACTTTTATTACATTCGTTCTTGCAACCACTCACTCAAAACCCCCCTTTAGTTCCGTATTCATAGGAAACCGCTTCACAGTCAGTTCTCTTGGGTTCGACCCTTACTCCCCGGCAACGGCGCCAAAATTGTCATTTCATGGTTACACATGGTGTGGTCTTAGGGCATATAGTCTCCCGAGAGGGGATTCAGGTGGATAAAGCGAAAATAGATTTGATTTCTAGTCTGCCTTACCCTTCCACGGTGCGTGATATTAAATCGTTTCTTGGGCATGCTGGTTTTTATCGTCGTTTTATTAGGGATTTTTCCAAGAAAGCTCTGCCCTTATCTAACTTGTTGCAGAAAGATGTGCCATTTGAGTTTACAGATCAGTGCAGGGAGGCATTCGACGAGCTAAAAATTGCGCTAACCAGTGCGCATATTATTCGAGCACCTGATTGAAGCCAGCCATTCGAAATTATGTGCGATGCCAGTGATTATGCAGTGGGAGCAGTGCTTGGACAGAGAGCAGACAGGAAGCCAGTTGTCATTTACTACGCTTCGCATACCTTGGACGCGGCTCAGAGAAATTACTCCACCACTGAGAAAGAATTGCTAGCTGTTGTCTTTGCTTTAGAAAAATTCAGACCTTACTTATTGGGTACTAAAGTAATTGTGTTCTCTGATCATGCAGCTATTAGGTACTTGATGACGAAGAAGGAGGCTAAACCGAGGCTGATTCGTTGGATTTTGCTGCTGCAAGAATTTGACCTCGAATCAAGGACAAGAAGGGAGTTGAGAACACAGTTGCTGACCACCTGAGTCGATTAGTGAGGGAGGAAGAAGCTGGGCAGATTACTGAGACATTCCCAGATGAGCACCTCTACGCCATCACAGGTAAAATTCCATGGTACGCTCACATAGTGAACTACCTGGTCGGAGGTAAATGCCCACCTTTTTTCTCTAAAGCTCAATGTCTGAACCTTAAGCATGATGCTAGATATTATATATGGGATGATCCATTTTTGTGGAAAATAGGCGTAGACCAAATACTTAGGAGATGCATCCCTGATGATGAGATTTCTTCTGTGCTTAGTTTCTGTCATGAGCATGCATGTGGTGGTCATTTTGGCCCGAAAAGAACAGTTAGGAAAATACTAGACAGTTGATTTTATTGGCCGCATATTTTTAGTGATTCATATGAGCATTGCAAACGATGTGATAGATGCCAACACGTAGGGAATTTATCCATTAAAAATGAGATGCCTCAGATGTCGATTGTCGTTGATGAAGTGTTTGATATATGGGGTATTGATTTTATGGGTCCACTTCCTGCATCACATGGTTATTTATACATTTTAGTGGTTGTAGATTATGTGTAAGTGGGTAGAAGCTAAGGCTACTCGGTGTGATGATGCTAAAACTGTAGTGGATTTTCTCCGCACTAACATATTTTGCAGACACGGAGTGCCTAAGGCTATAATCAGTGATCAGGGGACACATTTCTGCAATAGGATGATGGCTGCCACACTAAAACAATATCACGTTCATCACCGTACATCCACAGCTTATCATCCGCAGACAAATGGCCAGGCTGAAGTTTCTAACCGGGAAATCAAGGGAATCTTAGAGAAGATGGTCAAACCTACACGGAAGGACTGGAGTCTACGCTTAAATGATGCATTGTGGGCATATAGGACTGCCTACAAGACACCCATCAGAACTTCTCCTTATCGTTTAGTGTATGGCAAGGCCTGCCATTTACCGGTAGAATTGGAGCACAGGGCGTATTGGGCACTTAAACAGTGCAACATGGATTTGGCAAAGTCTGGGATGAAACGCAAGCTACAATTGAGTGAATTAGAGGAGTTGCGCCTAGAGGCTTATGAGAGCCAATCAGACTACAAGGCGTGGACTAAGCTCTATCATGACAAGTTCATCCTACGAAGGACATTTGAGATTGGCCAGCAGGTACTTTTATTTTCATCACGATTACGACTAATGCCTGGCAAGTTGCGTTCTAGATGGACAGGTCCATACATGGTGGTGCAGATTTTTAATCACGGGGCGGTGGAGGTGGAGAACCCGAGAGACGGCAATCGGTTTAAGGTGAATGGACATCGCGTGAAGCATTACTATGGTGGATGATAGAGGCTATTTGTACGCATTATTTAGATCATAACCCTATGCTTGTTTGCAATATTTAATGAGCAAGATTACTCGTTTCTAGTGTTTTTGTATTACAGGGCAAAACGAGTCCTTGAGTCGGATACGCGCTAACAGGCAGCGTTCTAGGAGTGAGAGATCCGCCTGCGGAGATAGCAGCACAAGCAGAAGAGAAGTTGGTGAGAGTCAGTAGCGGTGCGCTAGCCGAATGCCGTGCGCCAGGCGCAAAATCCAGTGACCAGATTTGGAAGTTGCCAAAGGTGAACTTCCTGGGCAATATATAAACGAAGGAAGTCTAGGGTTTCAAAAGGGAGATATCACAGCCGTCATTGGACAACGCACATCAGAGAGGGCGGCAACACTGGAAAACACACGGACTTGTTGAGAGGATTTGCGCCAGCCGACTGCGCCATCCGAGAAGACAATCTGCACGCACTGTTGCTACTGTGTTCTCAGACATATTAGACCTTATTTACTATTCTATGATGTTTATTACTAGCATGTCTAGCTAAACTCTTAGTGTTGGTCGGGCATGAATCTATGAAGTATTACCTTTGAGACTTGAGCTTAATGCATAGTTTACATACTTGTATTAATCCTGTGCGTACGGAGACAGCTAGTTGCATGAGTAGGGGAAGCCTTGAACCGCAATCTTACTTATGTTGCTTGCTTGTCATATGTTAAACTAGTTGATAGCTTTACGGTGACAACTAGGAGTAACGAGCTAGGGTAAGCAGTTGCTACTGTGACAGGATTCGCAGCTGTTTTAGTCTATGTTCTAAGGATTGATAGCACATGAACTTTGAACGGAACATGCGCACGTGTTAGGAAGCCTTGACCGGACACTAACCCAAGAAAACCACAAACCATTGACATTTAGAGTCGATGATAAGGACTGCGTTCATAGAGGATTGTCTGCCCAATACTTCTCATAGTCATAGTATCTAATCTCTACTGCTTGCGCACGTCTAGTGCAATTTCCTGCGTTACGCTAGCTACTGTTCATTTGCGCATCGCGCACCCCAATCTCACACAACCCCCATTTTTAGTGTAGACGACAGGATTGAAGACTGAACTACTTGCTCCCTGTGGAGATCGACCCTTACTTAACCGCTGTACTGGTGGAAGAGGAAGGATTATATTTGACGCGCACAACGACGCGCGATCAAATTTTGGCGCCGTTGCAGGGGAGCAACACAGCTAAGTCTTTAGTCTGAGTTTTTTTCCTTCTTTATAGTAATTCTTTCAGTTTGTTTTGTTTTCGTTGTTGTTTCTGACAGCGCGCATTCACATCAGCCTGCGCAACCTTGAAACAGTTGCGCTGCGCAGATTCTAGTTGCGCACTGACAGCCGCAACAACATTAGTTATCTCTTAATTTCATTTTTCTTGAGATTCGGAACAGGTTATGGAGGATAACAGTGTCGTAGGAGACAACTTGGGGGACAGAACCCCAGAGGAAGCAAGAGCACATAACCGCGCAGCCCTGTTCAGAGAGGAAGTGCAGCGCGAGGTTGAAGCAAGGAGGGCCGCTGAAGTGTATCATGCGCCACCCGTGCAACAAGCCGCGCGACGCAGAACAGTGCGCGAGATGTCGGCCCCTATCACTGTTAACCAGCCATGGTGCATCGTGCTTCCACCAGGCGGTCATTTTGAGCTAAGGAGCTCGCTCATCCATCACATGCCCAAGTTCCACGGGATGAACAATGAAAATCCAGTTAAGCATGTGCGAGAGTTCCTAGTCATTTGCGAGAACATGAAGACCGAAGGGGAGAGTGATGAGGCGCTGAAAATGAAGGCATTCCCATTTTCATTATGTGATACAGCTAAACACTGGCTAATGAATTTACCTGCAGGATCTATTCACACATGGGAGCAGCTGCAGAAGAAATTCCTAGATAAATTCTATCCAGCAGCAAAGATTGCGCTGCTCAGAAGGGAACTGGCCGCGCCAAGGCAGAGCGCAGGGGAGTCTCTGTCAGAATACTATGAACGTTTCAGGGAGCTAGAAGCCAACTGCTACAATCACGGGCTTCCCCAGAATGTGCTGATAGAGAACTTTCTAAATGGACTGCTGCCCATGGAGCTGCGACTACTGAATGCATGCGCAGGAGGGGACATTTGCAACATGTACCCAGAGGATGCGTGGCAGCTGATAGAAGATTCTGCTGGGCAGGTAAGACATAAATTGACGCTTGAAAGTAGCCGTAATCGTTCTGTGCATCAGGTAGAAACAAGCGCTGAGATCAAGGAAATGAAGGCCATGCTACAGAAGCTGATGAGTACGCAGAGCGCACAACCAGTTGCACCAAAGGTATGTGAGTTCTGCAGGTCCACTGAGCACAAGACAGACGAATGCCCAACACTTTTCGAAGAGACTGGAGATGTCAATGCTCTTGGAGGATGGGACAACAGAGGACCGCAGGGGCAGAATCAGCCGCGCTTTGGGCTTGCCGCAAATGGATTCAGATGGAAGGAGGAGAACAATTTCCAGAGG
Organism: Umbilicus rupestris; assembly: GCA_963678935.1. NCBI lineage: Eukaryota > Viridiplantae > Streptophyta > Magnoliopsida > Saxifragales > Crassulaceae > Umbilicus > Umbilicus rupestris. The sequence goes on along the minus strand of OY787628.1, from coordinate 6,307,818 downwards.
CAGCCCACAGATCAGCGCGCACCACAGCAGACGCAACAAGCTGCGCCCTACAATCCGCCGCACCGCCGAAATGACGCACCAGCGCAGAACAACCAACAGCCGCGGCGTTCCTTGGAAGACATCATGGGGCAGCTAGCAGATACAGTGCGCAAAAATGACGAGAAATATGACAAAAGGTTCGAGTCCATAGAAAAGCAGCTATCACAAATAGCAACCACGGTGTATGAGCTGAAAAAGAGCGATGGCAACCTGCCTTCGCAAGTGATTCAGAACCCTAAAGGAGGAGTCAATGCAGTGACACTAAGGACTGGGCGCACAGTAGGAACAGAGCAGACCGCACAGGCGCCCGTGCAACCAGTTGTGCAAATCCCGGGTCCAGCAGATCAGAATGCGCAACCAGAGCAAGATGCGCAACCGGAAGCGCCAGCCACAGACCAGCAGGGCAAAGCGCAAGGTATGTCTCACTCGAAAAACAAGGACAAAAATTGTACTAACATACCTGCTCCGTTCCCTGTGCAGGCACCACTGGTGAGAAAAGAAGCGCTGGACAAGGAATTATATGAGCTGTTCAGCAAGGTGGAAATCAACATACCTCTCATAGAAGCTATTCGACAGATCCCCAGGTATGCGAAGTTTTTAAAAGAGCTGTGCACAAACAAGCGAAGGAAAGGTGAATGCGCACAGGTAATGCTAAATGCGCAGGCCTCAGCGATCGTGTAACAAAAGGTACCACCCAAGTGCCGAGATCCAGGTACATTTACTATCCCATGCACGCTAGGTAAGACCACAGTGAGTAATTGCATGATCGATTTAGACGCATCCATCAATTTGCTACCTTATTCTCTATATACGACATTGCGCCTTGGACCACTTAAGCCTGCAGGTCTCACCATTCAGCTAGCAGACAGATCGTGCAAACAACCTGCAGGCATGATAGAAGATGTCCTAGTTCGCGTAGGAGAGCTGGTCTTCCCAGCAGATTTTTATGTGCTCGAAATGGAGGGAGAATCAAGCGCCAGCAGTGCGCAAATCCTCCTAGGCAGACCGTTTCTGATGACCGCGTGCACGAAGATAGACGTATGGAGGGGCACGCTCTCCATGGAGGTAGATGGCGAAGAAATCCATTTCAACATATTCAAGGGGATGCAGCACCCACATGAGGACGCTACCGTGCACGCGATGGACAGCATTGACGATTTAGTCACAGAAGCGCAGTGTGCGAGCGCAACCATAGGACCAGAGCTATTGACACAGGCAGAGCTGGAGGAGCAAGAGGAGGAGCTAAGCAGTGCTGAACCAGCACCCACACAGGTACTTGATATAGTTCATATTTGCACCGCTAACAAAATCTTGCCCTCTATTGAACAGGCACCCAAGATCGAACTGAAGCAACTCCCAGAGCACCTCAAGTACATTTTCTTGGGAGATGAGGACACCCTGCCAGTGATCATCAAGAAGGGATTAGAAGAAGAGCAGGAGGCGCGCTTACAACAGGTACTGCGCAGGAACCAGCGCGCTATAGGATGGACTCTTGCTGATCTGCGCGGAGTGAGCCCGGACGTGTGCATGCACAGAATTCTGTTGGAAGATGGTGCCAAACCATCCAGGGAGGCTCAGCGCAGGTTGAATCCAAACATGATGGAGGTAGTGCAAAAGGAAGTCCTGAAATTGCTTGGCGCAGGGGTCATCTACCCAATTTCGGACAGCAAATGGGTCAGCCCGGTGCATGTTGTGCCAAAGAAAGGAGGACTCACAGTGGAAGAGAATGCGCAGGGCGAACTAGTTCCCAAGCGCATTCAAACTGGCTGGCGCATGTGCATCGACTACAGGAAGCTGAACGCTGTCACGCGCAAGGACCACTTCCCGTTACCCTTTATGGACCAGATGCTGGATCGCTTAGCAGGTAAGCCTTATTTTTGTTTTCTGGACGGATATTCAGGGTACAACCAGATACCCATAGCTGCGGAGGATCAAGAGAAGACCACATTCACATGCCCGTTCGGTACGTTTGCGTTTCGGCGCATGTCTTTTGGGCTGTGCAACGCGCCAGGTACATTCCAACGCTTAGTCATGAGCATTTTTTCTGATATGATTGGTATATGCATAGAAGTGTTCATGGATGATTTCACTGTATATGGGAGTACCTTTGATGCATGTTTAACTCATCTAGATAAAGTTTTAGCGCGCTGCATCTCTAAGAATTTAATGCTCAATTACGAAAAATGTCATTTCATGGTCACGCACGGAGTAGTACTAGGACATATCATTTCAGAGGAGGGTATTAAGGTAGACAAGGCTAAAATAGATCTCATTTCTAATCTGCCTTATGCCACCAACGTGCGCGACGTGAAATCATTCTTAGGGCATGCTGGGTTTTACAGGCGTTTTATTAAGGAATTCTCTAAAATTTGTATACCCCTGTCTAACCTGTTGCAAAAAGATGTGTGTTTCGATTTTCCTGATGAGTGCAGGGCGGCGTTCGATAAGCTGAAGGAAGCGCTGACCAGTGCGCCAGTGATGCACGGACCAGACTGGAACCTGCCATTTGAGCTGATGTGTGAGGCAAGTGATTACGCAGTGGGTGCAGTCTTGGGGCAGCGCGTGGACAAGAAGCCGCACGCCATTTACTATGCATCGCGCACGCTGGACTCTGCGCAGAGGAACTACACCACCACGGAGAAGGAGCTTCTGGCAATTGTATTTGCGCTGGAGAAGTTCCGAGCTTATGTCCTAGGCGCAAGAGTCATCATCTACACTGACCACGCAGCTATCCGCTACCTCATGTCCAAGAAGGAGACCAAGCCGCGCCTGATGCGCTGGGTGCTCCTGCTTCAGGAATTCGACTTGGAGATCAAAGATAAGAAGGGCACAGAAAATACAGTCGCTGATCACCTGAGCAGGATCGTCAAGGAGGAGGAGCCAGGGCAGATCAAGGAGACATTCCCTGACGAGCACCTGATGGCACTGACAGGTAAGGTACCATGGTATGCGCATATCGCAAATTACCTGGTCACAGGTGCGTTTCCTCCGCATTTCAATAAAACTCAGTGCATGCGATTGAAACATGAGTCCAAGCATTACCTTTGGGATGATCCTTACATTCTTAGAATAGGTCCAGATCAGATATTAAGGCGTTGCGTACCTGACCATGAGATTAACTCTATTTTGATGTTTTGTCATGCGCACGCATGTGGAGGGCACTTTGGTCCCAAGCGCACGAGCAGGAAAATCTTGGGCTGCGGATTCTACTGGCCGCACCTATTCAGAGACGCATATGACCATTGCAGAAATTGCGACAGGTGCCAGCGCACAGGAGGAATATCCGCGCGCAACGAGATGTCGCAGACCCCGATTCTGGTGGATGAAGTGTTCGATGTTTGGGGAATCGACTTCATGAGTCCATTTCCCCCATCTGCCGGCTACGAGTACATACTGGTGGCCGTGGATTACGTATCCAAATGGGTCGAAGCTAAGGCCACGCGCAAGGATGATGGTAAGACTGTCGCTGACTTTCTCCGAACTAACATATTTTGCAGGTATGGAGTACCTAAGGCAGTCATCAGCGACCAGGGGACGCACTTCTGCAACAGGATTGTGGCGCAAGTTTTCAAGCACTATGGGGTGCGCCACAAGACGTCCACCGCTTACCATCCACAAACGAATGGGCAGGCCGAAGTGTCTAATAGAGAAATCAAGCGCATCTTGGAAAAGACTGTGAGGCCATCGCGCAAAGATTGGAGCCAGCGCCTGGATGATGCGCTATGGGCATACCGCACTGCGCATAAGACGCCCATTGGGACTTCACCATTTCGGCTGGTCTATGGGAAGGCATGCCACCTGCCAGTAGAGCTCGAGCACAAGACATATTGGGCCTTGCGTATTTGCAACCTGAACTTGGATGAGGCAGGAAAAGAACGCGCATTTGAGCTGAGCGAACTGGAAGAGCTGCGCCTGGACGCCTATGAGGGACTGCGCGATTACAAGGAGCGCACCAAAGCGTATCATGACAAGCATATCCTCCGGCGCACATTTGAACCAGGAGACCAGGTATTGTTATTTTCATCACGCCTGAAGCTCATGCCTGGAAAGTTGCGCAGCAAGTGGACGGGACCATACACCATCACCAAGGTTTTCCCCTACGGAACAATCGAGTTAGAAGACGGGCACCGGCATCGTTTTCAGGTTAATGGGCAGAGAGTCAAACGGTACTTAGGAGAACCTTGGGATAATACCGCGCGCGACATTGAGCTGGCAGAACCAGAGATAATCGATGCGCCAGCTGACGCGCCAGAGGCACCACCAGATGCACCAGAGGGAGAACTGAAGATCATAGCTCACATTTCTTCTCCCTCTGCATCTACCCTCGTTACGCATAATTTATCACATACTGACCTTCCATTTTACCCTTTGCGCAGGACCAATGAGATCGCAACACACACGCTGGCGCAGGAACACTCAGGAGCAAGAGTGGGGGAGGTTGCAGACACACGTTTTGGCACGTAACGAGGTACAGTCGAGCCAACGACGTTAAACAAAGGCACTTGTCGGGAGGTAACCCGACACGTTTTATTTCCGCCTATTTTATTTTTCTGTTTGTTTTGTGTTTTTTGAGTTTTTTTAGCTAGTTTAGGACTTGGTAGTTTTTTGAGTCACACAGTAGTGCGCGGGACCGTGCGCCTAGCAATGCGCAGGTCAAAAGCGCTAGCTCGGGGGACTTCTAAGGCCGCGGGGCAGCAGCATTAGTTTTCTTTAGGGTGGTGTCTTTTATTTTTGCTGCGTCTTATTGGATATTATGTGCTGCATATTTGTGCCGCATATTTTTGTGACCCTGTGCTATTGTTTGTGCTGTGTGACTATTTGTTTTTGTTCTTATGTTCTTTATTTTTTGCATTACATGCATGTGTGCGCTCTCCATGCGCTTGCGCTTGAGTCGTGGGGACACGTCTCTGTTCAAGTGTGGGGGGGGGGGGGGGGGGGGGCGTTACACTTACATTTCACGTTTTTGAGCATTTTTAGTAGACCTTAGTTTAAACTGAAGAGAATAGTAGCAGCAGTGCGCTAGAGTGCAGGATGCGCATGCGCTCCAGCTTGTTTTGCGCTATCCATATTGCGTGCGCTGCTATCTACTGTTTTAGTATAATTTTTTCGTTTTTTTGCTCCTGTTAGTTGGGATATGCAGGGGATGTGGAGTTGATAGAAATGCTCCAGAAAGGCAGTTAGTCGCTTTTGCTTCGAAGGCAAGGTATATGGTCGAGAGCGTTAGTGGAGGCCGGTGCCTCGCAGCCTTCGGGACAAAAGAGCGCGCTCAGTCACGCAGATACCAAAGGCAAAACACCCAATGCGCGGCGAGGTGGGAAAACAGACCACCTTCTCTCTGGAAATCAAGCTAAGGAAGGCGGGCGCGGGTGTAAACGCGTGCGCTGACCGGCGCAGACAGACCAAAGGAGAAAGAGCGGGGCGAGTTCCATAGCTGCTATCCGAAGGCTGAGACTGGAACTGCTCTGGGAATATAAGAAATTAAAGATGAAGCTGCACAAAAGAAAAATACCAGCAGATGATACACGCTACAAAAGAATCAGCATGCGCACAAACATCAACATGCGCAAAGACCATAAGGAAATCATCAGAGAGCTCAGGTTCCCAGGAAGTGCGCGGGCAAATCACGCACTGGAAGAAGCTGCGTTATCCACCATATACCTATCTTCGGAGTAGGAGCTGGCAGCCAGGAGCCTAAGAAGAGCTATCTCCCAGCCATCCAAAAATCTTCACCCCGGCTGAGAGGTAATGAATTTCGAAATTATTATATTAGAACTGTTGAATGCAGTTGTGCGCAGGTGATAGAGCAGTGCGAGTTGAGCAAATTGCGCATTCGCATCAGAGTGCAAGACTGTGCGCTAGACTCTAGAAGAGGTAATTGTATCCGCGCTTCAGTGCTTGTTCGGGACGAACAAGGGGCAAGTGTGGGGGGTTTGATAGAGGCTATTTGTACGCATTATTTAGATCATAACCCTATGCTTGTTTGCAATATTTTATGAGCAAGATTACTCGTTTCTAGTGTTTTTGTATTACAGGGCAAAATGAGTCCTTGAGTCGGATACGCGCTAACAGGCAGCGTTCTAGGAGTGAGAGATCCGCCTGCGGAGATAGCAGCACAAGCAGAAGAGAAGTTGGTGAGAGTCAGTAGCGGTGCGCTAGCCGAATGCCGTGCGCCAGGCGCAAAATCCAGTGACCAGATTTGGAAGTTGCCAAAGGTGAACTTCCTGGGCAATATATAAACGAAGGAAGTCTAGGGTTTCAAAAGGGAGATATCACAGCCGTCATTGGACAACGCACATCAGAGAGGGCGGCAACACTGGAAAACACACGGACTTGTTGAGAGAATTTGCGCCAGCCGACTGCGCCATCCGAGAAGACAATCTGCACGCACTGTTGCTACTGTGTTCTCAGACATATTAGACCTTATTTACTATTCTATGATGTTTATTACTAGCATGTCTAGCTAAACTCTTAGTGTTGGTCGGGCATGAATCTATGAAGTATTACCTTTGAGACTTGAGCTTAATGCATAGTTTACATACTTGTATTAATCCTGTGCGTACGGAGACAGCTAGTTGCATGAGTAGGGGAAGCCTTGAACCGCAATCTTACTTATGTTGCTTGCTTGTCATATGTTAAACTAGTTGATAGCTTTACGGTGACAACTAGGAGTAACGAGCTAGGGTAAGCAGTTGCTACTGTGACAGGATTCGCAGCTGTTTTAGTCTATGTTCTAAGGATTGATAGCACATGAACTTTGAACGGAACATGCGCACGTGTTAGGACGCCTAGACCGGACACTAACCCAAGAAAACCACAAACCATTGACATTTAGAGTCGATGATAAGGACTGCGTTCATAGAGGATTGTCTGCCCAATACTTCTCATAGTCATAGTATCTAATCTCTACTGCTTGCGCACGTCTAGTGCAATTTCCTGCGTTACGCTAGCTACTGTTCATTTGCGCATCGCGCACCCCAATCTCACACAACCCCCATTTTTAGTGTAGACGATAGGATTGAAGACTGAACTACTTGCTCCCTGTGGAGATCGACCCTTACTTAACCGCTGTACTGGTGGAAGAGGAAGGATTATATTTGACGCGCACAACGACGCGCGATCAGTGGACCGCCGCCAGATGCTCAAGAATGCGAGCTAGCCGAGCCTCACGGCGACATCTGAGTTGAGGTACCGTCGAGCCAACGACGTAAAAAAAAGGCGCTCTACGGGAGGCAACCCGATGTTTTTTTTAAAATTTTTCTTCTTTCCATTTTAATTCTTAGTGTGTGTCTTAGTGTTTCATAGAGTCTTTCCTTTAGAATGTCGTTAGGGAAGAGTTGTTTGGAGGCAAATTTGGGGCGTATCTCAGTAAGTCACGCGTTCCTAGACAACATTATAAGCCGCGCCAGTAGTATACATTAAGTTCCATAAAGTCTGAAGCTGGCGCGCGATTAATGTGTTCAGCGGGCGCGCGTTGTGCTCAGAGCGCGGCGCTTGAAACACATAAGGGTTGGAGCGCGCCTCCCCCTCCCTCTTTCACCCCGTTCACTCCTCAAGCAGCTCAGGTTCGCAATCTCGTTTTCACTATATTATCAGGGCGTTTTTCAACTGCTTAACCATTTCAGGTACGTTTTCATTCCATCCCACACTCAATTCGTGCCAAATATTGGATGTTTGTCAAGTTTTGGGAGTTTTATGGTTTAGGTTTGATCTGCAATTTTGGAGCATATTGGATGTTTTTGGTGCAATTTTGTTCTAGGAGTGAGAGATCCGCCTGTGGTGCGCGCTGATCTGTGGACTGCCTCTGGAAATTGTTTTCCTCCTTCCATCTGAATCCATTTGCTGCCAGTCCAACGCGCGGCTGATTCTGCCTCTGTGGTCCTCTGTTATCCCATCCTCCAAGAGCATTGACATCTCCAGATTCCTCGAAAAGTGTGGGACACTCATCAGTTTTGTGCTCGGTGGACTTGCAGAATTCACATACCTTTGGCGCAACTGGTTGTGCGCTTTGCGCACTCATCAATTTCTGCAGCATGGCCTTCATTTCCTTGATCTCAGCGCTTGTTTCTACCTGATGCACAGAACGCGTACGACTATTTTCAAGTGTTAGCTGATGTCTTACCTGACCAGCAGAGTCTTCTATCAGCTGCCACGCATCTTCTGGATACATGTTGCAAATGTCGCCTCCTGCGCATGCGTTCAACAACCTCAGCTCCATGGGCAGCAGTCCATTCAGGAAGTTCTCTATCAGCACATTCTCGGGCAGGCCATGATTGTAGCAGTTGGCCTCTAGCTCCCTGAAACGCTCGTAATATTCTGACAGTGACTCTCCTGCGCTCTGCGTAGGCGCGGCCAGTTCTCTCCTGAGTAGCGCGATCTTTGCTGCTGGATAGAATTTGTCCAGGAACTTCTTCTACAGCTGCTCCCATGTGTGAATTGATCCTGCGGGTAAGTTCATCAACCAATGTCTGGCTGTATCACACAGTGAAAATGGGAATGCCTTCATCTTCAGCCCCTCATCGCTCTCCCCTTCGGTCTTCATGTTCTCGCAAATGACTAGGAACTCTCGCACATGCTTGACTGGATTTTCATTGTTCATCCCGTGGAACTTGGGCATGTGATGAATGAGCGAGCTTCTTAGTTCAAAATGACCGCCTGGCGGAAGCACGATGCACCATGGCTGGTTAACTGTGAGTGGGGCTGACATCTCGCGCACTGTTCTGCGTCGCGCGGCCTGTTGCACGGGTGGCGCATGATACACTTCAGCGGCCCTCTTTGCTTCAACCTCGCGCTGCACTTACTCTCTGAACAGGGCTGCGCGGTTGTGTGCTCTTGCTTCCTCTGGGGTTCTGTCCCCTAAGTTGTCCCCAACAACACTGTTATCCTCCATGACCTGTTCTAAATCTCAAAGAAAACGAAATTAAAAGATAACTAATGCTGCTGCGTCTGTCAGTGCGCAACTAGAATCTGCGCAGCGCAACTGTTTCAAGGTTGCGCAGGCGGATGGTGATTGCGCGCTGTCAGAAACAACAACGAGAAAACAAAACAAACTGAAAATAACTAGTTACTAAAACGTAAACTAGCTATAACTTAGCTGTGTTGCTCCCCGGCAACGGCGCCAAAATTTGATCGCGCGTCGTTGTGCGCGTCAAATTAATTCCTTCCTCTCCACTAGTACAGCAGTTAAGTAAGGGTCGATCTCCACAGGGAGCAAGCAGTTCAGTTTTAGCCAGTAACCTACACTTACGAAGATTGGGGGGTGAGTGATCGGGGTTGCGCGATGCGCAAGTAAACAGTGGTATCATAACGCAGGAAATTGCACTAGACGTGCGCAGGCAATAGAGATTAAGTACTATGACTTATGAGAAGTATCGGCGCAGACAATCCTCTATGAGTGTATTCCTTATCATCGACTCTAAATGTCTATAGCTCGATTTGCTAATGTTAGTGTCCGATCAAGGCTTCCTAACATGTGCGCATGTTCCGATCAAAGTTCATGTGCTATTAATTCTTACACTAGACTAAACAACTACGAATCTGATCAAGGTAGTAATTGCCTAGCCTAGCGCGTTACTCCTAGTTGGCACCGTCAGGCTATTCAACTAGTTTAACAGACAACAACAAGCAACAAGAGTAAGATTGCGGTTCAAGGCTTCCCCTACTCATGTAACAAGCTGCCAGTAATGTGCACAGAATTAATATAAGCAAGCAAGCTATGCATTAAGCGCAAGTCTCAAAAGGAAATACTCATAGATTCATGTCCAACCAATACTAAGCGTTTAGCTAGACATGCTAGTGATAAACATCATAGAAATAGTAGATAATAACTAAAGTGTCCAAGAAAACAATAGCAAACAGTGCGTGCAGGTTGCTGTCTTGGCTGGCGCAGTCGGCTGGCGCAGATCCTCTTAACAAGCTCGTGTGTTTTCCAGTCCTGCTGCGCAGTGCCTCCTGGGTCTACGAATTGTGAGTCCTGAGAATCGTCTGTGTGTCTCTGTAACCCTAGCCTCCTTCTCTTCTTTATATACTGCTCAGAGGCTTACTCTTGGCAACTTCCAAATCTGGTCGTGTCAGGATTTGGAAACACCAACATCTGCGCCTGGCGCACGGCATCTGCTTAGCGCAATCGGTTAGCGCACCGTGGTCGACTCTGCCAATTCTTCTATTTGCGCCGCTAGCTCCGCAGGCTGTATGATGCGCGTCCTAAATGCTGCCTGTTAGCGCGTATCCGACTTAGGCCCTCGTTTTGCCCTGAAATACAAAAACACTGGAAACCAGTAATCTTGTACACAAAATAATGCAAACAAGCATAGGGTTATGATCTAAATAATGCGTATAAATAGGCTCTAACACTATTGCAGGAATTGTGACAGGTGCCAGCGCACAGGAGGCATATCAGCGCGCAACGAGATGCCGCAGACGCCAATTCTAGTGGATGAAGTGTTTGATATATGGGGAATTGACTTCATGAGGCCATTTCCTCCGTCTGTAGGATACGAGTACATATTGGTCGCGGTGGACTATGTCTCCAAATGGGTCGAAGCTAAGGCCACACGGAAGGATGATGGTAAGCCAAGGGGACGCACTTTTGCAACAGGATCGTGGCGCAATTTTTCAAGCATTATGGGGTGCGCCACAAGACGTCCACTGCTTATCATCCTCAGACAAATGGACAGGCCGAGGTCTCTAACAGAGAAATCAAGCGCATCCTGGAGAAGACTGTGAGACCATCGCGCAAGGATTGGAGCCAGCGCCTGGACGATGTGCTGTGGGCATACCGCACTGTGCATAAGACACCAATCGGGACTTCACCGTTTCGGTTGGTCTACGGAAAAGCATGCCACCTGCCAGTAGAGCTAGAACAAAAAGCATATTGGGCCCTACGCATTTGCAACCTGAACCTAGACGAGGCTGGAAAGGAGCGCGCGTTTGAGCTGAGCGAATTAGAAGAGCTGCGCCTGGATGCCTATGAGGGACTGCGCGATTACAAGGAGCGGACAAAGGCATTTCATGACAAGCATATCCTCAGACGCACTTTTGAGCCAGGAGACCAGGTATTATTATTCTCATCACGCCTGAAGCTCATGCCTGGAAAGCTGCGCAGCAAATGGACTGGACCGTACACAGTCATCAAGGTTTTCCTCTATGGAACAATCGAATTAGAAAACGAGCACCGGCATCGTTTTCAGGTCAATGGGCAGAGAGTCAAACGGTATCTAGGAGAACCTTGGGACGACACAGTGCGCGACATTGAGTTGGCAGAACCTGAGATAACAGATGCACCAGCTACTACGCTAGAGGCACCACCAGATGCACCAGAGGGAGAACTGGAAACTATTGCTCACATTTCTTCTTCCTCTTCATCTACCCTCGTTACTGCAGACTTCTCACATATTATCCATGTTGACTACCCTTCTCACCCTTTGCGCAGGACCAAGCAGAACACAGCACATGCACAAGCGCAGGGTCACTCATTAGCAAGAGTGGGGGAGGTCGCTGGCACACATTTGGGCACGTAACGAGGTACAGTCGAGCCAACGACGTTGATCGCGCGTCGTTGTGCGCGTCAAATATAATTCCTTCCTCTCCCACTAGTACAGCGGTTAAGTAAGGGTCGATCTCCACAGGGAGCAAGCAGTGAGTCTTAGCCAGTAACCTACACTTAAGAAAACGGGGGTTGCGTGAGCGATTGGGGGTTTTGCGCGATGCGCGAGTAACAGCAAATATCGTAACGCGGGAAATTGCACTAGACGTGCGCAAGCAGTAGAGATGAAGTACTATATTTATGAGAAGTATTGGGCAGACAATCCTCTATGAATGCATTCCTTATCATCGACTCTAAACGTCTATAGCTTGTGTTTTACTTGGGTTAGTGTCCGGTAAAGGCTTCCTAACACGTGCGCATGTTCCGTTCAAAGTTCATGTGCTATTAATCCTTAGAACTAGACTAAACAGCTGCGAATCCTGTCACAGTAGCAACTGCCTACCCTAACTCGTTACTCCTAATTGTCACGGTAAGTTTGCGGTTCAAGGCTTCCCCTACGCATGCAACTAGTTTAACATGCGACAAGCGAGCTACACAGGCAAGTTTGCGGTTCAAGGCTTCCCCTGCTTATGCAACTAACTGTCTCAATACGCACAGAATTAATACAAGTAAATAAACTATGCATTAAGCTCAAGTCTCAAAGGAATACATCACAGATTCATGCCCGACCAACACTAAGTGTTTAGCTAGACATGCTAGTGGTAAACATCATAAAATAGTAAGATAACATCTAATGTATCGGAGAAAACGGTAGCAAACAGAGCGTGCAGTTTGTCTTCTCGGCTGGCGCAGTCGGCTGGCGCAAATCCTCTCAACAGGTCCGTGTGTTTTCCAGTCCTGCTGCACAGTGCCTCCTTGCGTCCTCTGGTGCCTCTGGAACAGCAGTCTTTCGAACTCCCTGAAACCCTAGACTCTCTTTCTTCTTATACTGCTCAGGAGGTTCATCTTTTGGCAGCTTCCAAATCTGGTCACTGGGATTTTGCGCTTGGCGCACAGCATTGGTCGGCGCAATCGGGTAGCGCACCTCTGCTGTCTTTCGCCATCTCTTCTTTTGTTTGCGCCGCTAGCTCCACAGGCTGATCTTTCACTCCTAGAACGCTGCCTGTTAGCGCGTATCCGACTCAGGGGCTCGTTCTGACCTGATATACAAAAAACATTGGAAACGAGTAATCTTGCCCATAAAATATTGCAAATAAGCAAGGGGTTATGATCTAAATAACGTGTATAACTAGGCTCTATCAAACCCCCCACACTTGCCCCTTGTTCGTCCCGAACAAGTACTGAAACGCGGATACAATTACCTTTTCTGGAGACTAGCGCACAGCCTTGCATTCTGGCGCAAGATGCACAGTTGCTCAACTTGTGCTGCTCTGTCACCTGCGCACAACTGCACTCAATAGTTCTAGTATAATAATTCCGAAAATTCATTACCTCTCAGCCAGGATGAAGATCTTTGGATGACTGGGAGATAGCTCTTCTTAGGCTCCTGGTCGTCAGCTCCCGCTCCGAAGATAGGTATATGGTTTCTTGCGCGAGCTTCTTCCAGTGCGTGATTCGTTCGCACACTTCCTGGGAACCTGAGCCTTTGATGATATCCTTGTGGTCTTGCGCACGCAGGTACTAAGTAGTGCGCATGCTGATTCTTTGTAACGCAAATCATCTGCTTCTGCTGGTATTTTTCTTTTGTACAGCTTCCTTTCCAATTTTTTTTTTTTTCATTCCCAGAACAGTTCCAATCTCAGCCTTCGGATAGCAGCTATGGAACTCGTTCCGCTCTCCCTCCTTGGTCTGTCTGCGCCGGTCGGCGCACGCGTTTACATCCGCGCCCGCTTTCCTAGAGAGAAGGTGGTCTGTTTTCCCACCTCGCCACGCTTGGGTATTTTGCCTTTTTGCATCTGCGTGACTGAGCGCGCTCTTTTGTCCCGAAGGTTGCGAAGCACCGGCCTCTACTAGCGCAATCGACCATATACCTCGCCTTCGAAGCAGAAGCGACTAACCGCCTCTCTGGAGCATTTCTATCAACTCCACATCCCCTGTATATCCCAACTAACAGGAGCAGAAAAAACGAAAAAATTATGCTAAAACAGTAGATAGCAGTGCACACAATACGGATAGCGCAAAACAAGCTAGAGCGCATGCGCATCCTGCACCTTAGCGCACTACTGCTACTAATTCTCTTCAACTTAAACTAAGCTATACTAAAAAATGCTCAGAAATATAAAATGTAAGAGTAACGCCCCCCCCACACTGGAACAGAGACGTGTCCCCACGACTCAAGCTCAAGCGCACGGAGGCGGCGCACATGCATGCAATGCAACGACAATAAAGAACATAAGAGTAAACACGAATAGTCACACAAAATATAGCAAGGGGTTCACAGAATGTAGGGCTCAAATATTCAGCGCACAAAATAGTCACTAGACGCAGCAATTAATAAAAGACACCACCCTAAAGTAAAATCACTGCGCCTGCCCTTGGCCTTAGAAGTCCTCCGAGCTCGATGCAGCCTCTGAATCCTGCGCTACAGCCTCTGAAGAATCAGTCGTGGAGGCGGTGCTGGAGGATGGGGGTACAATGGTGAGGGGGTCAGGCTGCTCGTCCTCGGAGAGTGACTCCCATAAGGAATCGGAGTTGACGCTGGGAAAGTTAATTGGGGACTCCGGAACAGAAGGCCGGGCAGGGGAAACTACTGGTGAAGGTATCGGTGCCGGTGCAGGTGCAGGGGCGGGCTCTGCTGGGGCTGGGGTTGGGGTTGGTGCTGGAGCTGGAGAGGGTGCTGGAGCTGGAGAGGGTGCTGGAGCTGGAGAGGGTGCTGGAGCTGGAGAGGGTGCTGGAGCTGGAGCTGCTGAAGTTTCTGGGGTACGGGTAGGAGGTGGATGGTGCAGGCTGAGGAGAGGGGGAATTGCGTCTCCAAATGTCCACCCGGATGGTGGACTCATACTTAAATCCGCCCCCTCTGGCGCTAAGTATTCGAGCACGCGCATGACGTTGAACAACATGCGCTGCTCGGCAGTGGCCTCCTCAGGCGCCGCCTCAGTCTCAGTCCTTGGGCGCTTGGCAGGTGCACGCGGGGGAGAGTCCTCTATGGCAATGGTTACTGGCTCCCCTTGTGGTGCACGGGCCCTCTGTTGTGCTCCAGTCTGCGCCCGAGTCCTTGGGCGCCTGACTAGAGGCACCTCTGGTTCTAGGGCCTCCTCCATCTCTTCGTCTGCTGCTGCGCCTGCAGCTGCGCCCTGCGCACTGCTCTCCGCCCTGGCCCGCGGTGGTCTGGCTGGCTGCAGATGGTAGCACCACTCTAGTGTGCCATCGTCCCGAACGGCTACCGCCCTGATTTGCAGCATGTGAGCGCGGTCCAGAGGTATAGGCTGCACCAAGGTGTGCTCGGGCACCTCGGGCTCTCCATGTAAGCTCCGCAGCAAGTGCGTGATAAGCCCTCCACACGTCAGCGGCCCTCTCATGCTGACTCGGCTCCAATGGTGCACCATGTTCAGGATGAACAGCACCTTCCGCTCATAATAAAGCCCCATCAAAATCTCCATATCCAGGAGGCTGATCTTTGGTGCGCCATTGAAACGGCCAATGATTGCGTAGGCCACGATGCGCCATAAGTAGAACAGCCACGGGTCGCGCAGCTCTCGGCCCCTGCTGCGCCCCGCGGCGAACGCTGGCCCTGTTGCCATGTCCCTCCAAGCCTCCTGGTTAGTGTGCGTGTCTAACTCTTCCTCACGCACCTTGGCGCACCCAAATGCGCGCCTCAGCCTCCTTTCCGAGGCTATGAACCAGACACCCCTGTGTCTATATCTAATCTCCCTGTCCCCCGCCTCCATAGATGCCAGGAACTCACACGTGTCCTCCTGGTCTGATGCGCTGCGGAGGTCCATTAGCGCCTCCCAGCCGGCAATCGCTAGCCTCTGCGCCACGAGGTCCTCTAACCCTACCTCGCGCAGGAAATCTCGACAGATGTACGGTGTCCCGTACATGTCCAAGCTAATGAATGCTGCGTACTTGTTAGCGAAAGCCGCTGGGGTTACCTGGTCTGCGGCGGGTCTCATCGTGCGCTGGCTCCGGTCAATCGTGGTCAATGCTCCCCAAAACCCTAAAAATCGAAACTGCTCAGAATCCTCCGAAATTTGCACCGAACGAGCGCCTACTGGTCGCCTACACAACGCACAAAACAGCACTCCAAGCCGCGCACTCTAGCCTGGTGCGATTTCAAAACCCTAAAAACTGTCTTCTCCGCGCAAACCCTAACAGAAGCGGCTCAAAGCGGGATCGGGGGTTACCTGGGTGCTGTGCGGTCGTGTTGTCCTTGAATCTCTCTAGACGGACGGTGGGATGGGCGCTGATCGACGGCAGAGGTCTGAGGGCGGGAGCTTGTGTGTAACGGTCGAGTGAAAAAGTGCTGGGAATTTTTCTAAGTCTGGCCTTATATACCCCCTATGGCTGGCGCAACTGACCTGCGCATTGAGAGGCGCACGGTCCTGCGCACTTGTGTGACTAAAAAATACCAAACCCCTAAACTAAGCTAAAAACACTCAAAAAAAACAAAACAAGCAGAATAAAATGTGCCAAAATAACATGTGTCGGGTTACCTCCCGACAAGTGCCTTTGTTTAACGTCGTTGGCTCGACGGTACCTCGTTACGTGCCAAGTAGTGCGTCTGCAGCCTCCCCCACTCTTGCTCCTGAGTGTCCCTGCGCCAGTGCTCGTGTTACGATCTCAGTGGTCCTGCGCAAAGGATAAAAGGGGAGGTCAGCATGTGATACATTATTCGTAAGGAGGGCAGATGCAGAGGAAGAGGAGATATAGGCGATGGGTGCTAGTTCTCCCTCTGAAACATCTGGTGGTGCGTCTGGCGCAGCAGCTTGCTCGTCTACTATCTCTGGCTCGGCCAAGTCAATGTTGCGTGCTGCGCCATCCCAAGGTTCGCCCAAGTACCGTTTGACTCTCTGCCCGTTAACCTGAAAACGATGTTGGTGCCCGTCTTCTAATTCAATTGTGCCGTAGGGGAAAACCTTGGTGACGGTGTATGGTCCCGTCCACTTGCTGCGCAGCTTCCCAGGCATGAGCTTCAGGCGTGATGAAAATAATAATACCCGATCGCCTGGTTCAAATGTGCGCCGGAGGATGTGCTTGTCATGAAACGCCTTGGTGCGCGCTTTGTAATCGCGCAGTCCCTCATAGGCGTCCAGGCGCAGCTCTTCTAGTTCGCTCAGCTCAAATGCGCGTTCTTGGCCTGCCTCTTCCAAGTTCAAGTTGCAAATACGTAAGGCCCAATATGCCTTGTGCTCGAGCTCCACTGGCAGGTGGCATGCCTTCCCATAGACCAGCCGGAATGGTGAGGTTCCAATGGGTGTCTTGTGTGCCGTGCGGTATGCCCATAGCGCATCATCCAGGCGCTGGCTCCAATCCTTGCGCGACGGCCTCACAGTCTTTTCCAAGATGCGCTTGATCTCTCTGTTAGAAACTTCGGCCTGTCCATTCGTCTGCGGATGGTAAGCGGTGGACGTCTTGTGGCGCACCCCATAGTGCTTGAAGACTTGCGCCACAACTCTGTTGCAGAAGTGCGTCCCCTGGTCGCTGATAACTGCCTTAGGCACTCCGTACCTGCAAAATATGTTAGTTCTGAGAAAATCAGCGACAGTCTTACCATCATCCTTGCGCGTGGCCTTAGCTTCGACCCATTTGGATACGTAATCCACGGCCACCAGTATGTACTCGTACCCGGCAGATGGGGGAAATGGACCCATGAAGTCGATTCCCCAAACATCGAACACTTCATCCACCAGAATCGGGGTCTGCGGCATCTCGTTGCGCGCGGAGATTCCTCCAGTGCGCTGGCACCTGTCACACTTCCTGCAGTGGTTATAGGCATCTCTGAATAGGTGCGGCCAGTAGAATCCACAGTCCAAGATCTTCCTGCTCGTGCGCTTGGGACCGAAATGTCCTCCACAGGCGTGCGCATGACAAAACATCAATACAGAGTTAATCTCATGGTCAGGCACGCAACGTCTTAATATCCGATCTGGACCTATTCTAAGCATGTAAGGATCATCCCAAAGGTAATGCTTGGACTCATGTTTCAATCGCATGCACTGAGTATTATTGAAATGAGGAGGGAACGCACCTGTGACCAGGTAATTTGCGATATGCGCATACCATGGTACCTTACCTGTTAGCGCCATTAGGTGCTCGTCAGGGAACGTCTCCTTGATCTGCCCCGGCTCCTCATCCTTTACGATCCTGCTCAGGTGATCAGCGACGGTATTTTCCGTGCCCTTCTTATCTTTGATCTCCAAATCGAATTCCTGAAGCAAAAGTACCCAGCGCATCAGGCGCGGCTTGGTCTCTTTCTTGGATATGAGGTAGCGGATAGCTGCGTGGTCCGTGTAGATGATGACTCTGGCGCCTAGAACGTATGCTCGGAACTTCTCCAGCGCAAATACAATTGCCAGAAGCTCCTTCTCCGTGGTGGTGTAGTTCTTCTGCGCGGAGTCTAGTGTGCGCGATGCATAGTAGATGGCATGCGGCTTCTTGTCCTCGCGCTGCCCCAAGACTGCTCCCACTGCGTAGTCACTTGCGTCACACATCAGCTCAAATGGCAGGTTCCAGTCTGGTGCGCGCATCACTGGCGCACTGGTCAGCGCTTCTTTCAGCTTATCGAACGCCGCCCTGCACTCATCAGTAAAATCGAAGCACACGTCTTTTTGCAACAGGTTAGACAGGGGTATGCAAATCTTAGAGAAATCCTTAATAAAACGCCTGTAAAACCCAGCATGCCCTAAGAACGATTTCACGTCGCGCACGTTGGTGGCATAAGGCAGATTAGAAATAATATCTATCTTAGCTTTGTCTACCTTAATACCCTCCTCTGAAATGATATGACCTAGTACTACTCCGTGCGTTACCATGAAATGACACTTCTCGTAGTTTAGCACTAAGTTCTTAGAGATGCAGCGCGCTAAGACTTTATCTAGATGTATTAAGCATGCATCAAAGGTACTCCCATATACAGTGAAATCATCCATGAACACTTCTATACATATACCAATCATATCAGAGAAAATGCTCATGACGAGGCGTTGGAACGTACCTGGCGCGTTGCACAGCCCAAAAGACATACGCCGAAACGCAAAAGTTCTGAAAGGGCATGTGAACGTGGTCTTCTCTTGATCCTCCGCAGCTATGGGTATCTGATTGTAACCTGAATATCCGTCCAAAAAACAAAAGTAAGGCTTACCTGCCAAGCGATCCAGCATTTGGTCCATGAAGGGTAGCGGGAAGTGGTCCTTGCGCGTTACAGCGTTCAGCTTCCTGTAGTCGATGCACATGCGCCAGCCAGTCTGTATGCGCTTGGGAACTAGCTCGCCCTGCGCATTCTCCTCCACCGTGATTCCTCCTTTCTTTGGCACAACGTGCACCGGGCTGACCCATCTGCTGTCTGAGATTGGGTAAATGACCCCTGCGTCAAGCAACTTCAGAACTTCCTTTTGCACGACCTCCATCATATTTGGGTTTAACCTGCGCTGAGCCTCCCTGGATGGTTTGGCGCCATCTTCCAACAGAATTCGGTGCATGCACACGTCTGGGCTCACTCCGCGCAGATCAGCAAGAGTCCATCCAATGGCGCGCTGGTTCCTGCGCAGCACCTGTTGTAAGCGCGCCTCCTGCCCTTCTTCCAATCCCCTCTTGATGATCACTGGCAGGGTGTCCTCATCTCCCAAGAAAATGTACTTGAGATGCTCCGGGAGTTGCTTCAGTTCGATCTTGGGTGCCTGTTCAACAGAGGGCAAGATTTTGTTAGCAGTGCAAATATGAACTATATCACGTACCTGTGTGGATGCTGGTTCGGCACTGCTTAGCTCCTTCTCTTGCTCCTCCAGTTCTGCCTGTGTCAGTAGCTCTGGTCCTATGGTCGCGCTTGCACACTGCGCTTCCGTGACTAAATCGTCAAAGCTGTCCATTGCGTGCACGGTAGTGTCCTCATGTGGGTGCTGCATCCCTTCGAAGATGTTGAAATGGATTTCTTCGCCATCTACCTCCATGGAGAGCGTGCCCCTCCACACGTCTATCTTCGTGCGCGCAGTCATCAGAAACGGTCTGCCTAGGAGGATCTGCGCACCGCTGGCGCTTGATTCACCCTCCATTTCGAGCACATAAAAGTCTGCTGGGAACACCAGCTCTCCTACTCGAACTAGGACATCTTCTATCATGCCTGCAGGTTGTTTGCACGATCTATCTGCTAGCTGAATTGTGAGACCTGCAGGTTTTAGTGGTCCAAGGCGCAAGGTCGCATAGAGAGAATATGGTAATAAATTGATTGATGCACCTAAATCGATCATGCAGTTGCTCACCGTGGTTTTACCTAAGGTGCAAGGGATAGTGAATGTACCTGGATCTCGGCACTTAGGTGGTACCTTTTGCTGCACGATTGCTGAGGCTTGCGCATTTAGCATTACTTGTGCGCATTCGCCTGTCCTTCTTTTATTCGTGCACAGCTCTTTTAAAAACTTCGCATACCTGGGAATCTGTCGAATAGCTTCTATGAGAGGTATGTTGATTTCCACCTTGCTGAACAGCTCATACAGTTCCTTGTCCAGTGCTTCTTTTCTCGCCAGTGGTGCCTGCACAGGGAAAGGAGCAGGTATGTTAGTACAATTTTTGTCCTTGTTTTTCGAGTGAGACATACCTGGCGCATTGCCCTGCTGGTTCGTGGTTGGCGCTTCTGATTGCGCCTCTGGCTCTGGTTGCGCACTCTGAGCTGCTGGATCTGGGACTTGCGCAACTGGTTGCGCGGGCGCCTGCGCGGTCTGCTCTGTTCCCACTGTGCGCCCAGTCCTCAGTGTTACTGCATTAACTCCTCCCTTAGGGTTCTGAATCACTTGCGAAGGCAGGTTGCCATCGCTCTTTTTCAGCTCATACACCGTGGTTGCAATTTGTGATAGATGCTTTTCTATGGATTCGAACCTCTTGTCATACTTTTCGTCATTCTTGCGCACTGTGTCTGCTAGCTGCCCCATGATATCTTCCAAGGATCGCTTCGGTTGCTGATGGTTCTGCGCTGGTGCGTCTGTGCGGCGATGCGGTGGATTGTAGGGTGCAGCTTGTTGCGTCTGCTGTGGTGCGCGCTGATCAATGGGCTGCCTCTGGAAATTGTTCTCTTCTCTCCATCTGAAACCATTTGCAGCAAGCCCAAAGCGCGGCTGATTCTGCCTCTGCGGTCCTCTGTTGTCCCATCCTCCTAGGGCATTCACATCTCCAGTTTCTTCAAAAAGTGTTGGGCACTCGTCTGTCTTGTGCTCAGTGGACCTGCAGAATTCACATACCTTTGGCGCAACTGGTTGTACGCTCTGCGCACTCATCAGCTTCTGTAGCATGGCCTTCATTTCTTTGATCTCAGCGCTTGCCTCTACCTGATGCACAGAACGATTACGACTACTTTCAAGTGTTAATTGATGTCTTACCTGCCCAGCAGAATCTTCTATCAGCTGCCATGCATCCTCCGGGTACATGTTGCAAATGTCCCCTCCTGCGCACGCATTCAGTAGTCGCAGCTCCATGGGCAGCAGTCCATTCAGAAAGTTCTCTATCAGCACATTCTGGGGAAGCCCGTGATTGTAGCAGTTGGCTTCTAGCTCCCTGAAACGCTCGTAGTATTCTGACAGAGACTCCCCTGCGCCTTGCCTTGGCGCGGCCAATTCCCTTCTGAGCAGCGCAATCTTTGCTGCTGGATAAAATTTGTCTAAGAATTTCTTCTGCAGCTGCTCCCATGTGTGAATAGATCCTGCAGGTAAATTCATTAGCCAGTGTCTAGCTGTATCATTTAGTGAGAATGGAAATGCCTTCATTTTTAGCGCTTCATCGCTTTCCCCTTCGGTCTTCATGTTTTCGCAAATGACCAGGAACTCCCGCACATGCTTGACTGGATTTTCATTGTTCATTCCGTGGAACTTGGGCATGTGATGGATGAGTGAGCTCCTTAGCTCGAAGTGACCGCCAGGTGGAAGCACGATGCACCATGGCTGGTTAACAGTGATAGGGGCCGACATCTCGCGCACTGTTCTGCGTCGCGCGACTTGTGGCACGGGCGGCGCATGATACACTTCAGCGGCCCTCCTTGCCTCAACCTCGCGCTGCACTTCCTCTCTGAATAGGGCTGCGCGGTTATGCGCCCTTGCTTCCTCTGGGGTTCTGTCTCCCAGGTTATCTCCAACCACACTGTTATCCTCCATGTCCTGATCCAAACTCAAGAAACGAAATTAAATGGCAACGAAGTTGTTGCGTCTGTCAGTGCGCAACTAGAATCTGCGCAGCGCAACTGTTTCAAGGTTGCGCAGGCTGATGTAATTGTGCGCTGTCAGAAACAACAACGAGAAAACAAAACAAAATGAAATAGCTAGTTACTAAAATGAGAAATGTAAGCTAGCTAACACTTAGCTGTGTTGCTCCCCGGCAACGGCGCCAAAATTTGATCGCGCGTCGTTGTGCGCGTCAAATATAATTCCTTCCTCTCCCACTAGTACAGCGGTTAAGTAAGGGTCGATCTCCACAGGGAGCAAGCAGTGAGTCTTAGCCAGTAACCTACACTTAAGAAAACGGGGGTTGCGTGAGCGATTGGGGGTTTTGCGCGATGCGCGAGTAACAGCAAATATCGTAACGCGGGAAATTGCACTAGACGTGCGCAAGCAGTAGAGATGAAGTACTATATTTATGAGAAGTATTGGGCAGACAATCCTCTATGAATGCATTCCTTATCATCGACTCTAAACGTCTATAGCTTGTGTTTTACTTGGGTTAGTGTCCGGTAAAGGCTTCCTAACACGTGCGCATGTTCCGTTCAAAGTTCATGTGCTATTAATCCTTAGAACTAGACTAAACAGCTGCGAATCCTGTCACAGTAGCAACTGCCTACCCTAACTCGTTACTCCTAATTGTCACGGTAAGTTTGCGGTTCAAGGCTTCCCCTACGCATGCAACTAGTTTAACATGCGACAAGCGAGCTACACAGGCAAGTTTGCGGTTCAAGGCTTCCCCTGCTTATGCAACTAACTGTCTCAATACGCACAGAATTAATACAAGTAAATAAACTATGCATTAAGCTCAAGTCTCAAAGGAATACATCACAGATTCATGCCCGACCAACACTAAGTGTTTAGCTAGACATGCTAGTGGTAAACATCATAAAATAGTAAGATAACATCTAATGTATCGGAGAAAACGGTAGCAAACAGAGCGTGCAGTTTGTCTTCTCGGCTGGCGCAGTCGGCTGGCGCAAATCCTCTCAACAGGTCCGTGTGTTTTCCAGTCCTGCTGCACAGTGCCTCCTTGCGTCCTCTGGTGCCTCTGGAACAGCAGTCTTTCGAACTCCCTGAAACCCTAGACTCTCTTTCTTCTTATACTGCTCAGGAGGTTCATCTTTTGGCAGCTTCCAAATCTGGTCACTGGGATTTTGCGCTTGGCGCACAGCATTGGTCGGCGCAATCGGGTAGCGCACCTCTGCTGTCTTTCGCCATCTCTTCTTTTGTTTGCGCCGCTAGCTCCACAGGCTGATCTTTCACTCCTAGAACGCTGCCTGTTAGCGCGTATCCGACTCAGGGGCTCGTTCTGACCTGATATACAAAAAACATTGGAAACGAGTAATCTTGCCCATAAAATATTGCAAATAAGCAAGGGGTTATGATCTAAATAACGTGTATAACTAGGCTCTATCAGACGTTAAACAAAGGCACTTGTTGGGAGGTAACCCGATATGTTTTTCTTTCTTATGTTCTTTATTTTGCTTGCATGCATATGTTCTGCATGTGCGCGTCCTCCGTGCGCTTGGGCTTGAGTCGTGGGGACACGTCTCTGTTTAAGTGTGGGGGGGGGGGGAGCGTTACATGTACATTTCACGTTTTTTTAGCATTTTTAGTGTAGCTTAGTTTAATTGAAGGAAACAGTAGCAGTAGTGCGCTTGAGTGCGGGCTGCGTGCACTGTTTAGCTTGTTTGCGCTACCCATTTTGCACCGTGCGCTATCAACTGTTTTTAGTATATTTTTGCGTTTTTCTGCTCCTGTTAGTTGGGATATACAGGGGATGTGGAGTTGACAGAAACGCTCTAGAGAGGTGGGTAGTCGCTCGCGCTTCAGAGGAGAGGTATATGGTCGAGAGCGCGAGTGGAGGCCTGTGCTTCGCGACCTTCGGAACAAGAGAGTGCGCTCAGTCACGCAGATGCCGAAGGGGAGATACCCAAAGCGTGGCGAGGTGGGAAAACAGACCACCTTCCCTCTGGAAGTTGAGCCAAGGAAGGCGGGTGCGGGTGTAAACGCGTGCGCCAACCTGCGCAGACAGACCAAGGAGGGAGAGCGGGGCGGTGTTCCATAGCTGTTATCCGGAGGCCGAGACTGGAACCGTTCTGGGAAAGATAGGAATCAAAGACAAAGCTGTACAAAAGGAAAAAATACCAGCAGATGATATGCGCTACAAAAGAATCAGCATGCGCACAAGTACCAGCGAGCGCAAAAGTCCACAAGAAAATCATCAAAAGGCTTGAGTTCCCAGGAAGTGCGCGGAAGAATCACGCGCGGGAAGAAGCTTGCGCTGTTAACCATATACCCATCCTCAAAGTGAGAACTGACAACCTGGCGCCTATAAAGAGCTATCTCCCAGCCATCCGAAATGATTTTCATCCCAGCTGAGAGGTAATGAATTTCAAAATCACTATACTTAAACTGTTGAGAGCAGATGTGCGCAGGTGGTATTGCAGCGCAAGATGATCAGTAGTGCAGATCGCGCCAGAGTGCAAGACTGTGCGCTAGACTCCCGAGAGGTAATGGTATCCGTGCTTGAGTGCTTGTTCGAGGACGAACAAGGGGCAAGTGTGGGGGGTTTGATAGAGCCTATTTATACGCGCTATTTAGATCCTAACACTGTGCTTGTTTCCATTATTTTGTGTACAAGATTACTGGTTTCTAATGTTTTTGTATTTCAGGGCAAAACGAAGGCCTAAGTCGGATACGGCTAACAGGCAGCGTTTAGGACGCGCATCACACAGCCTGCGGAGCTAGCGGCACAAACAGAAGAATTGGCAGAGTCGACAACGGTGCGCTAACCAATTGCGCTAAGCAGATGCCTTGCGCCAGGCGCAGATGATGGTATTTCCAAATCCTGACACGACCAGATTTGGAAGTTGCCAAGGATGAGCCCCTGAGCAGTATATAAAGAAGAGAGGGAGGCTAGGGTTGAGAGACGACTCTGAGGATTCACAATTCGTACACCCAGGCGGCACTGCGCAGCAGGACTGGAAAACACACGAGCTTGTTGAGAGGATCTGCGCCAGCCGACTGCGCCAGCCAAGACAGCAACCTGCACGCACTGTTTGCTATTATTTTCTTGGACACTTTAGCTATTAATTACTGTTTCTATGATGTTTATCACTAGCATGTCTAGCTAAACGCTTAGTATCGGTTGGGTATGAATCTATGAGTATTTCCCTTTGAGACTTGCACTTAATGCATAGCTTGTTTTGCTTATATTAATTCTGTGCACATTACTGGCAACTTGTTACATGAGTAGGGGAAGCCTTGAACCGCAATCTTACTCTTGTTGCTTGTTGTTGTTTGTTAAACTAGTTGAATAGCCTGACGGTGCCAACTAGGAGTAACGCGCTAGGATAGGCAATTACTACCTTGATCGGATTCGTAGTTGTTTAGTCTAGTGTAAGAATTAATAGCACATGAACTTTGATCGGAACATGCGCACATGTTAGGAAGCCTTGATCGGACACTAACATTAGCAAACCAAACTATAGACATTTAGAGTCGATGATAAGGAATACACTCATAGAGGATTGTCTGCGCCGATACTTCTCATAGTCATAGTACTTAATCTATATTGCATGTGCACGTCTAGTGCAATTTCCTGCGTTACGATACCACTGTTACTTGCGCATCGCGCAAACCAATCACTCACCCCCTCAATCTTCGTAAGTGTAGGTTATTGGCTAAAACTGAACTACTTGCTCCCTGTGGAGATCGACCCTTACTTAACCGCTGTACTAGTGGAAGAGGAAGGATTATATTTGACGCGTACAACGACGCGCGATCAATGGCATTGAACCCAGTGATGGATTCCTCTTTTTGCATCTTCAGGCTTTCAAACTGAGAGGTAAAAATCTGCATCTTTGATGTCTTTACTTTGTCAATTTCTTCATGAGCTTTTTGGAGAATCTGTCAGGCACGTTTTGCAATGTCGCAGTTGGAAACCAGCCTGAAATTGTTAGCATCTACAGCAGCAAAAATAGCATTTAGAGCTTTTGAGTTACAAGTTGCTCTAGCATCCTCTTCGTCAGTCCACTCCTCCTCAGGTTTTTTCCTGGTGACTCCCCTCTAATCCCTAGTCAACGGAGAGAACCATTCTGTCACAACAGCTCTCCAAGTCTTCTCGTCAATAGCTTTGAGGAATGCTTTCATTCTAGCCTTCCAATACTCATAGTTGCTTTCTTCCAACAGAGGTGGCCCTCTTGTATCTGACCTTCCTTCAATGTTTATTGCTCGTCTCAACTAGGTGCTCAGGATCTTTACTCTGTGTGTCGATTTTCTGCTCCGATACCAATTGAAATTCACAGTGCCCCTGAGTTACTAATAGTGTACAATCACCTGTTATAGCAACTTCTCATTCAGCTGGATCTGGTGCAACGAGATAAAAAATAGTAAACAGCGATTTGTTCACCCAGTTCGGCCAATCTGCCTACGTCTGGGGAGGACTATACTCCAGTCCTCAATCCACTAG
Organism: Umbilicus rupestris; assembly: GCA_963678935.1. Lineage (NCBI taxonomy): Eukaryota > Viridiplantae > Streptophyta > Magnoliopsida > Saxifragales > Crassulaceae > Umbilicus > Umbilicus rupestris. The sequence goes on along the minus strand of OY787628.1, from coordinate 6,281,468 downwards.
TCTCCAAGGTACTCCGTACAACACAAACTCGACTCAGTGACAATCTATTGTACTCGACCTCAACTAGCAGCTCACACACAATCAGAACAACCTCTGATTTGTGTCTCACTCACCTACACACTCAAATTAATTCAGAATAGCTACCCCTCTGATCACACAGAATCAGCATATTCTAATTAACACAAAGCCTTTCAGCTAAGCTGCTTGATTTCTGTTGTGAGTGCTCCTCACATTGGAATGCTCCCCCTCACTTAATGACCGCCTATCACTAGCGAATAGGTCTTCTGCAGATTGTTCGAGTTCCTCCACTCGACACCTCTCCTGCTGCCTTCCTTGATCAACTAACAAGCACGCCCTGCTCTTAGTTGGTTCTCCTGATCAAGCACTGACCAGACACTGCTAGTTTGCAATCAATCGATACAGAAACCACACTATTCTGCGCTCACGCTCTGCTCACGGTGGTGATCCGATCCTCCGCACTACTCCACTGATCTTTTCCTTGCAATCTCAGGTGCTTTGATGCTCTCTCTGTGTTTTTCTCTCTGTTCGGATGCTCCCCCTGGCTCTGCCCAGCCTCCTTCTAAAGGAACTCTGCCGCCATCAAAATTAAAAAGCCCTCAAAGATCTCAACAAGATCCTATCTCCTAATTTTTATGAGATTTGATTTCCTAATCAAGTCTTCAAGCTTGAGGCACGGAAATCTTTACTGGGATATTCTATGAATATTTGGAAGCCTCCCATTGCACTGCTACTTCATTCTGGGCAGATTTCTCAACGGGCCAAAACTGTTGCTTTGCTGCTACAGCTCCTACTGTAGCCCCTGCTTGTTCACTAGGCTTGTACGCTCTGGCAGGTTTTCTCAATTGAATGCCATTTGCATTATCATAGTTAGACTAGCAGTGCATGATATTAGATTAGTCCAAACATTAGCGTAAGCCTAGCGGTGGAACTAGTACTGGTAACTTAGAGGATAACTATAACTTCTACTTGGGAACTTACCGGTTAATAATAGATAGAACTTGAAGTTGACATTATCTTAGTAGGATTGTTAGACTAGGAACAGTAATTTTACTAATTGATGTATGTTTCAATCGATGCTCAACAGTTGCAATGCATATCCCTGAACTGATTTTCTATGAATTTGATAAACAATAACATTCTTCCTGCAAACCCCCTTTTAGTGTGACAATTAATCAATAGAACTCTAGACTATTTTCTCTCTCGTGGGTTCGACCCTGCTTATCACTAGCTAGTAAGTAGGTATTATAAATTTAAAGACGCACACAACGACATGTCGTCAATGGGAAAGTGTCCTGAATATGCACAGAGAAACTTAGTCGAGGTGCTACATTTGTCGCGAAAGTTCAAGGTGCGCGGAAAAACATCATCAAGTGGCTTGCACATGTCATCAGACGATCGGAGGAAAAACTCAAAAAGATAAGAATCCTATAGTCCGATTTAGGTAACGAAATCTTCAATAACTTTGCAAGAATTTAGGAGAAGATTCAGATAATGATGTGCTGCACTACGAATCCTAATGCAACAAGGTTTCCGTCACTGGTTATCAATGAAGCTATAAGAGGAAGGCAGAGGCAGTTCCTTAGAGAGTAGAGAAAAGAGAAACCGAAGCAGAGAAAACATACAACGAGAGTTTATAGCAGAAGGCTGTCAGAGTTGTGGAGTGCGCAGGATAGATCAGAACTCGCTAAGTTTGATCCACATAATTCAACTAGAGCGTAGCTCGTTGAAGGATCAAATAGAAGCTTCGGAGAACAGCTACGGACAAACCTGTCGCAAGCTGTTGGAATGCCGAACATCTCTCCTTGATATTGTCAGGTGGGAATTGATCAAGGGGGAGTTACATCTAAGTTGGAAGAATTCAAAGAGAGAGTCTGACGGCGTGCCAGAGTGTGCTAGATAAGCTGTCGACCGAAGTTACAGCAACTCTAATACAGAGTGTGGTGAAGAATTCCGTTTACTACACATTGTAATTGGGTAGGCTGAGTCCGACTGTCAGGTCTGTAGCTAGTCTTTACTGGAAGTGTGTAGGTAGGACGAAGAGAGTCTGTGTGATCATACTACTAGCTAGTCCGGGGGTTAGACTAAACAAAAGATTTTGACTAGGTGAGAAGTAGAGGTTAGAGTCATTTATACTTTAAACCGTGATAGTGAAATCATGAGGATCAACGTGTGACCCTCCTCAGACGAAGGCAAGTTACCAAACTAGGTGAACAAATTATTTGTCTTTCTTATTCGTCAAATAAACAATTTCTGTAGTGAGATACCGCAAGTGCTACAGCAGAAGCTATAACTAGACATCAGCAGTGCAGTCAAATTTCACATTAAAAGTGTCACATTAAAGTGCATTAGCACTCTGATGATGCAGTATGGCTGGCTTTGACAAAACCAGCATGAGTGAACAAGCGCCTGAACGAGTTGCTGCTATAGCAGGAGCTGGTTCAGGAAGCTATAGCATCTGTTTGTCAACAGCAGCCCTGATCTTCACGGAAGGAGCTTGGCAGTGCATCCATTAGCATCAAGGGAGTTCCTAAATTCTCAGAGAGAATATTCCAGTGGAGATTCCCAGATGGCGGAGAAGATTTGTTTGTAGAAGATTAGATTTGCAAATCAAATCTAATCTCCTACAAATTAGGAGATATTGTTGTTTAGAGGTAATTGCTAAAACTGTGAATGGTGGGACTGGGTTTTCCTATTTAAAGAAGGCTGCTCAGAGCGTCAAGGGTATCGAAGTGAAGAGAGTAAACACTAGAGCGTACACAGAATACGATGAGGATAGAATTCAAATACGAGAGGATCTTCGATCATCACCGAAAGCAGAGCGTGAGCGCAGAGCTGAGGTGATTCAAGCAGAGTGTGATCAAGGCTTGCAGAGTCTGATCACAGCTTGATCAAGAAGCTAATTCAGAGCAGCGGTTGCTTGTTGGTTGATCAGGGGAGGCCGCGGAGGTATTGACGAGTGGACGTACTCGGTCAAGTGACTGGTCGGCTAAACTCATTAGTGACAGGTGGTCACTGAGTGAGGGGGAGTGCTCCAGAGTGTGCAGCGCTCATGGAGAGGTTCGATCGGCTCAGCAGAAGGCTTGGAGAGACGCGGATTGTTTTGGTACCAGCTGCGTGCTACACCAGGTGCTATACCACCCTGCAGATAGCATTGAATTAATTAGAATAGGCTGAGCCTGTGGGATCAGAGTTGTAGCTATTATGATTATTTTAGGTCTGTAGGTGTCCAATACACAAGTCAGAGCTTGTTCTGATTGTGTGACTAGTTTAGGTCAGGTAGCATAAGTGTCGTGCATCGAACCGTGTTGTACTGTGGACCTGAGAAACTAGTGGATTAAGGGTTGGAATTCAGCCCTTCCCAGATCTAGGCAGATTGGCCGAACTGGGTGAACAAACCTTTGTTCCTTGTTCTATCCTTCTCCATCAGATTTGGGTGTTCAAGAGTGTGTTGTAGCAACTGGTTGTTCCCTATCTGCAACTCGGAGGTGCTACGAATTTCAATTGGTATCAGAGCCGGAGCTCAACATACAGAGTCAGGATCCTATGCACCTAGCTGAGAAGAGCAAGACAATAAAGGAAGGACAAAGCACAAGCCGCCTTCCATTGCTAAAAGAAAGCAACTATGGCTACTGGAAGGTTAGGATGAAGGCGTTTCTCAAGGCTATTGATGAGAAAGTGTGGAAAACTGTGGTGACAGAGTGGGCTCCTCCCAAAACCTTTGGTGATAAAGGAGTCACTCGGAAGAAACCTGAAGAACAGTGGACTGAAGAAGAGGATGATGCAGCAACTGGCAATTCAAAAGCCTTGAATGCAATCTTTGCCCTGAAGAAAAGCTAATTTGGAAGGTCCTCAGATCATTGCCATCCAGATTTGACATGAAGGTGACAGCCATTGAAGAAGCTCAGAATGTTAGGCACATGAGGCTGGAAGAATTAATTGGGTCTCTCAAGCAGTTTGAGATGAAGCTAGTCAAAGAAGATGCTCCCCTCAAAAGCAAAAATGTTGGATTGAAAGCTGAAACCGAAGAGAAGAAGCCCTCAGCTGATGATCAACTAAGTTTATTGGTAAAAAAATCTGGGGAAGTTCTTGAAAAATATGGAAACAAGGTCTGGTCAGACCTCAAACTCTCGAAAACAATCCAAAAGAGGTGGAAATCAGAGAACAGCCAAAGCGGAAGAAGAAAATAAAGAAGGAAGGAAAGGCATTAAGTGCTGAAACTGTGAAGGATATGGACATAGAGAAGCAGAGTGTCCCAGCAAGTAGATCAAGGGTTTTGACAAGAAAGACAACAAGTCTCTAACTGCAAAATGGAGTGACTCTGAGGAAAATGATGAAGAAAATTTTATTGTGTTAGCTAGTGTATCCTCTTATGATTCTGAAGAAGCAACAAAGAATGAGTTCAATTATGGGATTGATGTGTCAGATAGCGAAGATGAGGATGACTCTACACACAACATGTTAGAAAGTCTGGGAGACATCCTTCAACAACGTGAGGATGCCCTGAAGGTAATTCAAGAATTAAAAGACAGAGTCAATCAACTAGAAGAAGAGCGGGAGGAGCTGCTTGAAAAACTGTCATCACTCAGTAGACCTGTCAACCTACCAAAGAAAGAAGATTATGCTACCAAAGGCACTGGTGTTAGCACTCCTCTCACAACCGAACCTCAGAAAAATATACTGGATGAAATTCTTTCTTATAAAATATTTGGAGGAGGAAGAATGGGCCTGGGATATACAGGTGAGGAAACCACTGGTAGAACACTCTTTGTCAAGCCTATTTAAAAAGAGAATATCGAGGATTTTGAAGATAAAGAAAAGCTTAGCCAGAAGCTGAGAAAGGAAGAATTGACTGTCAACCTTAACCAGGAAGTGCTTCAGCAACCGCTGTATCTACCCTCTGTATCAAATGCAAGTCTTCACAGAAGAAGAAGTAATCCACAGGCCTGTGGAAAAGGAAAATGTACTCAAAACAAACATTTTAGCCTGAAGAACCCTCAGATACGCAGAAGGGTTATCAGAGATGATTTCAGGAAAAGGAAATCGAAGTTCAACAATCACTGTCAGATGTCTCTCAGCTCGGCTTATCCTGTAAATCTTTGTAAACGATCAGAACTGCATTGGAGAGTCAGAATAATGGAGAAACCAACGCACTGGAATGGAGCAAGCAAAAGAGTGTCATAGGAAACGTAGGTGTGGAGACCTAAATGTGACAAACTGAAAAACAAGAGAGTTGACTGTCAGAAGCTGTCGAAACAGAGACAGACTCAAGTATGGATGAAGAAACAACCAGCTGACTCTGACAAGGAATCACTAGACAATGGAGGTAGCATCAGCAAGTAAGTGATCCAGTCCCGTGATGCTATAGCAACCAGAGCCTTAAGAAGCTTGTTTAAAATATTTGGTTCCTAAAGACAGAAGAGATCACATGCTGAGCATGTGCTTCGGTAAAAGAAAGAAAATCAGCGGGTAAATCAAATTTCTAGGGCTCATTCGGTTAAAGTATTTCCCAAATCGCACGCAGATCAAATCCTCCCCTGCTCGAACTCCTTCTGCAAACTACTAACAATGATGAAGACTCACGGACTGAAGAAGAGCCTGGCAGCAGCACGACAAGGCAGAACTGAAAGGAGGTCTAAGTCTCGTAATGAAGCGCCTGTTCAACGATTAGACTTGGTGGTCTGGGAGCCCGCACCTCTCCCTGTGTAGCACAATGCTCCTTCTCCACAAGGAGGAACTCCACAGAAAAGGAGGCATCTGGTCCTTGACGGGGAGCCTGTAACCAGCGCAACAGTGGTGACTGAAGAGGCATTGCTCGAAGAAGGCTTAAGCAGAACCCTTGTCACGTCCCCTGGCATTGAAGGAGAAGGTGAGGAGGTTGACGCAGATCTTCCTGAACAAGAAACTGCTGCAGCACATCCTCCTCCATCTTCCGCGAGAAGATCTGTTCTGGCTGACACTGTTACAGTCACTATAGGGGGAGTACGGTTCAGAAACAAGCATGGTGCTCTGTAGAGAGGAAGCACATTGTTACAGAGAAGAGACTGGACCTGGACAAATACAAATCTGCAGCTATTATCCAGCTCCTAATTGAGGTAAACCTACTCAAGTCCCTAACTTAGCCTTACAGATTCAATATATCACTAGTTAGGGAATTCATAGTCAACATGGAAGAAAAAATTGGTGAGGAAGAATGAGATGATTTTGGGAAGAGTTGGGTGCGGGGCAAGAAGATAGTAATCACCCCTGAGAAGATCGATGAATTTTTTGAAATAGACAGTGATGCCAGAGAGCCTACAAATGTCAAGCAAGAGGTGTTGGCCAAGGTTCTCACGGGAGGAGTGTGCATGTCTTGAGGTGGACCAAATCTCAGTGCTGCAGAACTCACCTCCAAAAATGCCCTATTGTACAACTTGGGCATTAGGAACTGGATACCCAGCTCTCATAGGGGAAAGGTTAGCAGATCCTTTGGTAACCTTTTACACTCGATTGGGAAAAGGAGAAGAATCAGCTTGGTAGTGTGATGTTTCCCCAGCTTGCTGCTCATGCTGGCAGTGCTGCCTCTAGCAAACCCATTGTGCTGCCATCCCTCATTTATGGAATGATGGTCTCTCGGCATCCAGAGTTAGGAGAGATTACTGAAGGACTGTCCCAAGAGCTGCAGGTTTTTACAGTAGATCACAAGCTCTTCAAAGGGAAGCACGTAGTTGACATTACCCAAGAAGAATCGCTTCTGGTTGCCCCTTCTGATTCACCTTCTAATGAGGAAGCTCTTCCCTCTACCCCTGCAATTCAAGCAGCTCTCCATGCAAGGATCGTGAACCATTTGAAGACAGAGCTGTACATGCTGGACACTGAAGCCACATGAAGGGATGCCAGACGTGCTAAAATCGGAAGCCTGCTCAAGGACTTGGAATATCCGGAGGAGCAAGGCCTGCCCCAGGGACATGAGCATTTGTGTCAAAAAGGGGGAGGGTAAATGAAGGCCAGATGAACTGAACTCTTAGATTGTTTTTTTTTTTTGCCCTGTGTGGCTAAGCTAAGGCTGAGTGTGGCCACATCTTACGTTTACTTTGAAACTGTTATTAAGTAGTTTAATATTTGTTTTTTGTGGAAGACTTCATCTGTGGCGGGTTTTGTCAAAATGAAAAGGGGGAGATTGATGATGCAATATGGCAGGCTTTGACAAAACCAGCACGAGTGAACAAGTGGCTGAACGAGCTGTTGCTATAGTAAGAGCTGGTTCAGGAAGCTGTAGCATCTGTTCGTCAACAGTAGCTCGAATCTTCGAGGAAGGAGCTTGGCAGTGCATCCATTAGCATCAAGGGAGTTCCTAAATTCTCAGAGAGAATATTCCAGTGGAGATTCCCAGATGGCGGAGAAGATTTGTTTGTAGAAGATTAGATTTGCAAATCAAATCAAATCTCCTGCAAATTAGGAGATATTGTTGTTTGGAAGAAATTGCTAAAACTGTGAATGGTGGGAGTGGGTGTTCCTATTTAAAGAAGGCTTCTCAGAGCATCAAGGGTATCGAAGTGAAGAGAGAAAACACGAGAGCGTACACAAAATACAATGAGGATAGAATTCAAGTACAAGAGGATCTTCGATCATCACCGAGAGCAGAGCGTGAGTGCAGAGCTGAGGTGATTGAAGCAGAGTGTGATCAGGGATTGCAGAGTCGGATCACAGCTTGATCAGGAAACCAATTCAGAGCATCGGTTGCTTGTTGGTTGATCAAGGGAGGCCGCAGAGGCATTGACGAGTGGAAAAACTTGGTCAAGTGACTGGTCGGCTAAACTCACTAGTGACAGGTGGTCACTGAGTGAGGGGGAGGGCTCCAGAGTGTGCAGCGCTCGTGGAGAGGTTCGATCGGCTCAGCAGTAGGCTTGGAGCGACGCAGACTATTTTGGTACCAGCTGTGTGCTACAGCAGAGGCTATAGCAACCTGTAGATAGCATTGAATTAATTAGAATAGGCTGAGTCTGTGGGATCAGAGGTGTAGCTATTCTGAATTATTTCAAGTCTGTAGGCGTGCAATACACAAGTCAGAGCTTGTTCTGATTGTGTGACTAGTTTAGGTCAGTAGGTTTCGTGCGTTGAACCGTGTTGTATGTGGACCTGAGAAACTAGGGGATTAAGGGTTGGACTTTAGCCCTTCCCAGACGTAGGCAGATTGGCCGAACTGGTGAACAAACTTTTGTTCCTTGTTCTATCTTGCTGCATCAGATTTGGGTGTTCAAGAGTGTGCTGTAGCAACTGGTTGTTCACTATCTGCAACTCAGAGGTGCTGCGAATTTCACTCTCTTTTGCTACAAATATCTAAAGTGCATTGTAACATACATGCTCCAATAGTCTAAAAACCTAAAGTGTATCTATATATATGCTTAAATCATTCAAAAACTTAAAGTGCAATGTTACGTCTGTGTGTTTGTATATTAAAGTGCGTTGTTGGATTGTATTGAAAACTGAATTGATAGAATTATTGTGCATAGTTGGACACATGATCAACATTATTTTTAACATATATACCAATCAAAGAGTTTAAGGTTTTGAGGTATGCTTCACTCAAAAAAAAAATATAAAAACCTAAGTACATAGAGTCACCAAGGAATTGATGCACACATAAAAATTAGTTATAATTTAACCTTATCTAATCTATCATAAACGATTGAGGTTCTAAGGGATTGGCATGAGATTTTGGAGCCAACAGATGATCAAAGATAAGCGGTACAACTTAGTAAGAAGAGACACAACCTATCATGTGAATTAATCACTAAATACTTGAAAAAGTAGTTCTATTAGCTTAGATTACTAAACCCGGACAATCGCTTATAGCAAAAGTACTAGAGTAGAATATGCAAACTTATTGTATAAAGAAATATTAAGATCGTCAAATGCATAATGAAAAATACATGGAAAAAAAACATGAGCATCAAAATAAGGGAGGAACTAGTCCTGTTCTGAAAGAACTCCCTTATGAGCATCGAATTGCTGCTCCGTGTGATCCTAGTGATTCCTTGCTTGAGGTTCTAGCTTCTCTACTATGTGCTCTACGGACTGGATTTTGGGTACCAAATTCAAATGAAGAATGTTGGAAACGAGCTGCCTATATATATCGGAGGTGAGGCGTTGCCTATAAGAATGAGGCATTGCTTCAAAACCTTCCAAGTTAGTTAGGCATAGCCTGGAAAAGTGAGGCATCGCCCGTTAATTTCTCAACAAAATGAGGCGTCGCCTGCGTTAACGAAGCTTTGCCTGAAAACTTTCCAAATAAGTCAGGCATCGCCTGTAAAAGCAATGCGTTATTGTACAATTGCGCAACACAACGAGGCGTCGACTGGATCATGAGGTGACGCTCCAAAACCTTCCAAAATAATCAGGCATTGCCTGGATAGTGAGGCAATGATCTAAATGTCATCAATAGAATGTGTCGATTCCTGAAGATGGTGAGGCGATGCCTGGGCTTTTGCAGGCTCATTTTTTGGCTTTCCTTGGTGATTTTTGGTTTTGTTTGTGCATCTCGTCCTCTAGATCCTCTTTGAAATGTCAAAAGTGAGCAAAGAGGAATCAAACCAACATATGTCACTTAGAAACGAGTTGAAATCACTAAGAAATTGAGTCGAAAATGTGTGACAAATCCACTCATCACAACTCCACACTTAAGATATGTTCGTTCCGAACGAGTAACAAACAGAAGTCACACATCATATTGTTGAGGATATGACATTCTTGACAAAACTGCTCAAGAAACTATTGAAGCTCTCCGTGAAGATCGGTGGCTGGAGCACAAATCTAAAGACTGACAAAACAACACAACAAAGAGCCAGAGTCTGCTTTAGCAATACCTAAAAATCTGAATGGGCAAGAGTCAGCTATGAAGAGACGGAGTCTGCATCAGCATTCCGTGATGATCCAGAGCTAGAGAAGAATCCTGGCGTTACACGGTGAGGTTCCGGCTAGATCCGACAGGCATCAGAGAAGCTCAAAGAGGTATGCACATGTCATCTAGAGCTCAGCAGTTGCTAGCACGTGGTATAAGTAGATAAGGATCCAAGTTCAAATTTGGCAACAGAATCTTCAACAAACTTGCTAGAATCTAGGAGAAGATTCTGATAATGATCTTTGGCATTTTTGGCATACTACAGAGCTTTAAAAGGAAGGCGGAGCAGCAGCATAGAGATACAAAACAGACGAGAGATAAACAAGAGTGCACGAGCGTACACACAGAGATCAACTGCGGTAGCACGGGCTATTCTTAGAGTTGAAGACTGGTGTGGTGTGCTGAAAGAATTAGAACTCGTGGAGTTTGATTCAGGACTAATTAGGAGTTCAACTTGAGCGCTGCTCGTTGAAGGAACAGTCAGAGCTCGGTGATCAGCCGCGGACAGGCATTGTTGCGGGCTGAGGAGTAGTGATCGAGGCCACCCAATAGTGACTAAGTGAATCATTGATTGAGATTATCGTAGACTAAAGAGACAGAAACAATGGTGAAGAGTGTGCTTAAGCATTCCGTGAGTTATATATTGTAATAGAATAGGCCAAATCTGAGAGGCAGTATTGTAGTTATTTATTACTGAGAGTGTGTAGGCTGCACGAAGAGAATCTGTGAGTTTAGATTGCTAGCTAGACCAGAAGATTAGACTGAGCGCTAGATTTCGGCTAGGTGAGAAGTAGAGGTGTGAGTCCTTTGTACTTCGAACTGAGATAGTAAAATCTTGAGGATTGCAGCATCCTCCCCAGACGTAGGCAAGTTGCCGAACTGGGTGAACAACGCATTGTGTCTTTCTTATTCTTCAGTAGAGTAATTCCATAAAAAGATATAGAGAGTGCTTAAGCAGAAGCTAGAACTCCGCATTAGGAACGCAGCAGAATTTAAATTGGTATCAGAGCCGTTCGCTCAACATACAAAGTGTAATCCGTGCAAGCGTTGTTGTCATTAATGGCCAATAGTCAAAGTTCAACCCAACCACAAATCGGAGGTAATTGTCATAACAGAATCATAGAGGAATATCTGGCTCGACACTATCGACAAATGTCTGAAAGTGGTAAAAGTAAATGAAGGTCTGATTGCCAGAGTGTGAGTGTTAAATGACAAAAAAAAGAAAAGAAACTACTGAGTGTTATATCAAGGTTGAAAGAACAAGTTAGTCAACTAGAAAGACAAAACAAGAAGATGTTTCAGCAAACTGTTCAGCATTCATCCAGAACTCGACATGACAAAAGATGTTGCTATCAAAGGCACATCCAAAGGCACTGTCCCGCACTTCGCAAAAATTGGAAATTAGGAATGGACCATATCAGTCAAATGCGCTTCAACTCAACTAAGTCTCCGAAGAAAGGAAACTGGTATTTCGACAGCGGATCTTCTGGACACATGACAGAAGATAAATCCTATCTCACAGATATCCATCTCTGCAAAAAACAAGACGTAACATTTGGAAATGGGTTGAAAGGAAGAGTCTTTGGGAAGGGAACACTGAAAGTTCACGGGCTGCCAAATCTCAAAAATGTGTTGCTTGTAAAAGGACTAAAGGCGAATCTCATCAGCATCAGTCAACTATGTGACGATACTCATGTTGTAAAGTTCTCACAAAAATTATGTCAAGTGTTTGATGCAGAGGGAAGGTGCATTATGAAGGGTGCAAGGTCAGCCAACAAGTGCTATTTACTAGAGAATGTTGAAGCAATCTCTACATCATCCTACCTACTGACTAAGACATAAGAAATGAATCTGTGGCATCAAAGGCTGGCACATCTCAATCTAAGGACCTTAAAAAGACTTGCAATTGATCAATTTGTTCGTGGTATGCCTGAGATTAAGGGAGAGATGAATACAGTGTGTGGAGAATGCCAGATTGGAAAACAGACAAGGGTTCCTCATCCAAAAGTCACTACAATGAGCTCCATCAGACCTCTTTAGTTACTACATATGGATCTTATGGGACCAATGGAGGTAGAAAGCTATGGAAGAAAAAGGTATGCACTTGTGTGTGTGGATGATTACTCACGTTACTCATGGATCGAACTTATATGTGAAAAAGCAGAAACTGTGAAAGTGGTGTTGGCTTTACTAACACGGCTAGAGCAAGAAAAAGGGTTGAAAGTAGCTGCCATTCGAAGTGATCGTGGGAAGGAATTTGAGAACGAAGCCATGAATGAATTCTGCAAAAGCAGAGGGATCACCCGTCAGTATCCATCACCCATCACTCCTCAGCAAAATGGGATAGCTGAACGGAAGAATAGAACTATACATGAGATGGATCGAGTTATGATCCATGCAAGAAAACTTCCCCTGAAGTTCTGGGCAGAAGCTATGAACACGTCATGCTATATCATAAATCGGTTGTCAATCAGGACGGGTACGAATAAAACTTGCTATGAATTTTGGAAGGAAAAGAAACCCATTTTGAAGTACTTCTATATTTTTGGAAGTGAATGCTATATTCTTAGAGACCGTGAATACAGAACAAAATTTGATCCAATCCGGGGATATTTTTGGGATACTCATCAAATAGAAGAGCATATCGGGTCTTCAACAGTATAAGTGGAATTGTGATTGCATCCATCAACGTTATTGTGAATGACCCAGAGGAGGAGTGAAAACACTCCGAGGATAGAGAAGACTCTGACACTGAAGATCAATATCAGTCTCAAAATAGAAGAACAGCTGAACAAAAAAGCATCAGAGAATGCTTCAGCAGATCCTGACAATTCCCAGATTTCAGACGGGGAGTCTAGAAAAGATGCCGATGCACCATTTGAGAACCCACCACTACACCAAGCACTTCTAGACTTCCCCCTAGAAAAATCCGGAAGGATCATCCAACCACAAACATCATTGGCAGCCTCACTAAAGGAAGACGAACTCGACATACATCCAACATTAATCTCTGTGATATGATTAATAACTCTTGTTTCCTGTCCAGCACTAAGCCTAGGAACATCAAAGAGGCCCTGGGAGATAAACACTGGATAGCTGCCATGCAGGAAGAGCTTTGTGAGTTTATAAGAAACAAGGTATGGGATCTGGTTACTCGGCCAGAGAATGTGAATGTTATTGGCACCTAATGGATACATAAAAACAAGTCTGATGAGAAGGGCAATTGATAGAGCCTAGTTATACACATTATTTAGAGCATAACCCTATGCTTGTTTGCAATATTTTATGAGCAAGATTACTCGTTTCCAATGTTTTTGTGTATCAGGTCAAAACGAGTCCTTAAGTCGGATACGCGCTAACAGGCAGCGTTCTAGGAGTGAAAGATCAGCCTGCGGAGCTAGCGGCGCAAACAGAAGAAGAAATGGCGAAAGACAGCAGAGGTGCGCTACCCGATTGCGCCAACCAATGCCGTGCGCCAGGCGCAAAGTCCCAGTGACCAGATTTGGAAGTTGCCGAAAGTTGAACCTCCTATATAAAGGATTCGCAGCTGTTTAGTCTAGTTCTAGGATTAATAGCACATGAACTTTGAACGGAACATGCGCGTGTGTTAGGAAGCCTTTACCGGACACTAACCCAAGTAGGACACAAACTATAGACATTTAGAGTCGATGATAAGGAATGCATTCATAGAGGATTGTCTGCCCAGCACTTCTCATAAACATAGTATCTCATCTATACTGCTTGCGCACGTCTAGTGCAATTTCCTGTGTTACGATATTCACTGCTACTCGCGCATCGCGCAAAACCCCCAATCACTCATACAACCCCCCGTCTTCGTAAGTGTAGGTTACTAGCTAAAGACTCACTGCTTGCTCCCTGTGGAGATCGACCCTTACTTAACCGCTGTACTAGTGGGAGAGGAAGGATTATATTTGACGCGCACGACGACGCGCGATCAAATTTTGGCGCCGTTGCCGGGGAGCAACACAGCTAAGTTTTAGCTAGCTTACATTTCTCATTTTAGTAACTAGTTATTTCATTTTGTTTTGTTTTCTCGTTGTTGTTTCTGACAGCGCACAATCACATCAGCCTGCGCAACCTTGAAACAGTTGCGCACTGACAGACGCAACAACTTCGTTGCCATTTAATTTCGTTTCTTGAGTTTGGATCAGGACATGGAGGATAACAGTGTGGTTGGAGATAACCTGGGAGACAGAACCCCAGAGGAAGCAAGGGCACATAACCGCGCAGCCCTATTCAGAGAGGAAGTGCAGCGTGAGGTCGACGCACGGATGGCCGCTGAACCATACATTGCGCCACTCGTTCGTCCAGTCGCGAGGCGCAGGACAGTGCGCGAAATGTCAGCCCCACTCACTGTTAACCAGCCATGGTGCATAGTGCTTCCGACCAACGGACAGTTCGAACTGAGGAGCTCACTCATCCATCACATGCCCAAGTTTCACGGAATGAACAACGAAAATCCAGTCAAGCATGTGCGGGAGTTCCTAATCATTTGCGAGAACATGAAGACCTTGGGGGAGAACGATGAAGCGCTGAAGATGAAGGCGTTCCCATTTTCATTGAGCGATGCAGCCAAACACTGGCTGATGAGCCTACCCGCAGGATCAATCCACACATGGGAGCAGCTGCAGAAGAAATTCTTAGACAAATTTTATCCAGCAGCGAAGATTGCGCTGCTCAGAAGGGAATTGGCCGCGCCAAGGCAAGGCGCAGGGGAGTCTCTGTCAGAATACTACGAGCGTTTCAGGGAGCTAGAAGCCAACTGCTACAATCACGGGCTTCCCCAGAATGTGCTGATAGAGAACTTTCTGAATGGACTGCTGCCCATGGAGCTGCGACTACTGAATGCATGCGCAGGAGGGGACATTTGCAACATGTACCCGGAGGATGCATGGCAGCTGATAGAAGATTCTGCTGGGCAGGTAAGACATCAATTGACACTTGAAAGTAGTCGTAATCGTTCTGTGCATCAGGTAGAGGCAAGCGCTGAGATCAAAGAAATGAAGGCCATGCTACAGAAGCTGATGAGTGCGCAGAGCGCACAACCAGTTGCGCCAAAGGTATGTGAATTCTGCAGGTCCACTGAGCACAAGACAGACGAATGCCCAACACTTTTTGAAAAAACTGGAGATGTAAATGCCCTTGGAGGATGGGACAACAGAGGACGGCAGAGGCCGAATCAGCCGCGCTTTGGGCTTGCTGCAAATGGATTCAGATGGAGAGAAGAGAACAATTTCCAGAGGCAGCCCACTGATCAGCGCGCGCCACAACAGACGCAACAAGCTGCACCCTACAATCCACCGCATCGCCGCACAGACGCACCAGCGCAGAACAATCAGCAACCAAAGCGATCCTTGGAAGATATCATGGGGCAGCTAGCAGACACAGTGCGCAAGAATGACGAAAAGTATGACAAGAGGTTCGAATCCATAGAAAAGCATCTATCACAAATTGCAACCACGGTGTATGAGCTGAAAAAGAGCGATGGCAACCTGCCTTCGCAAGTGATTCAGAACCCTAAGGGAGGAGTTAATGCAGTAACACTGAGGACTGGGCGCACAGTGGGAACAGAGCAGACCGCGCAGGCGCCCGCGCAACCAGTTGCGCAAGTCCCAGATCCAGCAGCTCAGAGTGCGCAACCAGAGCCAGAGGCGCAATCAGAAGCGCCAACCACGAACCAGCAGGGCAAAGCGCCAGGTATGTCTCACTCGACAAACAAGGACAAAAATTGTACTAACATACCTGCTCCTTTCCCTGTGCAGGCACCACTGGCGAGAAAAGAAGCACTTGACAAGGAACTATATGAGCTGTTCAGCAAGGTGGAAATCAACATACCTCTCATAGAAGCTATTCGACAGATTCCTAGGTATGCGAAGTTTTTAAAAGAGCTGTGCACAAATAAAAGGAGGACAGGCGAATGCGCACAGGTAATGCTAAATGCGCAGGCCTCAGCAATCGTGCAACAAAAGGTACCACCTAAGTGCCGAGATCCAGGTACATTCACTATCCCTTGCACCTTAGGTAAAACCACGGTAAGCAATTGCATGATCGATTTAGGCGCATCAATCAATTTATTACCATATTCTCTCTATGCGACCTTGCGCCTTGGACCACTAAAACCTGCAGGTCTCACAATTCAGCTAGCAGATAGATCGTGCAAACAACCTGCAGGCATGATAGAAGATGTCCTAGTTCGAGTGGGAGAGCTGGTGTTCCCAGCAGACTTTTATGTGCTCGAAATGGAGGGTGAATCAAGCGCCAGCGGTGCGCAGATCCTCCTAGGCAGACCGTTTCTGATGACTGCGCGCACGAAGATAGACGTGTGGAGGGGCACGCTCTCCATGGAGGTAGATGGCGAAGAAATCCATTTCAACATCTTCGAAGGGATGCAGCACCCACATGAGGACGCTACTGTGCACGCAATGGACAGCTTTGACGATTTAGTCACAGAAGCGCAGTGTGCGAGCGCAACCATAGGACCAGAGCTACTGACACAGGCAGAGCTGGAGGAGCAAGAGGAGGAGCTAAGCAGTGCTGAACCAGCACCCACACAGGCACTAGATATAGTTCATATTTGCACCGCTAACAAAATCTTGCCCTCTATTGAACAGGCACCCAAGATCGAACTGAAGCAACTCCCGGAGCACCTCAAGTACATTTTCTTGGGAGATGAGGACACCCTGCCAGTGATCATCAAGAAGGGATTGGAAAAAGAGCAGGAGGCGCGCTTACAACAGGTGCTGCGCAGGAACCAGCGCGCTATTGGATGGACTCTTGTTGATCTGCGCGGAGTGAGCCCAGACGTGTGCATGCACCGAATTCTGTTGGAAGATGGTGCCAAACCATCCAGGGAGGCTCAGCGCAGGTTAAACCCAAATATGATGGAGGTAGTGCAAAAGGAAGTCTTGAAGTTGCTTGACGCAGGGGTCATTTACCCAATCTCAGACAGCAAATGGGTCAGCCCGGTGCACGTTGTGCCAAAGAAAGGAGGAATCACGGTGGAGGAGAATGCGCAGGGCGAGCTAGTTCCCAAGCGCATACAAACTGGCTGGCGCATGTGCATCGACTACAGGAAGCTGAACGCTGTAACGCGCAAGGACCACTTCCCGCTACCCTTCATGGACCAGATGCTGGATCGCTTGGCAGGTAAGCCTTACTTTTTTTTTTGGACGGATATTCAGGTTACAATCAGATACCCATAGCTGCGGAGGATCAAGAGAAGAGCACGTTCACATGCCCCTTCGGAACATTTGCGTTTCGGCGTATGTCTTTTGGGCTGTGCAACGCGCCAGGTACGTTCCAACGCCTCGTCATGAGCATTTTCTCTGATATGATTGGTATATGCATAGAAGTGTTCATGGATGATTTCACTGTATATGGGAGTACCTTTGATGCATGCTTAACACATCTAGATAAAGTCTTAGCGCGCTGCATCTCTAAGAACTTAGTGCTAAATTACGAAAAATGTCATTTCATGGTAACGCACGGAGTAGTACTAGGTCATATCATTTCAGAGGAGGGTATTAAGTTAGACAAAGCTAAGATAGATATTATTTCTAATCTGCCTTATGCCACCAACGTGCGCGACGTGAAATCGTTCTTAGGGCATGCTGGGTTTTACAGGCGTTTTATTAAGGATTTCTCTAAAATTTGCATACCCTTGTCTAACCTGTTGCAAAAAGACGTGTGCTTCGATTTTACTGATGAGTGCAGGGCGGCGTTCGATAAGCTGAAAGAAGCGCTGACCAGTGCGCCAGTGATGCGCGCACCAGACTGGAACCTGCCATTCGAGCTGATGTGTGACGCAAGTGACTACGCAGTGGGAACAGTCTTGGGGCAGCGCGAGGACAAGAAGCCGCATGCCATCTACTATGCATCGCGCACACTGGACTCCGCGCAGAAGAACTACACCACCACGGAGAAGGAGCTTCTGGCAATTGTATTTGCGCTGGAGAAGTTCCGAGCATATGTTCTAGGCGCCAGAGTCATCATCTACACGGACCACGCAGCTATCCGCTACCTCATGTCCAAAAAAGAGACCAAGCCGCGCCTGATGCGCTGGGTACTTCTGCTTCAGGAATTCGACTTAGAGATCAAAGATAAGAAGGGCACGGAAAATACCGTCGCTGATCACCTGAGCAGGATCGTAAAGGACGAGGAGCCAGGGCAGATCAAGGAGACATTCCCTGACGAGCATCTGATGGCGCTAACAGGTAAGGTACCATGGTATGCGCATATCGCAAATTACCTGGTCACAGGTCCAGATCGGATATTAAGACGTTGCGTGCCTGACCATGAGATTAACTCTGTGTTGATGTTTTGTCATGCGCACGCCTGTGGAGGACATTTCGGTCCCAAGCGCACGAGCAGGAAGATCTTGGACTGCGGATTCTACTGGCCACACCTATTCAGAGATGCCTATGACCACTGCAGGAAGTGTGACAGGTGCCAGCGCACTGGAGGAATCTCCGCGCGCAACGAGATGCCGCAGACCCCGATTTTGGTGGATGAAGTGTTCGATGTTTGGGGAATCGACTTCATGGGTCCATTTCCCCCATCTGCCGGCTACGAGTACATACTGGTGGCCGTGGATTACGTATCCAAATGGGTCGAAGCTAAGGCCACGCGCAAGGATGATGGTAAGACTGTCGCTGATTTTCTCAGAACTAACATATTTTGCAGGTACGGAGTGCCTAAGGCAGTTATCAGCGACCAGGGGACGCACTTCTGCAACAGGGTTGTGGCGCAAGTTTTCAAGCACTATGGGGTGCGCCACAAGACGTCCACCGCTTACCATCCGCAGACAAATGGACAGGCCGAAGTTTCTAACAGAGAGATCAAGCGCATCTTGGAAAAGACTGTGAGGCCGTCGCGCAAGGATTGGAGCCAGCGCCTGGATGATGCGCTATGGGCATACCGCACTGCACACAAGACGCCCATTGGAACCTCACCATTCCGGCTGGTCTATGGGAAGGCATGCCACCTGCCAGTAGAGCTCGAGCACAAGGCATATTGGGCCTTACGTATTTGCAACTTGAACTTGGATGAGGCAGGAAAAGAACGCGCATTTGAGCTGAGCGAACTAGAAGAACTGCGCCTGGACGCCTATGAGGGACTGCGCGATTACAAAGCGCGCACCAAGGCGTTTCATGACAAGCATATCCTCCGGCGCACATTTGAACCAGGCGTTCAGGTATTATTATTTTCATCACGCCTGAAGCTCATGCCTGGGAAGTTGCGCAGCAAGTGGACGGGACCATACACCGTCACCAAGGTTTTCCCCTACGGCACAATTGAATTAGAAGACGGGCACCAGCATCGTTTGCAGGTTAACGGGCAGAGAGTCAAACGGTACTTGGGCGAACCTTGGGATGGCGCAGCACGCAACATTGACTTGGCCGAGCCAGAGATAGTGGACGCGCAAGCTGCTGCGCCAGACGCACCACCAGATGCTTCAGAGGGAGAACTAGCACCCATCGCCCATATCTCCTCTTCCTCTGCATCTACCCTCATTACGAATAATGTATCCCATGCTGACCACCTTTTCGATCCTTTGCGCAGGACCAAAGAGCACGCAACACATACACAAGCGCGGGGCAACTCAGGAGCAAGAGTGGGGGAGGTCGCTGGCACACTTTCACGCAAGTAACGAGGTACAGTCGAGCCAACGACGTTAAACAAAGGCACTTGTCGGGAGGTAACCCGACACGTTTTTACTTTTACACGTTTTTTTTTTTTTCTTATATTCGTTCTTTTTGCATTGCATGCATGTGCGCTCTCCATGCGCTTGAGCTTGAGTCGTGGGGACACGTCTCTGTTCAAGTGTGGGGAGGGGGGGGGGGCGTTACTCTCACATTTCATGTTTTGAGCATTTTTAGTATAGCTTAGTTTAAGTTGAAGAGAATTAGTAGCAGTAGTGCGCTAAGGTGCAGGATGCGCATGCGCTCCAGCTTGTTTTGCGCTATCCGTATTGCGTGCGCCGTTCTCTACTGTTTTAGCATAATTTTTTCGTTTTTTCTGCTCCTGTTAGTTGGGATATACAGGGGATGTGGAGTTGATAGAAATGCTCCAGAGAGGCGGTTAGTCGCTTGTGCTTCGAAGGCGAGGTATATGGTCGAGTGCGCTAGTGGAGGCCGGTGCTTCGCAACCTTCGGAACAAAAGAGCGCGCTCAGTCACGCAGATGCCAAAGGCAAAATACCCAAAGCGTGGCGAGGTGGGAAAACAGACCACCTTCTCTCTGGAAGCCGAGCTAAGGAAAGCGGGCGCGGTTGCAAACGCGTGCGCCGACCGGCGCAGACAGACCAAGGAGGGAGAGCGGAACGAGTTCCATAGCTGCTATCCGAAGGCTGAGATTGGAACTGTTCGGGGAATGAAACAAATTGGAAAGGAAGCTGTACAAAAGAAAAAAATACCAGCAGAAGCAGATGATTTGCGTTACAAAGAATCAGCATGCGCACTACTTAGTACCTGCGTGCGCAAGAACCACAAAGGATATCATCAAAGGCTCAGGTTCCCAGGAAGTGTGCGAACGAATCACGCGCTGGAAGAAGCTCGCGCAAGAAACCATATACCTATCTTCGGAGCGGGAGCTGACAACCAGGAGCCTAAGAAGAGCTATCTCCCAGTCATCCAAAGATCTTCATCCCGGCTGAGAGGTAATGAAATTTCGGGATTATTATATTAGAACTATTGAGTGCAGTTGTGCGCAGGTGATAGAGCAGCACAAGTTGAGCAACTGTGCATTTTGCGCTAGAATGCAAGGCTGTGCGCTAGTCTCCAGAAAAGGTAATTGTATCCGCGTTTCAGTACTTGTTCGGGACGAACAAGGGGCAAGTGTGGGGGGTTTGATAGAGCCTAGTTATACACATTATTTAGAGCATAACCCTATGCTTGTTTGCAATATTTTATGAGCAAGATTACTCGTTTCCAATGTTTTTGTGTATCAGGTCAAAACGAGTCCTTAAGTCGGATACGCGCTAACAGGCAGCGTTCTAGGAGTGAAAGATCAGCCTGCGGAGCTAGCGGCGCAAACAGAAGAAGAAATGGCGAAAGACAGCAGAGGTGCGCTACCCGATTGCGCCAATCAATGCCGTGCGCCAGGCGCAAAGTCCCAGTGACCAGATTTGGAAGTTGCCAAAAGATGAACTTCCTGGGCACTATTTAAACAAAGAAAGTCTAGGGTTTCAAGAGGATCGGAACATCATCACTCAGTGGCATTCCAGAGGCACTGCGCAGCAGAACTGGAAAACACACGGACCTGTCAAGGAGAGTTGCGCCAGCCGACTGCGCCAGCCAAGAGAAGACACTGCACGCACTATTTGCTACCGTTTTCTCTGATACAGTAGTTGTTATTTACTATTTTATGATGTTTACCACTAGCATGTCTAGCTAAACACTTAGTGTTGGTCGGGCATGAACCTATGATGTATTACCTTTGAGACTTGAGCTTAATGCATAGTTTATTTACTTGTATTAATTCTGTGCGTACTGAGACAGTTAGTTGCATGAGTAGGGGAAGCCTTGAACCGCAATCTTACTTGTGTTGCTTGCTTGTCACCTGTTAAACTAGTTGCATGCGTAGGGGAAGCCTTGAACCGCAAACTTACCGTGACAATTAGGAGTAACGAGTTAGGGTAGGCAGTTGCTACTGTGACAGAATTCGCAGCTGTTTAGTCTAGTTCTAGGATTAATAGCACATGAACTTTGAACGGAACATGCGCGTGTGTTAGGAAGCCTTTACCGGACACTAACCCAAGTAGGACACAAACTATAGACATTTAGAGTCGATGATAAGGAATGCATTCATAGAGGATTGTCTGCCCAGCACTTCTCATAAACATAGTATCTCATCTATACTGCTTGCGCACGTCTAGTGCAATTTCCTGCGTTACGATATTCACTGCTACTCGCGCATCGCGCAAAACCCCCAATCACTCATACAACCCCCCGTCTTCGTAAGTGTAGGTTACTAGCTAAAGACTCACTGCTTGCTCCCTGTGGAGATCGACCCTTACTTAACCGCTGTACTAGTGGGAGAGGAAGGATTATATTTGACGCGCACGACGACGCGCGATCAGCAATATTACAAGAAACAAGGCCAGGCTAGTAGCTCAAGGGTGCACACAGATTGAGGGAGTATATTTTGATGAAACCTTTGCCCCGATTGCTCGCATGAAAGCAATCAGACTTCTACTTGCACTGGCATGTCACCTGAAGTTCAAGCTATACCAAATGGATATCAAAAGTGTATTCTTGAATTGGATTTTTATAGAAGAAGTCTATGTTGCCCAACACAAGGGATTCGAGGATCCTCATCATCCAAACCACGTCTACAAGCTAAAAAAGGTTCTCTGCGGGTTGAAGCAAGCACCTAGAGCAAGTATGAATGATTGACTGAGTTCCTGATCAAGCACGGATATGATCGAGGAGGGGTGGACAAGACTCTATTTGTGCACAAAACAAGGTCAGATTTTATTATTGCACAAATATATGTGGATGATATTGTTTTTGGGTTGCACAAAACCCTAAACCCTAAATATATGTGGATGATATTATTTTTGGGTCAAGTTCGCAGAGAATGGTGAAGCAGTTTGTGGAGCAAACGCAAAAGGAGTTTCAAATGAGCATGGTTGGAGAATTAACCTACTTTCTTGGCCTGCAAATCTCACAAAAAGAATATGGGATTTTTATCTCACAAAGCAAGTATGGAAAAAATTTGGTAAAGAAGTTTGGGATGGACACGGTTCGTCACAAACGTTCTCCTGCTGCAACTTACACTAAAGCCACCAAAGATGAAGCAGGACTTGCTGTAGATCAGACTTTATACTGAAGCATGATTGGAAGTCTCTTATATCTTACTGCTAGCCAGCCTGATATATCCTTTGCAGTAAGAGTTTGTGCCAGATATCAGTCCTGTCCAAAGGTGAGCCATATGCAGCTTGTTAAAAGAACCATCAGATATGCTGGAGGGACTACCAACTATGGGCTATGGTATACAAGGGACACAAGCATTGCTGGATACTACGACGCTGACTGGGCAGGATGTGCAGAAGACAAAAAGAGTACCTATGGTGGATGTTTCTTTCTTGGTAACAATTTGGTATCCTAGTTCAGCAAGAAGCAGAACAGTATTTCGCTATCTACTGCTGAAGCTGAGTATATTGCTACTGGAAGCTGCTGTGCATAGTTGCTATGGATGAAACAAATGCTGAGTGAATATGGGATTCAACAGGGCAACATGACTATTTACCGTGATAATATGAGTGCTATTAGTATTAGCAAGAATCCGGTGCAGCACTCTCGGACTAAACACATTGACATCAGACGCCATTTCATCAGCGACCTGGTAGAGACTCAAATTGTTGTCCTCAAGCATGTACCTACTGAGAAGCAGCTAGCTGATATTTTCACAAAGCCCTTGGATGGAGCTAGGTTCGAGGAACTCAGAGCAGCCTTAGGTTTATGTGTAGGTTTTGAATGAGCTGACAGCAGCCCCTGTCATTTGTGACAAAAAGAGGAGAGGAATGTAATATGCAGAACTTCTATCTTGTATATCTAGTATAGGTAGAATTGTGTCAGAGATCATCATTCATAGGTATAGTTTTGATTTTGGTTTTGTCAAAATGCCAAGGAGGAGATTGTTGAGGATATGACATCCTTCACAAAACTGCTCAAGAGACTGTTGAAGCTCTCCCTGAAGATCTGTGGCTGGAGCACAAATCTGAAGACTGGCAAAACAACACAACAAAGGGCCAGAGTCTGCTTCAGCAATCCTTGAAGATTTGAAGCTAAAACACTAGTTGAAGAATGGGCAAGAGTTAGCTATGAAGAGAAAGAGTCTACTTCAGCACTCCGTGATGATCTAGAGCTAGAGCAGAATCCTGGCGTTGCACGGTGAGGCTCTGGCTTCATCCGGCCAGCATCGGGGAAGCTAAGAGAGGTATGCAGATGTCATCTTGAGCTCAGTAATTGCCAGCACGTGATCTAAGTAGATAAAGATCCAAGAGTTCAAATTTGGCAACGAAATCTTTAACAAACTTATTGGAATCTAGGAGAAGATTCTGATAATGATTTTTGGCGTTTCTGGCGTGCTGGAGAGCTTTAAAAGGAAGGCGGAGCAACAGCACAAAGGTATAGAACACACGAGAGAAAAAAAAAAAAAGAGTGCACGAGCGTACACACAGAGATCAACTACGGTAGCAGGGGTCATTCTTAGAGTTGAAGACTGGTGTGGTGTGCTGAAGGAATTAGAACTCGTGGAGTTTGATTCAGGACTGATTCGGAGTTCAACGTGAGCGTTGCTCGTTGAAGAAACAGTCAGAGCTCGGTGATCAGCCGCGGATAGGCATTGTTGCGGACTGAGGAGCAGTGATCGAGGCTACCCAATAGTGACTGAGTGAGTCATTGATTGAGGGGGAGCTGAGGCTGAGTTTGAAGAACTAAAAGTGTCTGACTACTTAGCGGAAGAGATTGGAGTATCGTTGCTTGAAGAGACAGCAACTCTGGTGAAGAGTGTGCTTAAGCATTATGTGAGTTACAATTGTAATAGAATAGGCTAAGTCTGGGAGGCAGTACTGTAGCTATTTATTACTGAGAGTGTGTAGGGTACACGAAGAGAATCTGTGAGTTCAGATTGCTAGCTAGACTAGGAGATTAGACTAAGCGCTAGATTTCGGCTAGGTGAGAAGTAGAGGTGTGAGTCCTTTGTACTTCGAACTGAGATAGTGAAATCATGAGGATCGCAGCATCCTCCCTGGACGTAGATAAGTTGCCAAAGTGGGTGAACAAACGCACTGTGTCTTTCTTATTCTTCAGTAGAGTAATTTCGTAGAAAGATAGAGAGAGTGCTTAAGCAGAAGCTAGAACTCCGCATCGGCAACGCAACAGAATTTCACATATAATCATGCTGACTATCATAAGCGAGGCACCGTTCAATCGAGGTGGGATGATCAATTTGTTTCAACTCATTGTGAAAGGATTAGCCTTTCTCTCGTACTCTCGTTGTACTCCTTTTAATTTGTCATCATATGACTTCTAAAGTTTAATTTTCATAATATATTGAGTTTGTTATCCCTTACTCTATATTTTGTGCTCTACTTGCATGATAGGTTGTATGCCTTCCAAGCTTACTTAGAGTTGATCCGCTATCTATTGATCTCTCCTAACTCAAAATAGCATTGCTAATACATAGAACCTTAATCGGTTAAGATAGATTAGGAAATACCATATCATAACTTGTTTGCATGTTCGCATTAGTTCTTTGGACTAACATATGTACTTAGGATTATAAATATTGTTTGACTGCAACGTACCCTCAATAACACTTTCTTGATTGTTATAGAGGTGAAAAATATTCCCAATCATATATAGGAGGGTTAGGTCGCCGATTTCTTGACCACAGATTTAACCTAGATTATTAGCTAAATAATCAAATCTACTGATTGTGTGGGATATGCCAGGTATCAGACATTTCAGTAAGTACATGATATTGATATCATTCTCGCTTAATCAAGAGATATTTTCTCCTTTATCCTAAGATAAGGGTATGTTTATTTGAACTTAAAAAATTTTACTTTTTCAGTCAACTCACTGTAGTTTGACCAGTCAGTTAATTTCAGCTGCTTGTAATTAACACTAAATTTAGTTACTTTCATTTAATTTAAGTTTTAGTTCAGTGCAAAATGAGCATTCCTCACAACTTGTTTGATTCGTTAAGCCTTCTGTTATAGCTGGAAATAGTCTCTCAATATCAGGGTAAAGAGTTTCTAAATTCACTATCAAGACTCATTTGCATTCAAGATTAATAAAAGTGTCTAGAGAAGATCAAAACAAAAGCAAAAAATTTAAAGAAAGAAGTCCAAAGTGTAGAAAAATAAATAAATGTGAAATCAAGAGAAATATAAAATCTAAATTAACAACAAAAAGTCCATCTTTTACTAATAAAAGGAACGTTAAACATTTTAAGAATTCAGTTCAATTTCTGATGGGGTTAGAGCAATAGGACTCTATGATGGTAAGGGGTTTGAGATAGAATAAGTAACAAAAATAAATTAAAGTTAATAACAATATTAATCATTGTTCCCAATGCCATTTGACAAAAGGTTTTCTACTTATTGTAATAGCATTACTGTCACAAAATAAATGTGCTCACTTTACAAAATGGCAAAAATGCTCCGTCCTTAATCTTTTTTTTTTTTAATGTTACAAGCACCTGCGTTTAGCACACTTAATGAAAGATGCTTTCTTAAATATGATTATATTATTAAATTTAGATTTCATTGACTGAGATTCAAAAATAAATTAAAATATAGAAAAACTGTAAAACAGCAACAAAAAAGAAAAGAAAATCGAAAGCATTTGGAAGCTATTATTTATAACCGTATAAGTAATACAAAATGCGGACAAAATTCAATCATTGGTCATCAACTCAATTTCACATAGAATTTAACCGAATCCAAAAACGGTATATTGATTCACTCCTGAAAGTGGCAAAAGGATGATATTCACAACCAACCAGAAAGTATTTCATTCATTCATGCTATGGACTAGCTTATTATGGCACTCTGGAGGGCTATTAGTTGCCCTCTATATACGATACTCCATATTCTTGAGGTATTTAAATCATATAGACAAATTTAAACCAGCCATTTTCACCACACTGGTCTGGCCTTAAAAGCGTTACGATTCGCTCACAAGCTTTTACTTAGGACCATGCGGTTTAGAATGGCTCGTCATAGCACGCAGACGACTGGCTATCTCGGTGAATGAAGGGCGAACAATAGGATCTGGGGCCCAGCAATGCTCCATCAGCTCTCTCCATTCATTGTCACAGAAGCTTGGCACAGGTGGCCTTAATGTGTTATTTACAATACCACCTGCAAGCAAGAAACTGTCACAAAAGAAGAACAAATAAAATATAGAAGTCGCACATATTCAGAGAATTCTGGGCATTAAGACCAAAACATAATTATAGTTAGAGCAAGGAGTCCATGTAAAGGACAGCCTTTGGGTCTCAACAAGTATCACACTGAAGCGGTCCTTTCAAGGACTCCAGGGGGTTTAGAGACTAATATTTAAAACTGGGTACTAGGAGCTAATAAGACAGTATTAATATCTCTGTCATTTGAACTCTTAAGAGTTCTTAAATAAAAATTTACTTGATAAAAAAAAGCTTGATTCTCTTTTTACTCTAAGAGAAAAATGTTATGAGGGCATACAATTTTGCAAACCGTGAAACTATTTATGATTAGATGGAATTTAACCCCTCACTGGTTTTCTTCGTATAGACGACCTTCATCGGGACTACGGTTAAAAGATAGAAAGACCAATCGATTTTCACCTATAATAGCTCCGTAGTGCATATTTGCGTAGGGCTCCTCGCCAGTCAGAATCTCCCACAGAACAATACCAAAGGAGAACACATCGACCTGCCACAATAACCAAGGGAAATTTGCTGAATTATTTCAATTATAAAATCACAAGCTATTATGGAAATGCCAAGGAGAAGTAGCCAATGGAATCGTCAAGCTTGAGATTTACAACAAATATAGTTTTACAAAAGTTGATTGGTGGCCTAAACTATAGGAAATGATGCAAAATCAAAAATCGTGGCCTATACCTAAAGTATAAGATCAATGCTAATCCATGTAAAGTTTAGAGTGATATGACACGGACGAAGTTGTAAATTAGTGCATTAATGTCACTTGGGTAACAAGTTCCGGTGAAACATAAATTTGAGGCACAAAATAAACCCTTAAGTTAAAAGATTTAAACCCCATTTACGTCCCAAGGTCTTGTTAAGGAAATTAGGCGCAAGTCTTGGAATTTCTCTTTTTTTTTTCTTTGCCCCTTTTTCTGCATGTTGATGCATCGTTTTGGGTCACAAGATCAAGTACAAAGCATAACTTTTTAGCTTTTAAATAATAGAGAAAAATGGTAAGTGGGGCTTTGCTAGTAATCCACAGATAGAAGGTGCAAGTAATACATTTGTTAGCCGGCACTAATCATTAAGAGATTCAAACGAGAAGTCTTCTTCTGTTCCTAACTTTAATTCACTAAAATTCCAGGATGCATTATGTGCTCTTTTACTTTTACATACCTTTTCGGAGACCTTGCTGCTGCTACCGTTCAACAGCTCTGGAGCCATCCATGGAAGTGTGCCTCTGACACCACCAGTGACCAAGGTGTTTCTCTTGATTTTTGATAAGCCAAAATCACCTACCTGTAAAAGTATGACAAATCAGGGTCTTTATGATGCCTCAAACACTATAGCAAAATTTGTCTACGTAGGCAAAGTATTGCATACGATAGAGAACCTTGCAAATAGGCCTTGAAATATCTTTCAAGTTCACCAGCAAGTTGTCACATTTCAGATCAAAATGTACGATATTTTTTGAATGCAAATACTCCATTCCAAACGCCGCATCCATTGCAATAATTAGCCGCTTGCGTCGATCAAGATGTCTAAGCAATATCAAGTAAATCAGAATAAGTGATTTCAGGGAAACCAACTGTAAGCGTTGATTAACAAAAGAGTACCTGTCTTTGCAAAGTAAAACATGTCTAAGAGAACCATTCACCATATACTCAGTCACAGTGGCTAGTGTACCTCCAGGACCATCTTGCACAACACCATAAAATGCTACCACATTTGGGTGGTGAAGGCTTGAGAGAATTTCAGCTTCACGCCAAAACTCCAGTGTCTAAAACATGCAAGCGGGTTATTTGATGAGCATACAATCAAAACAATACACTTGAATATGTAAATTAATGCAGAGATTGTAGCACAGGTGAAATATTACTCATCCCATTCAAGGTTGGATATTATTCAAAAATAAAAAATATATATTATCATTCCGATGCTATTTTGGAGAAGAAAACAAAATGAAAAATGTATAAAATTAAAGAAAGTTTCTCACCAGTCTCTCTTGCTCAGATGATCGACCAGTAAAGCAGCTCTTCTTTATCCGTTTGATAGCAACATCAGTTCCTCTCCATTTTCCATGATAGACAGTACCAAACGTGCCAGAACCCAACTCCTTCAGTTCTTCTAGATCTTCATTTTTTATGATCTATCAAGACAATCAAATGGCTAAATATTCCATTATCACCTACCCTATTGTATTTTGGGTTACAGATGAACTGCAGCATTATAAATCCTCCGTGATTGACCGAAAGAGACATGTGCTACATAATTTCCTCTAATTTGTGTATAGTGAATCTCTCTCATAAACCATAAAACATGGAACTTGTGTGACAATTTTATCTCATATTTCAGTAATCTACGCTACAAATGCTGGTCAATCATGTTGTGCAAGGGGTCCCCACGTTGTCTCTGAATAAATCTTCTAGAAGAATTTGACAACAAAAAATGTGTGCAGACATAGGAGTAACAAAACCATAGAAAGGGATACATAATTCTCAATAATGTAACATTTTACCTTTTCTTTTTTTCATTTTACCACAACAAAACCAAAAACAAAACACACAATTAAGTGTATCCTAAAACTGTATGTGCATGTGGCTTAAATATTGTTCATGTAAGTACAAGCAGCTACAACATTCGGCACAGAATGACATGCACAAATATCAAACACTGCACGTTTCTGTTAACATTGTGCATGTTACATACCAAAAGAGTGAGCAAACACATAATGACACGAAGTCAGGTCATATGCATAAAAAGAACAAACATGTGTATGTTATATATAAACAACATATACATTAATATTTATACAAAGTGTGACCCATGCACAAATAGAACAAATGTGTACATGTTATTCAAAAAGTGCAAGTTAGAATTTTTAATTAGGGTGCAAACTGGCAAACCTTTGTAGATTGCTGAGCTCTTTGAAATTTCACAAACTTTATAAGCATTTGTCTTTTCATATTTGAAAGTGATTTTTCTTTTGTCCTATTCACATTTCTACATACTGGTTTTCAGTTACATGCCTTTTCTTATGGCTTTAAGATTATGTTCTTTACAGGATTCATTTTTCTTTGATCCAATGTCTGCTTGAAAGAATACTCCATACTTATATTCCCTCAATATATGAACATTTTTCATTTAAAACATCCCTGACTGTATCTTCTAATAACGTACGGTTGTAAACCTATATCCAAGGAATTGATCCAAACTCAGAGAAATTAATGACACCCAAACACTACTTAAAGACCAATAGGTCTTCAGCCTGATGCTTGTACCCACCCTAGGATGGCTGAAGGCAAAAACCGCCCCCACTGACCACAATATCTAATTTTCTTATTCTTCGCGTAATTATCTAAGAAGAAACAATGAAGTTTTAATCCATGTTTGGATGATCTTGAATCCGCTATAGTCTACAAAAATCTCAAACAACCAACCAACCCCAAGAAAAAATCATCTATATCACTCAGCTATGAAACAGACTTTGGAATTTATGCATCGGAGGGAAATTGCTTTAAATAGTGCAAATTCATGATAAACAGTGATAGGATCACACCTGAAGATCAATGACAGGAGGAACAGTATTCCGCAATTCCAACTTCCCTTCCTATATATAAGAGAAATCAAATGAGAAGAAGCAGTGTCATCAAGTAATAATGTATGAGTTCTAGACAGAGCATCTCTTTGGTGAAAACAAAAAGTAAAGGAAACTGTAAACAATAATCACACACTTGTAGTTAAAGTGCAAACCAACTGACCTTACATGTCTAGACACCTATCATACATACAAAAACATATTTGACAGTAAGGAAAACTTAGCACCACAGCAATGAAGTGGAATATAACTGAATGAGATACCTCAGCAGCAGGCTGTGGAACTTCTTTAATATTGGCTGGGATATGTTCCAAACCAGTAGTTGTATGCCCAACCACTTGCGGCAGTTCTTGCACACTGTCCTCGATAAAATCAATATGAGGACTCGTATGGCCCAAGGGAGAAGCATCATTTTTTAAAGGGGGGAAGCTATAATCTACAGGAGCTCCATCATTAGTATTTACTAATGAAGATGGAAAACCAACATGGTCCTGATCCATAAGGGAGACATCTTTCCTAATATAATCATCTTGTGCCAACTTTTGGAAAAATGACCAATGTTTAGGCTCTGGGTTCTCCAGATTCATGCTTATACCAGGTCCATCATTGTGCAAAGGCTTGAATCTGGATACATCTTCTGACATCCTTGCTTGGTAGAATATATCAGACAAGAAATCACTGGGAAAGCGATCATTAATATCAATAAGTATATCACCAGGCTCAGGAGTATCCACGCATAAATCAGCCTCTTCATTTGAAATGTCTGCCACGGGAGTATTATTGGAAGACAGATTATTTGCAGGCCCATTACCATTCTTGTTGTCACCCCTATGTATATCACTTTGTATTGAAGCATTTGCAATGTGATTACCAGAAACTTTACTTTCTTCAGGTGAATAGTTTCTTTGTATATCAGGGATGGAAGTATCTTCGACGTAATCCTTTTGCGGTCTTGACTCAGACTTCGGTAACTCGGACACTCCATTGACATTGGAGTTCAACTTTTTCTTACTGTCAGTGTACTTTTCAAATTCAGATATTCCATCATCTTTTGGAAGTTGACTGGGACTAGGTTTTGTAGATGAAGATGTGCTCTCAGCCATTGATGGAGCATGCCTAATATGTGATCTGTCAACTGTGTCAGTAGCTGGTAGAGATGGATCAGAATGAGCATGAACCATCAAAAACTGTGAGCCAAATGAATCATCAGACTTTGATAAACGATTCAGTCCTGCCTGCTCTCTTGGCATTCGTTCTGAGTGATAAACTCGCTGTGAATTTAGTTCTTCATTATAATTGTATTCGTATTGGGAAGCCTCATACTCAGCATGTATAGAATTAGAAGCTCCAATGGATGAATACTGACCATCCTCATTGTCTTTAATTTTCCTTTCATCAACTTTGCCAGGCTCCAGTGTGAGAGGTGCTGTCTCTTGTCTTTTAAAAATATTTGTAGCCAAAACAGGTTCATTCCTGATTTCAGATGTGGTATTGTTTGATAATTCTTCCCTGGGAATTAAAGAGCCATCTGCACGTGAAGTGACAGGTTCAGTTTCCAAAGAATTTATCTTTTCTGCTTCTTTCATCTTCTGAAAAAAGTTATCTCTTCTCCTCTGCGTCTCTTTGAACAGTGTCTCATTCTCAAAAGATTTAAGTTTTTCTGAATCATTTAACCTTCCACCTAAGCCATCACTTTTAATCTGGGGCTCCTTGATGTTTACTACTGGATCTTGGCCAATTGGATAACCATGGATAGGCACCTCAATTGGATTCCCTGCAGAATTAAGATGGGAGCCATAGCTATACTGAAATGTCTTTGGTGCAGGGTCTTGCAAGTTAGTGACGGGATGAAATGTTGAGGATGAATACACATATGGCCCTTGAAACATGTGTTGATTCTGGTACCCTTGGGAGCCATGATGAAAAGCACTGGATGGCTTTGGCAATACTTGTTGATGGGATTGAACTGGCAAGGGTATGTTATACGTTGAAGGGTCAGGATAAGGCACATCTGATTCAGTCATGGATCGGTTATGCTTTTCAACATTCAGGGTAATTAACTCATCCAAATTATTATCTGAAGAGCGCTCTATACCAAACGAGCCAAATTTTGATCCATAGTCCATACCATTAACAGCAACTATATATTGAAACTCAGAATTCCCCTCTGTGCTTCCGACGGAAAATTGGTTGTCATCTATATCAGAGTCAGAGATCAAAAACATTCTTAGTTTCTGGGAACCTCCAGTTTCCAGCAAATTGTACTCTTCCATCATATTCTGCAGATCTTCATCGGAAGAGACTGAAACAAGAGCATCCAGGTCTTCACCAGGAAGTTGGTATTTTATGGTATGCGGTTGACCATATATAATCCATGTTTTATTTATTAGCTCCTGGTAAGATATGTCCTTGCTTATACGGATGATATGAGTGTCCCCACCAACATATCTAAGCTTACCATCACGGGGACGAGGTATAACCTTACCGCCAAAGCTGCAGAGAAATTTCACCTTTCCTGAGGAACTCCCAAGAGGAACAGCGATAGAGGGATAACTTTGTGGTCCACGGTTACTGCTGTTTCTGGATGATGCTTCTGGTGCCAATTGAGCAGCCTCAAAGAATGCCTTGTCTACACTTACAGGCAGACTTTTACTCTCATTTTCACGGACCCCATCTTTCTGCTGTGCTGTGAGTATAGTATTGCCTGATTCACTCTCCGAACCTGTATGACTAATACCCAGAAAGTTTGCATAGCTAACTGAGCTATTTGGGACACCATAAGCATTAGGATTGAACTGCTGTCTTGGATTGACCCGTTCTCTCATGAACTCAAGGGCAAACTCCTCGCCAGTCTGTATAGAATAATTTACAGGTCTTGTTCCAGCGACAGTATTGAAGTCTGGAGGTCTAATATTGGTATTGATGGAAGTTGATGGGTCATGGAAGTATTTTTGATTTGCTGAACCATGTCCATCACGTTTTGTCTCCAAGGTATTGCCGCGAACAGGTTCATTGGACCTCAGTGGTTCTCTGGAACCTTGGCCCACATTCTGCTCCATTCGTTGTGTAACAGCAAAAATCTGTTGGTTACCTGTCCTTCTGTATGAAAAACATGTTTACACAGGGGCACTGGCTTCCGCTGACAAACAATCTAAAAATTGCTTCCGATTCCAGACTGCCACGGTATACCTCAAAATGGTAAACAAGCCTGTAAAAAGAAAATAAAAACAAATAAGGCAATACTGAAAGATCTCAAATACAAATATCAAAGCCCACTGCATACCCCACCGGTAAAATATTTACTGAAGAAACCACAATCAACTGACTTTCCATAAAGCATTTACTTTTCCCTTTTTTGTCCAATCATGGACTTCACAACCTAAAGTTCAGTCTCTTAGAGTTATCGTACTGCATGAGTATCCTCAAATGAAAGTTTTCTGTCAAAGAAACTACTATAGTAGATCATATTATAACGGATTTACAAACCAAGATCTGTTCTCTCCCATAGAACCTTAACTATGCCATTTGCGCTTATGTCTATCTCTAAAACCACCGGTGAACTGATTTCCAATGTTAAAAAAACATAAATGAAAAGAAGAAGCTGACATTTTCCCTCATAACAACGCCTCAAACTTTTCATCAACCATAAATATGATCGCCATATTTCAATTCAAAACAAATGGGAATTCCCAACAGTAAGGATCTTGTTATTACTGTTTCCTTCATAAAAATTATAGATTGGGCTCCATAGAAGAACATCTAATATGACTGGAGCAGAGAATTAAAAATTCGTGTAGAGCCCATAAAAGAAGAAAAAAATCCCAAATTGAAGACAGTGAAACCTAGGAAATTAAACTAAAAGTGAGATCTAGGTACAAAACCAGATTTAGCTGAATCATCCACCGGTTTCAAGTAAACAATCATCCAACTCAAAATGAAAATAAAACCCAGAACCTCAAACACATCAAAAATCTATAATTCAATGATAGATCGAACGATTCGAACAACAAACACAGAGATAGAATAAATAAATCAAGTAATCGATGGCATAGATAATCCAATCCGTACCTGAGAAACCCACTAGCGACCCGATGGTGAAACGGCCATTTCTGTGTACAGTTGAAGTGTTGATCGGACTCTCCCACCTGCACAATTCAATCGAGCGTTTTCAACGTGCATCAATGAACTGAAACCTCGTTTTTATTGTAATTGGGAATTTCTCTGCTTCCTTTTTAACTTTACAGCCCTCTCTCTCTCCGTCTCTCTGGGTCGGGCAGTTTTCGATTTTGAGGATGCTGAGCTGCTGCTGAATAAATTATGTGATTTCTTTTTCCAAAATAAGATTATCTGGCAATCAAGCCCTTACATGATCAAAACGACGGTCGTTCCATGACGGACCAATAAGAGTGCCTTTTTGTTTACTGTTTGTAGTTTGTACTAACCTGCTCATACCATTTATTAATTTCCCAACAGAAACTATTCGATATATTAAAATTTAATAAAGACGCTTTTGTTTCAACTAGTATGCGTGCTTTCCAGTAGTTGAACTTATTCATTTCTTCTGTATAATGGGAATGAGTGGATGAGGGCCGTCAACGATGATGGTTCAACAGCGGTGTCCCAGCTAGGTCTATCGGGGTTCGTCAGTGGCCCGATGAGGTCCGACGACGGTCTGGGGGTGGTCTGTCATTGAACCGATCATGTTTGGCGATGATCCGACAGTTCGGACAGGTTTGACGACATCCAGGTGGTGATCCAACAAGGTCTTGTGGCGACCTGACAATTTTGGTGACGGTTAGATGGTGGTCCGGCAACAGTCATGTAGTGGTTCGGTGGTGGTACGGCGAGGTCCAACGATGTTCTAGTGTTGGTCATGCAAGGTCCAACGACGGTCAAAATGAGGTCCGGCGTGAAATGTGCACTACATTGCTGTTGACGAGAAACCACAGGTTGCTTCAGCAACTTCTTCTGCTAGTTGTTGACGATTTGGTTCGGCCAAATCTAATGAACACAAACAGATTTGTTCACCTATTTCGGCAACAGCCTACGTCTGGGGAGGACAGCTCCCGGTCCTCAAGGTTCCACTATTCCTAGTTAAAGTACAAATGATCTCTGCTCAGCCACGCTGGAACAACCTCTACTTCTAACCTAGCTACAACTTACGCTCAATCTGATCACACAGATTAGCTACACAGGATAATATACTTTTAATAATAGATAGCTAGCAGTTCTCACCCTATCATATTACAAAGTGTACCAAGATGATGCTGCAGCAACTTCTTCCGCCAAGTTGCTGACGCTTCTGTTGACGACTTCTCCAAGCCTGTATACTGACGCAGTCAGATACTCTGCGCTGCTCCCCCTCGATCAATGACCACCAGTCACTATCCAGGAGCACACTAAGATAGCGTAAGCCACACTCCGCAACTGTCAACTCTTCGGTTTGTCAACGAGGCTCCACTCCAGTCGACTCCCTCGATCAATGTAGGATCAGACTTCTTCAGTCCTGATCGCTTTTCAGCTCTAACACAACTAACGCTCCAGCACTCTTTGCTTTTGCGAACTTATACCTCTACTCTGTGTGTGTGTGTGTGTGTTTGATTCAATCATCTATTGCTTCGGTCTCTGCCTGCATATATAGCTTTCACACCTCAGCAACTTTAGTCCTAAACGATAATGCTACCTTCCGCATCCTCCCCTCGGTTCCTGAAAGTTTGTTAAGATTCGAATCCTCCCCTGGATTCCTGGAAGATGTTGCGATTTTGTTTTCTAAAAAACAATTTAGAAACAAATCTACTTGCCTTCATCCGAGTCTCTTCCAAAGATCTCTGATTAACTGGGACTCTCTCTGACAGTTACTACGCCTGCAGCAGTCACTCGGACATCCTCCGAGCTCCTCTAGATTGATCGGCTACAAGATACTCTCTTGATGCTTTAGCCCTGAATATTTAGATGATGCTAGAGCCTCTTCTGGTTCTTTTGTTTTGTCAGTATTCATCTGCAAGTACCAGTTCCTGGTACCGTAGGATATTGTAGCATCTTCTTCTGCTCGGCTTCTTCCGCTTTGTCACAGATGCCATATTCGTAACAATTCTCGCTCTTAAAATTTTGACAAAACTTCAGCCTTGCAGCCTTCACTCTTGACTGACAAAACCTGTCAACTGTCAACCTGCTCTATTACTATAGCTACTTCTCAAATGTTCTACACAGAGGCAGGGATATATGACAGTTCAAAAACACAGTTCGGTTCATTACAATTATTCTCCCCTTTTTGTCACAAATGACAGGGTTCTTCAACCTAGTGGCGGAGAGTCACCTGTTTCTGAGAACTTCAAATCTCTCAGGAGGCTTCTTATTTGATCTCGCCATGCTGCATTTCTCTTTGCCTCAGCCGTCAGGTGCTCCAGTTCTAACTCCAATAAATTGATCACTCTTAGTTGCATTGCGGACCTCTGAGCGGCAGGCTGAGCTGAAGAATCTGTTGTAGCATCTTTATGGCCTCCCGAGACAGTTTCTAATACTGGATCTTCTTCTGTCACATCAACGATATGCCTTCCCTTGAATAGTTTATTGTCCACCACAAAGCTTTGGGGAGCCTTAGAGAGCCCTCCTGACGGCCTCACCAATTCTGGTAGCTGACGGGTGACTGACACGCGTCGTTGTGTGTGTCAAATTTGTAATTTATATCTCCAAGCTCTAGCTAGTGTAGCGGCAAGCAAGGGTCAAACCCAAGAGAACTGACTGTGAAGTAATTTCCTGTAAATATTAAACTAAAGGGGGTTTAAGTAAGTTGTCGTAAGAACGAAAATAAGTAAACGTGAATAACAATTAAGAGAAGTATTCAGCCCAGGGAATTCAATAGTGACTGTTATCATTGACTTCTAACGATTACGATTCTAATCAAGCATATGGTCATTTCGACAAAGGTAAATAACCTAGAGTACTCCGACAAAGGTGATACTAAACCTGAATTTTACTACGTGTTTCCACGAAAAAGTTTCGACGAGCATAAATAATCAGAATTGATAATTGTATTAGTTTCACGACAAAGTATATGTTAACCGCAAAATACAATTCATGCAATTTAAGATCCAGAATTAGAATTGAATAGAAACGGACATTAAATTCGAGTCTCAAACATGTATGTCACTAACTGAAAACCCTAAACTGAAACAGAAATTTAGATGCTCATGGTCATGACTGAAAAACATATTAAATTGAAAGGAATGAAAAATACTGTTCATGAGCACTGTTCACCGCAGTGATCACTCTTCACTGTCGGAAAACATTGTTCACGCCGAAAAAAACTGTTCACGCAAGACTCCGTCTCCCTCCAAAATTATGTCATCAAATCGTTCCCAGAGCTGCCGTCTGATCTTTTCCGTTCTGAAACCCTAATTGAGATTAGGCTTGAAATTTTGATTTCGGGCCGCGGGCCCATTGCTGGCGTCATCACCATTCCGCGCTGCACGCTGACATTAAGTCGCGCGCCCAGTGAAGACATTAAGCTTCTGGCGCGCGGCACTAAAGTCTTCTTCGGGCGCCGAACTCACTGAGATGCACACTCCATTCCTTCAACGTCCATTTTTGCATTCGGCTCTCTAAAAATACCATTTTAGGTCGTGAGTCTCTTTTCATATATTCCAAACACTTGAAATGTAAACAACACAAAGAAGTAACTGTTCACATAAAAACATACCGAAATAGTTGGGTTTAAATGGTTTAGCGAGTCGTATAAAAATGCCTCATCAGTGACCAGCTCATAGATCGGAGAAGGGAAGGAAATGCTTCCTTGATCTGGAGGAGGTGGAATGCTCAACTATCTAAGGGAAGATGACGTCCCCTAAGTCTACCTTCCTTCTCTGCCTGATATAATATAAGAGTCGTGCCATCTCCTTGTTCACTTTGTCCTTGTGAGTGTTAGGAGTCCAGTTCTTCACTGAGATGTTGCAGAGCAGAGCATACTTGGTGTTATGGTTGGCAGCTGCGAGATTGTGAGCCACCCATCCCGTGCACAGCCCACCGGTGAGGGTGACTGCCAGCTCATTAGTGCTCACTTCAGCAGGGGGACTCACATCTGCCTCTATGCCAAAATATGCATTGATCATAGCCGGTGTGATCAATGCTTCCTTTCCTCTCACATAAAATCTACCATAATCAGCCTTACCTACTTCCCCAAAGTACTCAGACAAATTTGCTAGCACCTCCCTAACAAGCTGGCCACAATACTTTTTCAACATGGTAATTGATTTAAATAGATTTATCTCTCTAAGCAACT
Organism: Umbilicus rupestris; assembly: GCA_963678935.1. Taxonomy (NCBI): domain Eukaryota; kingdom Viridiplantae; phylum Streptophyta; class Magnoliopsida; order Saxifragales; family Crassulaceae; genus Umbilicus; species Umbilicus rupestris. Next base: position 6,242,751 of record OY787628.1, on the reverse strand, counting down.
TGATGATCTCAGGCACTTTATACCTCTAGGTCTCCAGGAGTCTCTCGTGCATTATAGTACGCTTGGCCACCACCTCCCACGAACCAGACACAAACTTGCTCTGGAACCATATGCCCTTGTGCTTAAAACCGGTTATCTTCTTTGGGGGCACATGAGGTCCCCTGGACGATTCTCCAGTTTGTGTCAGAGGAGGCAATCTGGAGTTGGCAGACTCTGACTCGGACTCAACACTGGCCGAGTAATTTTAATGGGTTCCTCAGAGGCTCCTTCTTCACCAGCTTTTTCATCTTCATCACTGCTCTCCACCTCGGACTCATACTCCTGTGTTGAGAAACTGAGCAGCTTTGTGATTTGATTATCAGTGGTCTTCTTTTACCGAATTTCATGAGATGCTTCAGCATCTACTTCAATTCCATCTTTTGAAGCCAGTTCCTTGTCTGCCTACTTAAAGAGGTACTCGTCAACTTCAACCACCCTTCTCTTTGAGGACGGCCCTTCTTTTTCCATAGCCGGTTCTCTGGACTGCTTCCAAGTCAGCAACGGAATCTCCACGGGTTCCCTTATCTGAATGGAGGATGAGTGTTGCACGGACTCTATAGTTGAAGTCTTCTAAGTACTGATATGTTTTTTGTTTCTTTGACTCGGCACTTGAGCTTGACGTGGACACCTTTCCGCCTCTAGTTCGCACCATTGTTGGAGGTTGCCAGAAGTAGCATTTCGTCGGAGGTTGTTGAAGAAAGAGTAGCAAGCCCTAGAAAAATCCGTTTATCCCCTTTTTCTTTCTAAAATTTTCTGGGACACATGTCAGTCATTCATTTTTCGAGTTCTGTGTGGTTAAATCTCTCACATCGTCAGATCCGAGTGATAGAAGTTGCTTCAGCAGCTTCAGTCTCTTTTCACTTGGACCTTTGCTTCTAATTCCTGTCCCTAGGATTGACTTCTCTCCAATTCTGTTGTACCCATGTCTGGCATTAGCTTCTCAGTATGGTCATGATTCATCACCCCAATCTTTTGTTTCCACTGGGCCTTAGTAATGGCATGAACTTTGTGACGGAATTCTTTTTTGCTTCTGACATTTGTTTTCCGATATGTTTTTCTCCACCAACCTTGGTCACTTCTTCTTCATGCTCTGGGCTTTCTAGGTTTTTTCTTCAGCTCATCCACGAGCATTACTATCTTTATCTTAGGAAATCTATGCACATCAGCAGTTCCCTTGTCGAGCACTCTTCATCTTTGTCCATTCCCAAAGGTCACGTTCAGTTCTCTATAAGGTAGAACGTTAGTCAAATATGTGTTCTGGTTCCCCCTCTGTGCCTCCGATGACATTGTCTATGTGGCTTTCAGTACTTGTTTAGAACAAAACAATCCCATTGAATGTGCCCCTGTTTATCACAGAAGTAACACCTACGTTTGTCCAGTGAAGTTCTACCTGGGAGCGGAACAGGTTGCTGCAGCAACCTCTGGTTCTTTCTTCTATACTTTTTCTTCCGATACTGTTTTTCTTGCTTGGTGTGAGCCTCCTTCCTCTGTAGTTTTGGATCAACCCTTTCTGTATCCATAGCTTTGACAAAGGTTGTTACTCCAGAGCCACCTTCTCCCGTATATCCAAGTCCGGCAGTTCCACCCTCATACCTCTTGTAGGATAGGATTTCATCTAAGATTATTGATCTGCATTTGTCTCTCTTCTCTATATCACTGTGCAGACTGAGCTTTCAAATTTTCTCATCTTCTATTTCCAGATCCTCGGTCTGATCTAAAAACGATGTAATGGTCTTATGGAGTTCATCTCTCCCTTTATCAATAGAGACTATCTTGGCCTGCAGCTCCTTGTTGATCTCAACAACTTTCAGTCATTCTTCGTGCAGCAAGGCAAAGTCTCTTTTTAGTGAATTCTCTGAAAACTTCATCATCACTGCTATCTGACTCAACATTCCCATAGACAATCTCGAAATTTATTAAATCTGAATTTTCAATGTGTTATAGTCGTAAGGGCCAATGTTGCTTTTCTTCTCAGTTTTTTCTCCACTGTCCTCATCACTCCAGTTGACAGTTAGAGACTTGTTGTTTTTCATTTGATAGTTGGGGCATTCTGACTGCTTGTGACCATATCCTTCACATTCCCAGCATTGGATTCCCTTTGACTTGTCCTTTTTGTCTTCTCACTTTGACCTGCATTTAGGTTCCTTCTCTCTCCTGGATTGATTTCTCCCACCAAATCTTTGTCCCGCAGACAAGGAGTTTTGTTCTATCCTCTTGAAGAGCTTGCGGAAGTTCTTTGCCAAAAGACTTAGTTGATGTCTCAATTATTCTGTTGATTTTACTTCTCCTTGGTCTTAGCTTTCAGCCCAACATTCTTCCTAGAGAGTGGTGCAGCATCTTCTATCATCTTCATCTCGAACTGCCTTAATAACCCTATCAGAGCCTCCAGCCTCATTTTTTGGTGTCCTGAGCCTCTATGGTTGTGACCTTCATATCAAATTTTTGATGTCAATTATCTGAGAACTTTCTTGACCAACTTCTCTTCTTGTATTGGTTCTCCAAGGGCATTGGCTTCATTAGACAGGTCACATAGACGAGCATTGAATTCTGTTATGGTCTCTTCCTCCAGCATCTTTAGGTTCTCAAACCTCGAAGTGATCATCAGGATTCTTGAACTTTTCACTTGTCAATTCCCTCGTGAGTTGTCTCCAGGATATTCCACGCCTGCTTTGCTCCTTCGCAGTTGGAGATCAACCTGAAATTGTTTGCATCGACAGCAACAAATATAGCATTCAGGGCTTTGGAGTTACCAGATGCTATAGCTTCCTCTTCCGCTGTCCATTTGTCCTCTGACTTCTTGTGAGTAACTCTTGAGTATCAATGGTTAAAACAATCACTGCTCTTCAAGCGTTTTCATCTATTGCTTTCAGAAAGGCTTTCATCCGTGCTTTCCAATAGCCATAGTTACCGGAGCAGTGGTGGTCTGCTAGTGCTCTGATCCTCTTTCATCTTGGCCGTGGCGATCTGTAGTGCCTTCCCCAACCTCACTCAGTGTGTCGAGCGACCGGCTCTGATACCAATTGAAATGTGCACTGCGTTGCTATTAACGAGAAACCACAGGCTGCGTCAGGAACTTCTTCCGCTAAATCTGAAGAACACAAACATATTTGTTAACCCAGTTCGGTAACAGCCTACGTCTAGGGAGGACAGTTCTAGGTCATCAAGGTTTCACTATTTCTAGTTAAAGTACAAAGAATCATTCTCACCCTACGCTAGAACAACCTCTACTTCTAACCTAATTGGAACCTGCACTCAATCTGATCACATAGAATAATCGACTTTCAATAATAGATAACTAGCACTTTTACAACTCTCAGCCTATCCTATTACAAAGTGTACCCAGATGATGCTACAGCAACTTCTTCTGCCAAGTTGCTGACGCTTCTGTCGACGACTTTTCCAAGCACTGTCTGCTGACTTAGTCGGACACTCTGCACTGCTCTCCCTTGATCAGTGACCACCCGGGACTATCCAAGAGCACGTTGAGACAGCCTGCATAAGTCACCCTCCGCAACTGTCAATTCTTCGGTCTGTCAATGAGGCTCCGCTCCGAATCAATGTAGAATCAGACTTCTTCAGTTCTGATCACTCTTCAGCTCTAACACAATTAACGCTCCAGCACTCTCTGCTTGTGTGTGTGTGTGTGTGTGTGTGTGTGTGTGTGTGTGTGTGTGTGTGTGTGTGTGTGTGTGTGTGTGTGTGTGTGTGTGTGTGTGTGTGTGTGTGTGTGTGTGTGTGTGTGTGTGTGTGTGTGTGTGTGTGTGTGTGTGTGTGTGTGTGTGTGTGTGTGTGTGTGTGTGTGTGTGTGTGTGTGTGTGTGTGTGTGTGTGTGTGTGTGTGTGTGTGTGTGTGTGTGTGTGTGTGTGTGTGTGTGTACCTTCCGAATCCTCCCCTGGATTCTCGGAAGATGCTGCGATTTTGTTTCCTAAAACACAATTTAGAAACAAATCTTGCTTGCTTCATCCGAGCCTCGACCGAAGATCTCTGATTAACTAGGACACTCTCTGACCGTTGCTACGCCGGTAGTAATCACTCGGACATCCTCCGAGCTCCTCCAGATTAATCGGCTACAAAGATACTCTTTTGATGCTATAGCCTGAATCTTCAAGGGATGTTATAGCCTCTTCTAGTTCTTTTGTTTTGTCAGTTTTTATTTGCAAGTATCAGCTTTTGGTACCACAGGATGCTGTAGCATCTTCTTCCGCTCGGCTTCTTCCGCTTTATCACAGATGTCATATTCGTAACACGCGGCTGTCAGTTGCTGGCAGTCGTGTGGTTGTCCGGTGGTGGTGATGGGTAATGGTTAATGTATTGATGATGATGTTGACTAAAGTACTTAAGTAAAGTAAAATTAAGTTAAATACTTAAGTAGATAACTTCACCTTAAAAGATTGGACCTTCAAATTTTTTAAAAAGTTTTACCCCAATTTGTTTTGATTTCTAAGAGTTTTAACCCGTTTAATTCAATATATTTCAAAATTTTCGATTGCAAAGAATAAGTAATGTGTTTGTTTTTCATTTTAAAATCGGTTTCGAAGAATGAAATAATATAGATTCTCGTTGAAGTGCTTCAAGCGGAAAGATATTAGTACGGTCCGTACCTTGTTTATATTAATATAAATTCTAAACAACAAGCAACATAGAGAGACAGATAGAAATGTGGAGCGACATTTGCAGAATCCGATTTGGTCAACGATTTTTCAACATTTTATGTGAAATTTGATATTATTTTTTTAGTAGAGGGATGGAAACAAATACGACACCGAGGAAGGTGAACACGTCCTCCAAGGTGTGGATGAGATAACTAAAGATAGTGACTGATATCCCTCACATCCCGAGTTCAAAACCCCCCACATTAATGAATTAAGAAGAAGTGAATTTAAATAAAACCGAAAGTCACACACATTTACGCCACAGATAAGGATAAGTTAATGTAAAGAAGTATTCTACATGACATATTTTAGAGTCTAAACCATTACAATATTCAATTTGAGTGAAAATTTAAAATGTAAGGAATGAATTTGTAATTATTATTTACATTCAATACCATTTTGGTGCTCTTCAAAGAGCCAACCTAAATACTATCGACCCAAAATGGAATTATTCTATATTATTGAAATACTACATGTTCAATTTTTAATAATGAAATATTTATCTTTAAATATCTATGTACTCATTATGTTAAAACAAAATGTTTATTCTAAAATAATTATATTTATTTAAAATAATATGTTTCATTAAAATATAATGGAAATTTATTATTAAGGTCATTACATAGGACATCAGTCTAGGATAAAATCTATGTTGAAGGGGACAAGTCATTAAATTAACTCAAAGTGAGACTACATACAATTCCACATAGAGGGGGTAATAAGTGCTTGCAGGTGGCATCGAACAATTTTCTCTTGTTTGTAAGATAAGAATAGTCCAGTGAGTTGATTCACTACCCATTCGTCATACCATTCATATCCAACTAATAATTTTCGTTCTAAAAGTCCAATATGTTAATTCTTAAATAATTACATCTTTATTCAAGTATTATTTAATAGTTGTTTTGAATTAACTTGGTATTATTCAAAAATGGTACATAATTTCTTAAGAAACAAAGAACATGTTCATTTGGACGCATTGTTTCTTCATTTTGGCTTTTTTGTTTGTTCATTTGAATTAATTTGTTGTTAAATTATAATGAATTTCTCATGAATTCCATTGACACTATGAAATTATAACAATTACATGTTCAATATGAAACACATATATCTTTATTTTGAAAAGAATGTATGTTCATTCTCAATGAATTAATTTAATTATTTTAAAGAGATTGTATGTTCATTGACTACTCTAAAGATTCATTAACTATAAGTCTAATTATATATAACAAAGATAAACAAAATTGAAATATGCATATAAATATTCATCTTATAATCAATAAGTAAGAATTTAGAGATGTCCATAATTATTATATTTAAGAGAGGTGAAGATTAGTCCAAGCACATCTTAGATTTTTTATGTAAAGAAATTCAAAACTTCTGAGATAATTTCACTAGAACAAACATAAACAAGTTTGGTTAGCTAACAAAACTATATAAATCTTAACATACTTTTATTTTAGTCTTATGGAAAGAATTACTTATGATTAGATTGTGTAAATACTTGTGGCATATTTGCACAAAAACTGTTCAAGACGTTTGTCCCAGCAACCTCTGGAGTCGAACAGAAGGAGGATCCATTATATCCACAAAATCTGGGATAAAGCTGGATTGCATCTTCCGGATATATCTGAGTATGTTGGACTGCATCTTCAGCATATATCCGAGCATATTCCAAGTCTTTAAGGATCGCAACTCACAAGGAAAACAAGATCAAGAGATTTATGATTCTAAACTCTCTTGGAATAACAAATCATCCCAATCAAACACTTTGGAATAAATGATTGTGGGGATATTTCCAACATAAAGGCTCAACTGAATGTATATAAAGGATGCACTCCTTGTCAAAGAGAATCAAGAAAAAACAAAACGGTATACACCAAGCTGCACTCTAAAGCTTGACACCATACACACTCTTGAGAGAAGATCTGTGGGAAGAGACGGGAGGTCTCACACTCAGGGGGAGCCTGAGTGCCATCCAAATTCAGTGAGTGAAGGTAGAATAAAGAGGGAGTCTTCTATTCTGCAAATCTTCCTTTGTACTCGATCTTGACATAGTGGATTGGTTCCCATGGCTTGGGATAAGCCCCCCAGATGTAGGCTCATTACAGCCGAACTGGATAATCATTCTTATGCACATAGTACATAGGTTTCTTCACTGACCATTACTTCAAACGTTCTGCACACTTGTTCAACAAAGTTTTTCTACCATCTAGTTGGACAAGCCTCTACAATTCAGCAATTTCAGATTAGACACAATTTGGTCAAATTAAATACCATCATTTTGAAATTTAAAACTGAGAGCTTCCAGATTAATCCTCTTGGGAGTGAATTTTCGTGTTACTTTAGCAATGATCATTTGAATTTCTTTACTGATCAGTCATTCATTTCTTAAAAGATTTTTAGTTATTATTGATCATTTATACTGGTCTTCATGATTTTAGGACTCAACTGGCTTAATGAATGCTTTAAGACCAATATAGTGCAAAAGTGAACAATGGATATTGATTTGAGTAAAAAGTATCTAAAAATGCAACTTGTCATATCATCTTCACATCACCAGCTCTGATTTATCGCATCAAATTCTTGCTCGTATCATCCTCTAGGAATTATCGTGTATCGAAGTGTATTTAAAAGCTAAAATTTATGTTTGAGCATATTTAGGCACATATCGGAGCCACCAATACAAATGCAATAGACCGTATCTCACCTGTATCGGGCATCGCAATATGACCCATGTAGAAGCCAATTCACCTAGATTATACACATAATAGTTTAGATCAAAACTAAATGTAAAATTTGTTTTGCATTATTCTCTTATGTGAAAAACAAAGAATCAATAGATAAATCAATTTTGATCAAAGAAGAGCCATCAATTAGAATTGACCCGATAGAGAAGATTATTTTATAATTTATAACTTCTCTTCATAAACCCTAAATTTTGTCACAATATATGAGTAGTGACCTTATTCTATGATATAATATATCATATTTTGTACTACGACTCTTCCATGCATTTAATTACCATGTTTCACTGTGTCAATTCAATCAGCATGATTATATATTTAAGTTGATGCATATTAGGTGTTTTACAACATACTTGAATGCATGAAGTGTTAGTTACTTGAATAGAAAATCATACAACTTGAAATTTGCAGCGCCCTTGAATTACTGATAGTGTACAAGCAGTTGATATAGCAACTCTTTGTTCAGCCGGATCTGGTGCAACAAGAAACAACACAGTGAACAACGATTTGTTCACCCAGTTCGGCCAATCTGCCTACGTCTGGGGAGGACTATACTCCAGTCCTCAATCCACTAATCTCCAAGGTACTCCGTACAACACAGACTCGACTCCACGACACTCTATGCTACCCGACCTCAACTAGCACTTTTGCACACAATCAGAACACCCTCTGATTTGTGTCTCACTCACCTACACACTCGAGTTGAATAGCTACTCTTCTTATCACACAAACTTAGCTTATTCTAATTAACACAATGCCTCAGTAGGTTTGCTATAGCACACCCTTGTGCAACTAGCTTGTGCAGGTTTTGTCCGCTTCGCTCCAAAGCCTTCCGCTGAGTTGCTCGAACTCTGTTGTGAGTGCTCCTCACTCCGGAATGCTCCCCCTCACTCAGTGACCGCCTGTAACTAGCGAGAATAGGCCTTCTGCAGATTGTACGAGTTCCTCCACTCGACAACTCTCCTACCGCTTTCCTTGATCAACCAAAAAACAAGCCCTGCTCTGAATTGGCCTTCTCCGATCAAGATTTGATCGAGTCTTCGATCAGCCTCTGCTATAACCACTTAGCTCTGTGCTCATGCTCTACCCTTGGTGGTGATACAATCTCTCCGCTTTAGCACTCTAAATATATCTCTCGGAATATTACTCTGCTATTGAATGGATGGATGCTTTGCTGCTCTGCCCAGCCTCCTTTAAATAGGAACTCCATGCTCCATCAATATCAAATTTAGGAAGCCTTCCAAAAAGCTCTCCTATCTTGCAAGTTTGTTGAGATTTGATTTCCTAAAACCAATATTAGAAATCTTATCTTTACCTTGAGTTTGCTTAGTTGCTTGTTGTTGCTGGAATTTCCTAAACCCATTAGGAAACAATCCCAGATCTTCTCCTCTTTCTAGAAGATTTGATTTCCCAATCAAATCTTCAAGATGTGGCATGAAATCTTCATTGGGGATATTATGAGAATATTTGGAAGCCTCCCGTTGCATTGCTACTTCATTCTGGGAAGATTATTCTTCGTGCCAAAACTGCTGCTCCTTGCTACAGCTCCTGCTGTAGCAATTACTTGTACACTAAGCTTGTTCTCTCTGACTGGTTTTGCACCAGCTGCTGTCTTCACACTGGTAGCTGTATCATCTTGCTTTCAATCTTCACGATACTCTACCGACTTATTGTGATGCTGACAGCAACCCTCCGTACGTTCTTTGGGGTGCTCCAAGGTGATCGGCATGCTATTGACTCTGGGAATCTTCTTAATTGCATTTAGAAAGCTTCCGTTGCTCTTCTCTTCAATTCTGGGCAGCTTGTTCTTCACATGGAAATCTGCTATTTAGGATGCGACAGCTCTCTGCTACACAGGTTGCTGTCGCAACGCCTTGTGCACTCTGCTTATTCACTCTAGAACGCTCTGCACCGCCTGCTATCTTCACATGCTTGCTGTAGCAGACTCTTGTGCACCTTGTAGGAGTTTTTCAATGATGCCGCATACCTTATCAATCTCCCCCTTGGCATTTTTGACAAAATTCAAAGACCCTTCTGATCTTAAGTAATTCTCATCTCGTCTTCTGACTCCTTCTCTAGTAGCTTCCTCAGCTTCTTCAGGATTCATCTCAATTCAAGGAATCAAGCTGATCTCAAGCTATCCCTAGCTTGTTTTCTAGCTTCTTTTCAAGTGATGTCTTCAGACATCTTCTGCTGTCATCGGATGGTGTACCACTTGCTCTTTTTTATTTTGTTAGTCTTTGGAAGAAGCTCCAACTTCAATCTTCGCGGGATGCTGTAGCAACTTCTTGCGCTGGTTTTGTCAAGGATGTCATTACCTTAACACAACTAATAAATTGACCTTAAGTGTTAGTGACTAGGACATTAGCATAATCATGTAGTAGGAGACTTAACATTATATAATTGAAAAAATATGAAATCAAAATATTTAACTTAGTTAATAATGCAATAAAAGTTGGTGATTAAATGAGTTAGAGATAATCGAACTGAAAATCAACAACAAAAACTGCTGGCTGAAGATGTAATATTGTGTCAAAACATTTATGTTATTGATAAGCCCAAGTCAATCCCAGGAGAGCAATTAATACTTTATATATTATGGAAAGTTATAATTTCATTTAGTTACTCTATAAGATACTATTTGTAGGTCAAGTAAAATCATTCATCCATAAGATAAACATCATTTTATTTGTAAATTATGATTCATAGGACCTAGAACGAATAGGACCACTCACCATTCATATCCATTGGTTCTAAATACAACTTTAGTGAATACTAACGATAGCAAGAATGAAGGGGTGAAGAGTTGTAATCAAGCTAATGAAATACCAATATTTATAATCTTCCTTTCATGTTTCTTCTCTTCCGAGCTATCAAAAATTGGTGAACAATTGCCTTCTTCTACTCTATGTTGGAATTTGGGTTGTAATTGTTGAGCACATATTAGCTCTGTACGGCCGTATAAGTCTTTGAGTCGATAAGATCAGTCCGGGTTTGCAAACCTCTCTTTTCATTTAATGTATGAACTTACATTTTAATGGATAAATTTTTTCATTACTATTCTTTTCGTTTGGATATAAATAGAATTATGGAGGTTTTAATCCACGAAGAACTTAATTCGTGGTCCCATCAAATTACACAATATGTTAAATATTCATTGGATAAGCTCTTAAAAAGAGTCGAGAGGTGTATTCTTAGATTATACGAACTACGTTGATTATCTAATGGCAGATTTTGAAAATGATATCAAATGGGGGTTGGTATATGAGTGATGACGCATGTAATCTTAACTTGATGCATCACAATTACACATAAGACTATTAACTTTCTATAATTACATGGATTTTAACCGATGTTAAAATTTATCCATATATGATAATTACATACCAGCTATAGATGATTACTAACTCGATTGCAATATAATCTATCATACATACGAATAAGTTAGGGTGTGTTCTTTATCACTGAAATGAGTCACTGAAATTTTTACTTTAAAGTTTACTGATGTTTACTTAAGTACTTAACTTAAATACTTAAAAAATTTAAGTAAAATTTAAATCTGATTAAATAATTTAAAGAAATGTGAACTTTGACTACGCTGCTGATTGCGAGTTACAACTTCTGCTGCAGCACACGATGTATATTTCTGCGAAATTTGTTCTTTTAGCCGAATAAGAAAGACACAAATAATTTGTTCACTCAGTTCGGCAACTTGCCTACGTCTGGAGAGGATCACACTCTGATCCTCAAGATTTAACTATCACGGTTTAAAATACAAAGAATTCTAACCTCTACTTCTTACCTAGCTGAAATATATATTCGCAATCTGATCACAAAGATTCGCTTTATGCTACCTTCACACTTCTAGTAACTAATAGCTCAAAACTTGACTCACAGACTTAGTCAATTCTATTACAATGTGTAGTAGATGAAATGTTGTAGCACACTCTGTACTAGAGTTGCTGTAACTTCAATCGACAACTATTCTAGTACTCTCTGCCAAACAGTTCCACACTCCCTGAGATCTGCAAACCTCAGACCTTGCTCCCCCTCTATCAATGACAGTCCGTCAATATCGAGTAGCAGCGATCAGCTCTCCAACAGCCTGTAACACAACTTGCTTGCAGCCGTTCTCCAAAGCTACTGTGTAATCCTTCAACAAGTCAAGCTCCAGTTGAATTCTGCGGATCAACACTAGACCAAAACTCAACGAGTACTGATCTCCTCTGGGCACGACACAACTCTGTATCTCTGCCTTCTGTGATTCTCTAGTTGTGTGTTCTCTACTTCGGTTGATTCTGAGTGTGTGTGATTAATCTGCCTCTTCACTCTTCTTATAATTTATCAATCACAGCTTTTTAAAAATCCAATCCTTGGACGACAGGAATCTTCTCTTGGATTCTTGCAAAGTTGTTGAAAATTATGTTTCCTAAACCGGAATTCAATATCCTTATCTATTTGAGTTCCTCCGACCGGGTGATGACAGCTGCAGACCACTTGATGACGTTTGCGGCGTACCATAAACTTCCGTGACGCATGCAGCACCTCGCCGAGTTCTCTTCGTGTGGCTTTAAGTTGATCTGTCAATCTGCTCTGGCTTCAAATCAACACGGGTTGCTGTAGCGGATTCTGTCATCTGTTCTTTGCCCAGTTTGCCTCACCTTTTGTGGTCCACAGAGAGCTAAAGCAGATTCTAGTTCGTTATCACTGAATTGTGTTGTTGTTTGTCAATCTCCAGATTGTGCTCCAGTTCCAAATCGTCAGAGATTGCTGTAGCAAAATTTTATGCTGTTTTGTTAAGGATGTCATACCTCAACAAAATGAACTTTAAAGGAATCATTTATAACTGTAAGACATGTTATACCACTATTTAATAATAACTCTTGACTTTCAATTGAGAGGACACCTTTTATGCCAACAATAGCAATCTTCCACGCCATAAAATATTAATTCTAATAACCTGTTTGTTGGATTCATAATGAAAAATCTTAATAACGAATGAGAAATCTAAGTAAAACACGTCCTCAAATATTCTAGCTTCTTTCCCTTTTAAAAAATGCAATCTCATAAACTCTTAGGCTATGTTCTTTATCACTTAAAATTCAATAAATCGGTAAACTTAAAATTTTATATTTTTATTATTTTAAAATAGGTGATTGAATGTTATATTTCACTTCAATAGTGATGACCAATTAAACAACGATAAAAAAATGAACATGTAACAACAACATTTATAATTTAATAATTGACATGAAAATATTACAATATTACATTTATTTGAATAATAAAGATTACAATCTAAACGTCTTCATCTTCCTCCATGGATCTTCTACTTCTTAGGATATGATTGCCTAATTTCAAATATTATACTATTTCACACATGATTCATGTGCTGTTTTCTGCTAGCATGATACCCTACACCAACTCATGGGATAAAATAGGTATGTCTAATCTATTCAGGCGAATGAAGTTATGCAAAGTAATTGTAGCAATAATTATGTTAGTTTGGCTATCTGACATCTTAGGCATAGTCCGGAGTATCTTCCAAGAGTTTTTTAAAATACTATGATCTTTGAATAGTTGCTCGTAAAGATGAATGTTGATAGTTAAACGTTTCATAAATTTCAGTTGGCTGGTGACCATTTCTAAACACTGGATATGATAACTAATTCCTTATCTTTGTAAAGAGCCGGATACCCTATTGTATTTGGACAGCCAGAGTTGACCAAATAATATTTACCTATAAAAAAGTGCAAAATAATGTGTCTGATTAAAATATTACCTTTAGTAAACAAAAAAATTTAGTCAATGAAATACATACCTAGGGGCGGGTGTGGAAAATAATATTCTGATTGATTTAACAAGTCTCTCTAGACAGATTGATCATGAACACTCACTTCACATCCAATGTGTACGTAAGTAAACAACATATCGAAGAAGCAACAAGCAAAAACGTTTCACGTGTTATCTCTTTACTCCCTCGATATTGACCATTCTAACTGTCTCCAAATGCAGCTTTGATGTGAGTGTGATCAATAGCTCCAATACAGTTCTATAAAAATATATAAATAATAATTTTCATATATAAAATAAAAATATTAATTGTATAGGGAAGGTGTGATTATCCAAAAATGGAGTCACCTTAAAATACGGAGAATAGAAAATATTGTTTGCAATCTTCTGCGGCACTAGCTCCAAAACGTGCATTCTGAAGATATCAAATGATAATTCTTTCAAAAGAATTAGTACAAGTTTAAAATACTTACAAACTATGTATGGCGAATGTAGGAATGTATCTACAATAGCTTTGTATGAACCTCCTTTTGTCAGAATATATAATGGCATGCCCACTTGTTTAATAATTTTTAACCCTTTGTTGTTGCACAATACTTGTCTTGACACCTTTATGTCTACCAAGTGCAGTACCATTTCATTTGTTAATCATAATTGTTCCTGGCTTAAATGTGGATGTACATTTACCAATCTGGGCATGTATTCACCATCACTCTCACCTCTAGAGCGTAATACATCTTTATATGTGTTTGTCTCAACACTTCTCAATTGTTCAAATGCAATCCTCCTACAAGCTTCTAAAATTTCTTCATTCATGAAACACAATAGTAAACCATACAACTCATTATAGTAATTCAAACAATAAATGTCAGAATAACGCAATAATTTAAAAACAAATAATGTCATAATACAAACTCATAAATAATGTCTTCATACAAGCTCACAAATAATATCATACTACAAACACATTAAAACACAACCTCAACATCAATAGAAAAACACATAAGTGGCCATAAAGTGTTAACACCATTGACGACACATGCATACTTGAAGCATTGCTCTCAGTCTAAGCTTTTGAGCCATGTCAACCTTTGTTCATCGTTTCTCAGTTTCACAAACATTCAATCAAGCTTGTTTTCTATGAAATATCTGTTGGAGAGAGCTCAGAACGTTTCATCACGCAATTTGACTTCCTCCCTATTTACAATAAATTTATACAAATTATCCTCATAACATTGCGCATCGGTCAATTCTAGAATTTGTAATGCTTGGTCAAGTTCAGTTCTCTTTTTAGTTTTAGAAAATGAGCTAGAATCAATCTTCCTTTTTTCTAGAGCTTTTAGTCTTCGGAGGAGACCGGCTTTCTGCTGAATTAGTCGATAATGTATGCATCCTTGGAATCTGATGCACGTCAACACTATCCTCTTCTCTTAATTATCAGTTGAACCGAATGATACCTCTAGTTCAGTCCTCAACGGTTCAAATTTAGTTTAAATATCTTATATTCAGTTATATTTCCATTTTTTTCAATTCATATGACCCAAATTAAATTAAACTAAAAATGCCTAAAATAAATACTCAGCACACAATGTTGGTATCTTCGGTTAACAATTGGGTTTTGAAAATTTCCCGAAGGAGCAATTATTTCCCTAAAATTGTGAAAATGCAACATTTTCTTTTCTTGTATACTGAGAAAAAGGTAGAATAGAAGCTTTGATGCAACAAAGTGAAGTTAGGATAGAATAGTCCTTGTTTGTTTTTTTTAGCAAGTGTTGATCTCCTACTGAGGTTTATGAATAGATTGATGTGGGTTTATGCGGAAGTGTCAACCCAGATTTCAGGCCAAATTTCACATAGCGATCTGCTTTTGTTTGATTTGATGATCATCACAACGCAGCAGGCAACCTTATGAATACAAAGAATGAATTGGCGGGAAGTTGTGTGTCAGGTTAGGGTAGGCAAACAGGAGGAGGAAGATGATCGAAAAGGGCTCTCTCACTCGACTCGTACATTCCTCCCTAAAACTAGAAATGTCCTTTTCTTCTCTCTCTCAACCCCCCAAATCCGTGTATTTATTCACTTTTCTCGTGTTGTGTTGTGCTGCGTTGGCGTGTGTCCCCATTTTTCTCTCTCCTCCTGGGCTTCCGATGCCCAACCTCAACCCCCTATTTGCCCTAAATCGCCCTCTTCTCTCCGCTCCGCTCACACTCATCAATTCCCCACCCTTCTCATTCATTCGATTGATCTACTCCTCTGGTCTCTCCCCTCTTCACCGATCAATCTGATTGCTCGGCCCCGCTGTTTCTTTTTCTTATCTGCCGGAGGTACTTCTCCCTCTTTCAACTGCCGTTTCTTTTCCTGCAAATTTAGCTTATTATACATGTCTTTTTTTTTTTTCCTTAAAAAATAATCTATGATCATTTTTGAGTGGAGTCTTAATTTTGGGGTTCTGTTTTGCATGAATTCTTTCTAATCTGTTTGCTCCTCCCTTAATCTTATTGTCCCACCTCTCTGGCATGTATGCTTATGTTTTGAATTCTGTCTTGTTCTGATTGAAGGTATTTGCTCACTGAGCCTGTTGCATGATCTTTTTTGTTTTTGAATGTCTTGTCTTCAGCCACTTGAAGGTTTTCCTTGATGTTTTAACATTAACGGAAAACGATCACATTGGATTCTGGAATGCCAGACATCCAATCTATGATTTACTAGATTGTTGTCATGCATTTACCAAACTGCTGGTGAATCGAACACCCATATGTAGTCTTGTCAGGTTTCCTTTTCTAGCATTTTCTACTTTGCACTTCATTTCGCATTTGTCGGTATAGTATAGATAGGAAGTGATGTTTTACTTTGCTTAAAGAATACAATTGTACCTCATATGATAGAGGATACAGATACATTGAGGAGTGAAATTTGCCGTCTCTTGACGTGCCATTGCTTTTGTATGTTTTGTGGAGCTTGAGATGGATAGCCCATAGCAGAACTAGAAATGCATAACTTGATGGTGGCCCTTTTGTTTGCACTCATTCTTTGACTTAGAAATATACTGAAAAGTTTTTATTTAAGGTGAAGTTGAAGCCATAAGAGAACCAGAGTAGTTAGCTGCCTCTCTGTGACACTTGACATATGATTCCTTGGTAGCAGCATCATGTTACTTTTGGACCCTTAGAGTGTTCAAACAATTTGAGGGCGTTCTGCATGTGAATCTTTTTTCCCGTTTCGTCAACTATCAGATGGAAACTCATTTCTAAATTCTGTGAACCAACTTCATTGTGCCTGGTTATGTCCTTCTTTCATAATAAGCTATTTTCATCTTTAAAAAGCTGCTTCACTGCATTTTTTTTGTTGATTTTGTAATCAGTAAGTCACCATTGTGTCCCGTTCTTTGATGGTAAAATTGCAGGACAGGAGAGGTTTTGTAAGAGCAATACGCTAAATCTGCAACGTTACTCTTCTTGCTCTGCTAAATGTCTGCTGCTCTATGTAATTAAAGAAGAGTAATTTATGACCCAGTAAAATGCTCAAAGGTGATTGGGCTCTGAAGCGCAAGCGAAGAAAGCTACCATCACCTTCAATTGTACTGAATCATGAGAATTCCATAGCCCCCAATTCTTTGGCCAAACGCGGTAAGAGAAGGATATTAAATTCTGACAAGTCTGTATCAAAAAAGACAGGGCATGATGGGGTGAGCAACTACTTTCAATTAGTTATCTTATTTCAATGACAAAGCATCACATGGCTAATTTCTCGTCAACAATTCTGCTTTTATATCTTTCTGTTTTGAGCTTCTTTATTGAAGATCAGATTACAAAATTTAGCGCTTTCCTTGCAATAATGCCATTGCATGCTAGCTTGTTGCACCTTCTAGCTGGGTTTTGTGGTTCTTAGTCATCTTGTTAAGGTTTCCCTGGCCCTATTATGTATCCAAGGTCCAATAAATAGTTTCATAAGTTCACTTGGACAGGCTGACTCGTCTTTGTTACCTATATAGCTGTTTATCACAGTAGGAATGTTGTGAAAGATAGCTATAATGGACAAGACATGCGTAATATGCAGAGGTGCCTTTCTGTAACCTTTCTGCATGTCCTGTGGTTTATTGATTGCAGAACTTGTTAATTATTTGTTGTTTCTATAACGTGCTATTGTTCGAGAGCTACAATCTTCTAAGTTGAGCCTCTTGTACCAGAAGAGAGTGCTCCTTGATTGAGAAGTATAGATTGTTTGATCTTGATTGTCACGGATTCAATAAAGAAGGTAGGTTGCATGATATGAAGTTAGTTTGGATAAAAACACAAGTTCCATTTTTTATTTTTCTACCGATCAGGAAAGAAAAAGGGAAGCTTCAGCTAGTGCTGAACATATTAATATACAGCATTGCCTCCATGGCTCTAATGATCCTGATAGCCATTTGATTTTTCTATATGTGAAGTTTCACTTCTTTACGACTGTCGTTATATTCTTTCACAGCATTATTATGAATGTGTGATATGTGATCTTGGTGGAGATTTGCTGTGTTGTGATGGTTGTCCTAGGACGTACCATATAGAGTGTCTTAATCCACCTCTCGAGGTATGTTTACTTGTTCAGTAATCTTAACTTTGTTTCCCATCTATGCTTAGACAAAGTAAGTTAATTATTTCCATCTTTTCTCATGCGAAGTGTGTACCTCTTGGAAAGTGGCTATGTTCCCATTGTTGTAAACAAATTGATGAACATGAGGAGACTAGCCATTCAAAGACTGTTTCGAAACGACCAAGAACCATGACAGTTTCTTCGACATCTAGAAGTGAAATGAACTCATCTGTCTCAGAGAAAGTATCAACGGACTCTAAATGCCTCAAACATGGTAGTAAAAGTTCCTCAGCGAAAGTTAGACCTCCATCGTCCTGTAGAGTTCAGTTCCTTGAGAATGAACTAGGTTCAGCTAAAAGAGATGACTCTAATTTCAGCTGGCTAGCATCCCTTGGTGATTCTTCCAAGGTTTCATCATGTGTAAACGGCGGTAATGAAAACCCAGTTTTCCCTGGAACTAATACGAATACAGAAATAGAATTAACTGGTCCCGACAGAGAAGTTTTGCCATCAAATCAAGATCTGAAACCCACTGATAAATTCTCGGCCAAGATACTGGATTTCTCATGTACTGATGAGCCTCCAGAGAGCAGTGCCCTCATGTCGGATACCAAGAAACGCAAGAAAAGAAAGCGTAAAGTTGACATTGATCAATTACCCAAAAACAGTAAGTCAATCAAGGGAAAATATTTCAAAATTGCTCCCTTGAAAGAAGCACTTAAAGGGAAATATAAGATCTCTAAACATGGCAAACGCCAAGAGAAGCAAAAGAAGACTAGACAGAATTTCTCCACATCTCCGGTCCAGGATGATGTTGAAACCAAGTTTTCAGATGTCCAAGAGAAAGATGAGGTATCATTTCATGTCTTGTCTCATATATTGCTATTTAATCCATGAAGGGGTAAGTTTTCTGATTTTATATATTTTACTAACTTTATGCAGATGCATTTGTCTGGAGCTACTAAAACTATGAATGAGTTATGTGCGGTGAGACATATTAGAAAAGAAATAGATGCAAGTGACGAAATACTTCAACAGGTTCTTGTTCGTTACAAGAATTGATTGTGTTGGGTTTCCTACTCATCATGCTTGATAACTAGGAATATTCTTGCTAAAAGAATTGATTTGAGGTTTGCATATATGATTACTAATGTACGTTATATAGATCTGCTTGCAGGTTGACCGAGTGCTGGGATGTCGTGTGCGCCTTCATGAAAATAAACAATCATACGATGCCTTGCACATAGCTGTAAATGGGCGTCCCTCCGATGACAGACAACAAGCTAATAATCAGAAATTATGCTCAGAAGAAATTAATGTTGATGGAGATTCTTCTGAAACCAGTAAGGATGGTTTCCAAAAGGAGGATGACGAAAAACAGAGCTCAAATGTTGCTAGCAAAATACGGTCGGAGAAGCCACTAAATGAAGGTAAAAAAGCAGAACTTTCCATGGAAAAAGCTAAAACAAATTCTTATGCATCTGTAATAGGTGAAGATTCTTGCAACCCACTTGCAGAAAGGGAAACTGATGCTCCTTTTAGAAATCTTTTAAACGCGAACATTATTACGGCTCCTGGTGGCCCTGACAATAAGTTGATAAGAGGTTCAGATGAAGCAGAAACAGAAACTATCATCGATAGTGACAAACTTTTGGATACCACCTTGACAGAATCAGCTTTATCCGAGGAGAAGGTGGGCACATTCGAGTTTTTGGTGAAGTGGGTTGGTAAGTCTAATATACATAACAGTTGGATTCCTGAATCTCAGTTAAAACTCATAGCAAAGAGAAAACTAGAGAATTATAGGGCGAAGTATGGAACTATAGCCATAAACATATGTGGAGAGCTATGGAAGCAGCCACATCGAATAATAGCTTTTCGTGATTCTGGGGATGGTACGAGTGAGGGTTTTGTGAAATGGTCTGGACTTCAGTATGATGAGTGTACCTGGGAACATTTAGATGAACCTGTATTGGAAAAATACTCGCATCTTGTGGATAAGTTCAAGCTATTTGAACAGAGGGAAGTTGAAAAGATTGTTGCCAATACTATGGCATCAAGAGAGAAGAATTTGTCGAAAGAGATTGTTACCCTCACAGAGCAACCGGAGGAGCTAAAAGGTGGTTCGTTGTTCCCTCATCAACTGGAAGCATTGAATTGGTTGCGCAAATCATGGTTTAAGTCAAGGAATGTGATTCTTGCTGATGAGATGGGGCTAGGAAAAACTATATCTGCATGTGCCTTTATTTCGTCACTTTATTTTGAGTTTAAAGTAACGTTGCCCTGCTTAGTTTTAGTCCCTCTATCTACCATGCCCAACTGGATGTCAGAGTTTTCACTGTGGACACCCGATTTAAACATTGTTGAGTATCATGGATCTGCAAAATCGAGGGCCATAATTCGTCAGTATGAATGGCATAGGAGTGCAACAAGTGAGTCAAACAAGAAAGCAAAATCTTACAAGTTCAATGTTCTTTTAACTACATACGAAATGATTCTAGCTGATTCTTCACATTTGAGGGGGGTACCTTGGGAGGTCCTTGTGGTTGATGAAGGTCACCGTTTGAAAAATGCAGAAAGTAAGCTATTCAACTTGCTAAATATGTTCTCATTTCAACACCGTGTGCTGTTAACTGGTACTCCTCTGCAAAACAACATAGGTGAGATGTATAACCTGCTGAATTTCTTGCACCTTGCATCATTTCCATCTTTGTCTGCTTTTGAAGAGAAGTTCAATGATCTTACATCAGCAGAAAAAGTGGACGAATTAAAGAAACTCGTTTCCCCACACATGCTTCGAAGGCTAAAGAAAGATGCAATGCAAAATATTCCTCCAAAGGCTGAAAAAATTGTTCCAGTTGAACTGTCTGTTGTGCAGGCTGAATACTACCGTGCAATGCTAACAAAGAACTACCAGATTTTAAGGAACATAGGAAAAGGAGTCGCCCAACAGTCGATGCTTAACATAGTGATGCAGCTTAGAAAGGTGTGCAACCATCCATACCTGATGCAAGGAACGGAGCCAGAGTCTGGTTCAGTGGAGTTTCTTCACGAAATGCGGATAAAAGCCTCTGCAAAGCTGACTTTGCTGCATTCAATGCTAAAGGAGTTACATAAGGGTGGCCACAGAGTTCTTATATTTTCACAAATGACAAAGCTTCTTGATATTCTCGAAGATTATCTGACTGTTGAGTTTGGTTCAAAAGCGTTTGAGAGAGTAGATGGCTCGGTACCAGTTGCTGACCGTCAGTCTGCTATATCTCGGTTTAACCAAGACAGAAGTCGATTTGTATTTCTGTTATCTACACGCTCATGTGGTCTTGGGATTAACTTGGCTACAGCTGATACTGTGATTATATATGATTCTGATTTCAACCCACATGCTGATATTCAGGCAATGAATCGAGCTCACAGGATTGGACAATTTAGCAGGCTATTGGTGTATAGGCTTGTTGTTCGTGCAAGTGTTGAAGAGCGAATACTGCAACTTGCAAAAAAGAAGCTAATGCTTGATCAACTTTTTGTTAACAAATCTGGATCTCAGAAAGAAGTAGAAGATATTTTGCGATGGGGAACAGAAGAACTTTTTGGAGATTCTTCTAGCTCCATTGAGAAGGAAACAAGTGAAAGTCAAATAAATGGAGTAGCAGAATTGGGCCATGAACATAGGAAAAGGGTAGGTGGCCTCGGAGACGTGTATCAAGATAAATGTCCAAATGGCATCACTAAGGTAGTTTGGGATGAAAGCGCTGTCCTGAAGTTGCTTGATCGTTCAACCCTTCAATCAACTTCTCCTGGATCTGAAGTGGACACCGAGAGTGACATGCTCGGCTCAGTAAAGGTGAAGTGTAAACCTTTTGTAGGACCTCTATATTTGCATCTTCATTAATACCAGCACCTACTGATGATAATTTGACATGAAAATAATTTCTCTACAGTTCATAATATTCTTAACATGCTAGGGTGGCACAAAGCATCTTGTTCTATACTACTAAATTCTCATTGTTAGGACCCTAGGATTTCACTCTTCCTAGAGAAGACTCTTTTTTTCCGATAGAGTAAAGCTTCTTACATAACTAGATCTCTAACCCTGATTTCTACTCCTATTACATGATTCTGGGAATCTAGACACTGAGATGATTTCCTCCCGCCCATGTTCCCTGATTTTGTCCTATACGCGGACATATTTGTGGGCAGGTCTCACTTTCATCTTCTCTTCCTTTTCTTCGTTTTGTCCTTTACGAGGACAACCTGAGGTGCATCCCTTGTTTCTCAGGTTCTAAGTTATGCTTTGTTGCATCTGTTTTTTGAGCTGTTTCTCACTTCTTCTATGCATCTTGTAATCGTTGAGATGGAGTATGGATTTACCGAGTTTCTGAATTTTATCCACCATGCCAATCTTGATTTTATCAGCTCTCCCATCTCCTATTCCTTTTTTCCCACACTGACCAAATTATTGAGTAACACAATGTTTTCCAGAACCTCTTGGATACTTTAGAGCATATTCTGATATTCCAGCTTTCCACAACTCCCTTGATTGTCTTGGGGGAAACCCCAATCCACTCCGCACCATTCCAAGCTGTTTGTCCATACTTCCCATACCCATTTGCATTGAACCATAAGGTGATTTGGCGTCTCTTCTTCTTTTTCACAAAAGTGTCACTTTAAGCTTTTTCCCATCTTTAGTACTTATCTTTCACTAAACCAAATGGATGCCCATAAGTAAAAAATCGGACAGCATTCTATATAAGTAGGAGAATTTGAATAATTGATTAGGTCTTTAATACATATTCAGATGCCTTTGTTTAATATCAGTGTGTCTAAAAAGAACATAAAAATGTTATTTGTTGAATTACCATGGACTATGAGGATTTAGTTTATGTCCTTTACCTATAGGAGCCATATATTTCTTTTTTCACTGTTTTCTTTTTTTAAGAAATATGTGCTTTTTAATACAATTGACAGTTATTGTAGAAAGAAATATTCGCTTTCTTTATTTTGTCATCTTTTTCAAACAGTCCTTGGAGTGGATTGATGAGCCAGCTGAAGACCAACTACCGGCTGAATCACTTCTCGTTGACGAGTCAAGTATATATATTTCTGGAAAGATTGAGGCAAGTGGTGCTGATGCGGAAGAAAATGAATGGGATAGGCTTTTACGAGCGAGGTATCGCATGGGGTTGATCGTTTTGATGTATTGTTTTGGTGACATTCGATTTCTTCTTTTCTTTGTGCATTTAAAACTTTTTGCAAAGAACTTTTGAGAGGGAGGAGAAAGAAAGGGAAATAATTCGAGGAATTTTTTTTATTTCCATAAAATATTCTTCACCCCGCTGCTCAGTAGTAACTTGGCATCTCTTCTTTTGTTCATTAATTTTCCATGTAGGAAAAGTTGCTGAAATCTTCAGTGTGTAACTTTGCATATCTAGATTTTAAAAGTTAAATACGGATTTTATGGCTCACAGTCTTATTTTTTATGATAGGTGGGAAACCTATCAAATGGAAGAAGAGGCCGCCCTTGGCAGGGGGAAGCGACAAAGGAAAACCATATCATACCGGGAGGCCGTTGCTCCAAACCTTAGCGAAGCTCAGAATGAGGTATGGTTTTCTTTGAAATTTTGCCTTACCTGATTTCTTTGGGACACAACTTTCCATGGCCCACAATTCTTGCTGTTGAACTAAGCTATAAACTTGTATAAGTACTATCCCCTAGTCATTGCATCCTTTTTTCATCCTCAAGTCATTGAGATTCAACATGATTCGATGAAAAACAGTATGATCCGACACTAGATGAAGTTTGCGGTCTCCGATATCATGGATATCTCCATCACTGTCCTTCAATTGCTTGAATAAATTCAACGGAGTAACGGTGGCGTTTTTGGATCTTGAAATCGACTACGAACAGCCTTAGGATTCTCTGGACCGATTATTTCTTTATTAAATCAAACCTCTCACTATTTGATCCCAGATACTTTAAACTAGTCTACAATTATTAAAATGTGCTTAAGAGTAATGTATATACAAAATTGACAATATAAAATGCCATTACAACCATTATCCCCTTGAAACGACTAGTCATTGTCATAATGACTAATCGTTAGGGCGGTATTATGGCACCGTGATAACTATGTCGCAGACAATAGTCTGTTACAAACAATGGGCACTTTACACAGCTGATTGCACCACTTCCTAAACATTGAACATGAAGTGAGATCTACCAATTCCTCAGTGCACTTTGTTCAGCGTCAAATATTTTCTGTTTAGGTGGTGTTATATGGACCAAAATTTGCAAAATGTGTACCAAGTCATGCAAAATGTGACAACTGTTCCTTAGGAGAATGGATAAACCCATTTAGGTGACAAACTGACGGCTAAAAAAGGAAATAATGGTTTTAGGAAGCACTTGTTGCATGAGGACATTTCTTAAAAGCCTGCCTCCTTTGTTTGTGAAATGATTAGAGACCTATGCAATCAGAATGGTGGAATATTTAAAAAAGCTCATATAGTTGTTTTCTTTCGCCCTTGAAGCTTTTCTAGTTGATGCTCGACTTCATTTCTTCATAAAGCCTTGTTTGGGATATTTTGCTTCAAAATGTTCCGTTTCTTTCTCATTCTTTTCAAAATGAAAGGACTAGAAATCAAGGAATGCATGTGGCTGTTTTTGTAAATAGTACCTTTGGGATTATATGTTTTTTAACTTTAAGAGTTTGCTAAATGATCCTGACTTTTCTCTAATGAAACAGAGTGGGAATGATGATCAAAACGAGGCGGAGCCAGAATCAGAAAAAGTGTATACTTCTGCTGGACGAGCGCTAAAAGAGAAGTTGTAAGATACTTGACCACTATATAGCATTTGCATTTTGTGTTTTGTGTATGTATATATAGCTAATGCTCTGTAGGTCAAGTAAGATATACAATTACAATTTTTATTTGTATTAGGCTGCTGCAGAAAAAATTGAACATCGATGTGCTTCGGTGAGGATGCATGAATCCTGAAAAAAAAAAAAGTACAATCAGTTTTGTTGCATTTACTCAAATGTACTTGATTTCCATACTTGTTTGGTTGTAATGGTTTATTTCATCTTTGAGCCATTCTCTTTCATGTTCTGATTATGCAATTTTGTTCTACTGAGCAGCTCCTTACTTAGAAAGAGACAGAAAGAGCGCATTGTCAGAGCAAAAGAAGAGGCTTGCAATCCAAAATTACAGTTGAAACCTGAATCAGTGTGTCCATTACCGCCTGCTGATAACCAATATTTTGACGTAGATACCAAATCAAACTTTTCTGGTAGAGAAAACAGTCCTTCATTAAACTTAAATGATAATCTCTATCAGCCATTGCATGTGGACAAAAGCAAGACTGGCTCAACCATGAAATTGGGCAAATGGTTGAAATGTAAGACCCATCTTGATCTGGCTGTATCTGAAAATCTCCAAGTAGCTCAGCATGAAAAGGGTACAAGCTCAACTCTGGTACAGTTACCACCAGTTCTAGGGCTATGCGCCCCAAATGCAAAACAGCTAGATGTAGCTCAGAGGTACTCTTCAAGGTTCAAGTGCAAAGACAGTAAACTGTCTGGTAAATTGAAGTTTCCATTCCGCATACCTTCAGAATCCGGAAAATCTGCCATTATGGATTCAAGAGGAGCAGAGCACACATTTGACAATTTGGCTATGCCTACCGTGCCAATGGAACCTTACAAATGGAAGCAGAAGGGTAAAGTCGCAATAATTCGCCCCCACAACCAGGTACAATGTCAACGCACCTTACTTTATCATTGATTCAATGTATCAGCTTTATATACCTTTATATCATTAAATGTTGTATTTAGTCTCTGCCTTATGCTCTGCAGTATCACTCAGCCTGCATGGAAGACAATGGTGCACTATGTGCCAACTCTTCATCAATGTCTTTGCCTTTCAAGGAAAAGCCATTACCTATATCTTCTCCCCAATCCAGTGCTCAAATGCAAATTCAATCTAATATTTTACCAACTTTATCTCTGGGGACCGGAAATGATAGAGGGAGCATGACGGATTCCATGCAAAATCCTCTAGCAATGCCAATTCTACCAAACCTTAAGTTCCCACTCCCAGACTTTCACAGGTATCATCACCAAGAGAGGCAGGTTCCGTCATCTTAGGGTTTGTCTGACGTACAGAAGAAGGTTCTTGAGAACATAATGATGAGGACTAATAGGTGTTTATCATCCAATTTACTTGCAAAGAAATCAATGTCAGATGGTTGGTCTGAGGATGAGCTGGATAGTCTATATGGATTGGCCTTCGTAGGCATGGGAAGGGGAACTGGGAAACCATGCTAAAAGACCCTAAGTTAAGTTTTTCCCTACAAAAGACTTCTGAAGACTTATCTTCTAGGTGGGAAGAGGAATCAGTGCGCATCTTTGATGGATCAAGGTCATGCAGCGGAGCAAAGGCTGCCATGTCTACCTTTCCAAATCTCTCTGAGGGAATAATGGCTCGGGCTCTGAATGGCAGCAGATTTAGTTCACCCTTTGGTTTTCAGAATAACAAGGCAGATATGAAACTTGGTTTCCCTGATCTGCCTGGACTTCCTGACCAATTTGGATTGATGCCAACCTGGCATTCTGAAAATTTTATATCACAAATAAATGGTGATGCGGCTGGGCATATGCAGGATAGCTCCTCAAATTTGCCTAACTATTTCAGAGCCAGTGGAGTGGGATGTATTGGTGTAAATTGCTCAAGCAGCTTGGGTTTACCCCTAGAGGATGAACAAGTTTCTCACAGGTACCGAAAATTGCCTCGTTTTCTTCCTCCTTCCCTAAATTTTTTGAACGAGTACCGCCATATAAATAGCGGAGCTGCTGAAGAATCAGTCAATGCGGGGTTTCCACCATACCCGCTTAGCTTACTCCAATCGAAGACCGGTGACTTAGGGACCAGCTCTGCTTCCACTCAGAAAAATCTGCCTCACTGGCTCCGTGATGCTGTAGGTACTACAAAACACACCGGCTCTGATCTTCCTCCTGTGGTTTCTGCAATAGCAAAGTCAGTTAGGTTGATTTATGGGGATGATAGACCTGCTATCCCTCCCTTTGTGGTCCCTGGACGGCCTCCTTGTCAACCCCAAGATCCACGCCAAAATCAGAAGAATAAGACAAAGAAGAGAGCAAAATCACATGGTCACCCAGATGAGGCTAATAGTAGCTCAAGTAAGAGAAATAAGAGCCTGGATCGTCAAAAAACATCAAGTTTGTCACACCAACTCGAGCCCATCATCAATTTGTCTCTCGGTGATCTTTGTGTCGACCAGTCTTCCTTTGCAATTGGTTCCAGCTCAGCAGGAAAAGTAAATGCTGTAGTGTCTACCTCACCTGAAGAAGAGCATCAATTTGTAGCTTCCTGTGATGCTCCAGGTCCGCAAAATGTTTCTGGCATGGACGAGTTTCCTTCACCGCAGGTTGCTGGCTTATTAGATGGGAAAGGTTCAGCCAGACAATTGCAGTACCATTCAGCCATCATATGATGGTATAGTGGCCCTGACTCCTCAGAGTAAACTTGAAAAGTCCTCCAGCAAGACGCAATCTGATCCGTGTAGATATTGATGTTGGTACTTGATCTGGAGGAACCCTTCAAGATAAGTCTACCAGCGAAGCTGAAGCATAATGTGTGGGGAGTACCAGTTTCTTTTTTCTAGGACACATTCAGGTACTCTCCAAAGTAGAACTCACTGCATTGTATGACTGCTCAAAAGTAGAAAAACAAAAACCACATCTTGTTACCTGCTGGATGCAGCTATGGATTTAGGGACGAAGCAATTTCAATCCCATTTAACTTCTGGCCTCAGTAGCCAGAAACCACAGTTTTTATGAAAGGATCGCTTTTTGGAAAAAATTTTTTTTGATAGATGCCACCATTTATAACATGTAACGCTTGTGAAAATTCTTTATGATTTACCATTTTCTTGACAAATTGTTTTGACGATGGGGCGGTTTGTAAAAAAAATTCACCAATGGCTATTTACTAAATGGTGAGTTGGTATCATCGTTGCAAGCTGCTCATGTTAAAGGCTTCAAAAATAATTTTTCTTTAGCCTAAACAGTAACTTGACTTCTTGATTGCTAGTTACTTTTATCTCGAAGAGTTAGGTTGAGAGTGAGAACTAACATAATCATCTCTTCTAACCTGAGCTTCCTATCCAAGCATTCTTGCTCTTAGCTCAGGGTCATCGTTGCCCGAGAACTCTATTAATTCAAAAATTTTCTTAAAGAGTAATTTGCGCAAAATCTCTCTTCTTGATTGTGATGTAGGATAAGAATTTGCTTCATCCACAAATAGATACCGATGATTGCTCCAAGATGGAGTATATTGAGGTTTTGAAGAGAGACTTTGCAAGAAGAACAAGGATTAGTTGCCGAGAACTCTATTAATCCAAGATTTTCCTTGTACCAACTGGTGGACATGTCCTATGAGAAAGTCCATAGTCCATCTTGTGCTGCCTCTCTCTCTCTCTCATGGATTAGTATTAAACCATCTGCACTCAAAATTAACTACATGTGTCACATTTGCATACTTTAGCCCGATCACATTCTCAAGAATACTATAATTCAAACCACCAGCTTCAACCATTACCTCTTCGGTCAAAAACTGCTAGCAAGCTGCTACAGCTCTTGCTGTAGCAACTGCTTGTTCACTGAGCTTATTCACTCTGGCAGGTTTTGCACCAGCATCTTCACGATACTCTACCAACCTGTTGCGATGCTGGCAGCAACCCTCCGTATGTTCTTTGGGCTGCTCCAAGTTGATCGGCAAGCTGCTGACTCTAGGAATCTTCTAAATTGCATTTAAAAAGCTTCCGTTGCTATTCTCTTCAATTCTGGGCAGCTTGTTCTTCACACGGAAATATGCTATTTTCGGATGCTACACATGTTGTTGTAACAACGCCTTGTGCATTCTGCTTGTTCACTCTGGAACGCTCCGCACCAGTTGCTGTCTTCACATGCTTGCTGTAGCAGACCCTTGAGCACATTGTAGAAGTTTTTTAAAGATGCCACTTACCTTAACAATCTCCCCCTTGGCATTTTGACAAAATTCAAGGATCCTTCTAATCTTAGGCAATCCTCATCTCGTCTTCAGACTCTGTCTCTAGCAGCTTCCTCAGCTTCTTCAGGATTCTTCTCAAGACAAGGACTCTGCTGTCTCAAGCTATCCCTAGCTTGTCTTCTGGCTTCTTCTCAAGTGTGTCTTCAGATAGCTTCTGCTGTCATCGGATGGTGTACCAACTTCTTGCACTTGTTTTGTCAAGGATGCCATTACCTTAACAGTAGATCATTATAAATATAAATTTGGCGTACACAATGACGTGATGTCAGTAATGTACTCCGGCATCATACCATTTTTAATCAATTGTGAATACATTACATCCCATGTAAGCTTTTTATAGTGCAACCTGCAATGTCTATGAGGACAAATGCATAGTCACAGGCTTGTTTAGTCCCACAAAGTCCATGAAATAGTTAATTCCTTCAAAATACCGAACACCATATCTTTTCGACTCCATCCAATTTTTTCTATGATTTCCTATATAAAATTGATAGTAATTTTTCCAAGTCAGCATTAGCCATACAATAATTGTCAATGGCTTAGAATAACAATTTCTAAAAATAATTACACACCTTTTACAAGCTTAAAAAAAATTAAGCGGAACACAAAATATGTAACGTAGAGCTAAACTTATGAAACTCTTAGAGTAGCTTCATTTATATGTAATCAAATGAAAATCAACACTTACTATCAAATTTGAAGACCTCAAAAGATTGACGAGCATCGTCGCATGCGTCAAATTAGTTTGATCCCTACTTAGATACTATTGTAATGGTAAGCAGGGTTTATCCCACGATTGATTCGAGTAATCATACTTTAAAAGGAAAACAGAAGATTATGAGGGATTTGTGTGAGATTTGTAACAAGAAACAATGGAGAGAGATTTCCAATTAATGAGAAGTATCAATCCAGAACATTCACTTGTGACTAAAGTTTATCAAAGGCATTAAACATCGTATGTCATGAATCATGAAGTCTACTCCGAAAAAGATAGTACACTAATTAATACATCCCGGGAAAGGTGATATTTTCTAGTTCTCCTAGGAAGACATATCCCGACACAAGTGATAATTAACCTAGTAGTTATTACTTACCTTAACGATAAAGTTTCCACTTAACTTACAGATTTAATTTATAAAAATAAGCATACAGAACTAGTAACAGTAAAGATAAAAGATGTATGAAGAGTAATCCTCAAAAAATTTTCTCACCACTTCATGCACTTCAGTGAAACAAGTGACTTAGCTACTCAAAGCTAAATACATCATTATAAAAAATAAATGAGTAAAACAAGAGTGTTGTTGTCGCTTGAAGGGTGCCAAGACTTAGCCCTTGATTTCTCAATTTTGTTGTAGGAGGTCTCTGTATATAGTGTACAAGCCAATCCTAATCCTCGTAGGAATTTATCTTCTTGGAATTATCTTCAAAATTTGATCGTATCTTTTTCCTTTAAGTAACTCCAATAGATAGCAATCTTTATATTTTGGCAGCTTATATCTTTATCAAAATAGAAACTGAACTTTTGGAATAAGAAACTACGGCTCATTGATGACGTTAATCTCAGTGGGCGGCACGCTCGGTGTATATATTAGCGCCACTTTGCAATGTTCAAATTATGTCTTTGCTTGCGGATCTCATTTCCTCTTTGTTCGCGGTACTCACTGAGTTCTCGATTTGACCATTTATTTGACATTTTTAACCTCCAAATTTGTTCTTAACGTAAACTAAATAGTTGTAGATCCTTGAGTCAGCTTTCCAATGATATGTGACTCGTTTTTATTGATTCATTCATTTGTTCCCAACAGCCTTTCGAAGCAGCAAAGGTCAGTTCCATCCTTGTGACAAAATCACCAATAAATGATATTTTTAGCACAATCTCTCTCTTAGCACTTTACATGCACCTGTGATACAAAACTACACCAAATAAGTGATGTTCGATACACAAATGTATTAAAATGCATAAGTTAAGATAAGTAAATGAGGTATAAATACGATCCATCAAAGTTCAAGGAAGCTCAAAGGTTTCTAAAGTGGTTGACTTTCTCCCTCATAAGCACTTGTTGTTCGCAAAATTCAGGTTAGATTTGAAATTTCTTTACTGGCTATACTTGTGCGTGCTACTATTGGACATTAAGTTCAATATATTTTACGGGATAGTCTGTGGCTACGTTTGTCGCTTAAGTGACCAATGGTCGGTCAACATCCATAAATGCGCATTTGCTTTTCGTTTGATTAGTAAAATGTGGTTGCTTACTGCACGCTGCATACGTGGTAGTAAATTTTCAACGCTTACACGATGAACATTGAAAAGTGGCTTAGGAAATGTCGCATAACCATTCCTACGCAATGTTTTTTTGGTTGTCGCTTACCAATTTCCTACACAACATATATCCTTTGGATAGGCTCTCCTATGCGACGTAAAATAAATGTCGCTCAAGTATCAAAATGATGTAGTATTCCTTGCCCGCGGATTGTACATAGTCCTAACTTGATCAATGATTTGACTTTTGTAAACTAAAGAGCTGTAGATCTTCAAGTCAGCTTTTCAACGGTATCTGGCCTGAATTATTGGATCATCCAAGGACGCTCAGTGAGTCTCCAAAGCATGAAAGGTCGTGATGTCCCTTGTGACGAATATCACCAATAAATGTTTTTAGCACGATTTCTCTCTAACCACTCTAAATAAACTAGACATACAAATTTTGCACCAAACAAATGATGTTTGATATATAAATATATTAAAATGCGTAAGTTAGGATAACTAAATGAGCTTATAAATAGAACTCATTAGCCATGCAAATTTATCTATTCCATCATGACAGTATAAATACGCCTATAGTAATTCGACTTTGTTAAAGGTTATGGCATCCTTGATGAACATTTACAAGTTGATCTAGCAAGTTGCTACAACAACCTGTGAAGCCCGTAGCTAGAGTACCCTGAAGTCATCCAGCGGATCGCCAAAGATATCCAATCGGAGCAGGTTTCCTAAATGATTTTAGGAAACAGTTGCTGGAACAGAATTGCTAAAGAACCCACAACGATCATGGAGAAGATATGGTTTCTAAATTATTTTTAGGAAAGAAGTTGTTAGAATCAAGTCTCAACAACTTGGTAAGATCTTGGAGTAGATCGGGATCGCAAAAAAAAAAAAGGGATTTAGAAAGTGTTCTAAATCAATCAAATCCTAGAGAGGCTAGGATTTCCGTAATCTGCGTGGGTTGCCATCATATAAGGGCAGCGTCGCACACAAAGAGACACACACAAAGAGAAACTGCAAGTAAGGCGATAAGCAAGAGCAAAGAGCCAAAGTGTTGTCAGTGTTATAGCCGAGAGAGATTACGACTGGAAGAGTCTAGTTTACTCTTCATTAGTAAGTTCAACTGGAGAGAAGTCTTGTGGACGATCAAATACAAGCCTTTGAAGAATCACCACGGGTGAGCTAGTCACAGAAAATCAAAGAATAGAGCGAATTTCCCGATAGCTGACAGGAGGTCACTGATCAATGGGGAGCATCACCGGTGTTGTGAGAGCTCGTGGAGATCCGACTAAGCAGCTGGAAGAGCCTAGAGAGTCAGAGACTTGCGTTACGGGAGAGCAGCTTGATTGAGTAAGTTGTTGTAGCAACCTATTATACACAGTGTAGTGTAGTAGAAAACATAGGCTGATCTGTGTGATCAGATTTAGCGGACATAGCTAGTCTATGTGATCAGACTAAGCATAGATTCAAGCTGGATCAGAAGTAGAGGTTGTTCTACTAGAGGCTGAGAACTGATACCTTTATACTTTAACCGATTATAGTGGAATCTTGGGGGCTGTAGAATAGTCCCCCCAGAGGTAGGCACTGGCCGAGCTGGGTGGCCAATTGTGTGTACCATACATTGTTGTTTTAGCAACGCTATTCCGCAAGTGTCGTAAGAGAGGAAGTCACTAATCTAGGGGGAGCATCGCTGGAGTCGTGTGAACTCACGAAAGTCAGATCGAAGTAGCTGAGAGAGCTTGGAGAATCTGAGGTTGATACTGAGTTACAATAATTTTGCAATAGAAATTGCCATAGCATTCCGTCTACTATACATTGTAATAGAATAGGCTAAGTCTGTGCGATAGGCCTGTAGCTGTTTTTTACTAGAAGTGTGTAGGTAATACGAAGCGAGTTTGTGGGATCACACTGTGAGCTAATCTGTGTGACCAGATTGAGCTAAGGTTTGATTAGGTTAGAAGTAGTGGTTGAAACTAGCATTGACTAAGTTTTTGGAATTCATTGTACTATAACCGTGAATAGTGAAACCTTGAGAACCAGGAGTTCTCCTCCCCAGACGTAGGCAGTTTCCGAACAGGGTGAACAAATTGATTTAGTTCTTTCAGATTTGGCCAAAAAATCAAATTCCACAAAGTGACTTAGAGAGTGCTACAGCAACCGCTGTAACTCGCCACAAGTAGCGCGCAACAAATTTGACTTTGATTAGAACAACATCCTTTTATGAAGTGAGCTAATAGTTCATTTGCTATTATACATGACTTATGGTCTGTTCTTTTGAACTATACTTAAGTACTGAACTTAACTTAATATAAGTACTTAAATTACTATTCATCATCTCTTTCCTATCACCACACCACCACCATCACCACAACACTACTACCACCATCATTACCACAACGACACCACCATCATCGCCACCACAACACCACTACACTACTACCACAACACTACATTACCGCCACCACTATAATAAAAAAGTAATAATTAATGTACTTAACTTAACTTGTTTACCGAAAATTTAAGTATATAAGAATAGGGCCTTAGTCATCGACATTCATTTTATTTATCCAATCACACTCATCATTAAATGCAAAAAAATCTCAAAGAGTATTATTATGTCGCATTAACTCATCCACTTGTCGAAAGGAATTGATGTACTTGTTGTTCAATATTACTATAATCAACTCTAGTAACTCATCCATTTGTCGAAAGGAATTGATGTACTTGTTGTTTAATATTTCTATAATCAACTCTAGCATGTATTTGACTATCCATATATTCATTAACCGATTCATTTAACCTTTCAAGTTCATCTTAAATGTACTCATAATGATAAGAAATGTCAAATGCATCCAACTCGGATCTAACCATTTCACCGAGTTCTTGATTTTCCATTGAAATTATTCTCAAACTTGCTTTAATTTTACCAACCATAAATAAGAATTAATCACAAAAAATTTACTATATGACATACAAACACTAAATTCGTAAATTATTCTTTCAACAAAAGTTATTTGCTGACTTAGTGCCACATCATCACCGGCTTAGCATGAAGCGTTGTTTCAAATGGCGCTTTAGGGCAGCGCCTCTTTAAAATAGGGACATAAGTGAAACATTTCATCAAGTGGGGTAAAAAGAGGACATAATTTTCAAAGAAGGGTATATTTGAATTTTCATTCGAAAAATGAGTCTTGTTGTTTTTTTGTTACATTTGGAGATATTAGAAAGAAATGTTGACAAACAATTAAGTCATATTTATACGCTTATCTAGTTATCTTAATACATGCATTTTGCAAATATATATATATCCAAGGTTATTCCTTTTGTTTAGTTTTGTGTGTTAGGTGTATTTCTGGATGCTAGAAGACGATACACGCTGGCCATCTATCGAATTTTGGTACAAGGCATAATGACCTCTGGCACTTTAGGAGCTCGCTACACATTCATATATGATCCAAAGAGGATGAGATTAACACCATTGCGAAGCTAACTCGATGTTGTACAATCTCTCGTTGACTCTGAGAGACGACTCTGACATTTGGAGGGCAAAACAATGAAGGAAGACGGAACAGCCGAGAAACCAACTCAATGGGCAACGCACGCTGAGAAGACATATGACCGTGCTCAAGCTCGTAAATTAACATGTGCGCATGGATGTTGTCATCAGCCGCTAATGGTGATGTGATGTTGTCATCAGCCGCTAATGGTGATGTCAGCAGATTCAAAATAATTATTCTTGGTAATATCAAAGTTTTGATAATCTTTCCAGGTTGGAAACAATTCAAGATTCAAATCCCGAAGTTATTTCCAAGAACTAGATAATTCCAAAATAGTTGGGTATTTGAATCTTGAACTATTGCCAACCTGGGATATGTCTGCCTACAAAAGCTAGAGTATACCACCTTTGCCGGGATGTATTAATTAGTATACTACCTATGCTGGAATAGATTAGATTTGATGACATTTAACGCCAGTGATAAATGTTAGTCACGAGTAATTATTCTGGATTGATATTTCTCATAATTGGAATGTTATTTACCTTTTGATGACATTTAACCCTCCTGTAGATTCGACCTTGACTTACTATATACTAGTGTTAAGATTAAAGTAATCAAATTTGACGCATACAACGATGCGTGACAAATTTTGGCACCGATAGGAAATTGCAAATCGAATGAAATTATTTCTTTTCTCTTCCTTCATTTTCACATTATAATTTTTAGTACCTTTCTTGATTTGTAACTTTCCTATTTCTTAGTTTCATTATTTAGTTTTTGGTAGTATCTCAATTTTCGGTAAGTTTTCTAGTTTCCAAATTTCTAAGTTGCCTTATTTAGTTTTTGACAGTTTCCTAATTCTTGTTGTGGAAACTTTCCTGAACTAGAGATTTCCTATTTTTTTGTTAGTTTCATCATGCTCTATTTGTTGCTATCTTTATTGTTATCTTTTGACCATGGTTGCTACGGGTAGTGTGAATGGCGATAGGAACTAGGAAATTGACTATGATCCGAGCTAGAGATAATGTTCCATCGTCGTCAACGAGAAGCATTACAGAGACGAGGAGAAGCAGCTCCTAGGTGCACTATGAGGGAATTGGTATCACCCATCTTCCAGGATCAACCATGGTGCATTCACTTAAATACGTAAGAAGGTAACTTCAAGCTTAAGAGTGGGGTCATCCATCATCTTCCTAAATTTGCTGCGCAGTGATGAACGGACAAATGACCTTATATTTGTCTGTATTTTCCCTTTACTTCTTGATTGTTCCATTATTTTATAAGGTCGTTTGATGCTTTCTTTGTCCATTTCAGGTTAAAAATATGTAATACATGAAATGAAGTGCCTGAAGAAAATCTGGATGAATTCCGCTTGATCGAGAGCAAAAAACGAGCAAAATTACGTAAAAGGAAAAAGTGATTCGCCCAAGGTAGATTTGATTCGAACAGGGGGTGCACGAATCACATGTGATTCGGCCACCCTTGGTCGAATCAACCTCCATGCTGCCCGGATCAGAAATGACTCGAGGAGAATTCGCTCAAGACTAAATTTAGGCAGATTGACCTGTTCAGCATCGAAGGCTTCCGAGCGCATGCATTATCCGATTGAGGCGTGTCATAGCTTGTTGGAAAGCTAATTGAAAATGCCACAACTTCTTAGTTTACATCAAAATGTGATTTGAAGATTTAAAGGGTAACACGAGAGAGATTCTAACGCTACAGAAGTGATCCGCCCAAGCAGTGGGCGACTCAAAAGTGATTCGCCCAAGGAAAAGTGATTCGCCCAGCCATGAAACACACTGAGACTTTGATTCGGACACTGCACGAATCAACTCAATAAGGCTACCCCGAATCACTTTTGATTCGAGCACATAGGGTAAATATAAGTTGAAAAAAACATGAAAAAGATTGTGCCTTGGGGTGTCTCCGGCGCCTAAGGTTCCTCTCTTGAAACGAAACCCTAATTGGAGAACTTGGAGAATTGTCGAGAATTCGGAGAAGACACCTACAATTGGAGATTCTACAACATCATTCTACTCTATTCCTACTCTAAACCCTACTTCTCTACACTTTTTTTACTTTTCCTTGTTGAACAATTCATTATGTTTTGTTTCAAACTTACCATGAGTGAGTAGTTGTTTAGTAGTAGGAATTCTTATGGATCCCTGAGGTTAGATTGTAATGCAAAACATGTTTCTTTATCAATATGAGTGAAGTTTGATTAAAAATTCTCATGCTTTATCTTCATGTCATTTTTATGCACACCAAGTGTTTGACGAAATGAATGAACGAGTATGAATTGAAAAAACACCTAGGGATGGAATGAGAATTGAACTTAGGTTGTTTAGAAGATCAAGCATGTTTATTTTAGATAGCGTTTGTGCGGGAGAGTGACATTCGCATTCTATTAGGCTAAGCATATAACGGACTTTAGTTAACTATCATAGACCGAGAGGTTGAGATTAGGAGACTTTTGTTCTACACGGTTCAATAGAGCGAGAGTTTGAGAATTGTGTTCCTTAGGTATCATTCCCATTCGAGAGAAGGAGCGAGAGTTGATTTTAGAATTCGTGATACTTTAGCCTAGAATTAACAATCAATTTACCTAATGCATGAATTGTTATTTTGTGTTGTTAATCGATGACCTAGGGGTGAAGTAGGATTCCGTCTACGTTTTAATTATTACTTTACTTCATACCAAATTTCATCTTGTCTTTTCACTAGAGATACCTCGCCTAGAGGGAAACCCCCACTTTTATTTAGTAGACTCGCATTAAGCATTACTAGCTAGCTTTAGATTAATCTAGGCTTTTCTTTTGGGTTCGGCTCGAGGTCACTCGGATTATAAATATAGTTTGCATATCGTGATTGAACTAGTATTTTTACTACCAGAATTTCTACAACGTTCAAAATGGCGCCGTTGCCGGGGATTAGCCATTAGATTAGTTTGCTAATTAGTGTTGTTTTACTTAGTCTACTTCATTTTTTATGTTGACCGTGATTGCTTGTTTGCGTGCAATTCTTGCTTACTTTGATTTAAGTTCACACTTATTGACGCTTTCTCCAATTGCTTGGTAGGTGCTTGAATGCAAACCAAAGCATGCACGAAAAAGGCACAAGAACAAACCTCCGCATCAACGGCAAACCCGGATCGTAATTTGCCAGATTTTGATATTCCTTCTCTTCAAATTCGCGTTGATCAAACACCAACAGAAATTATGGATCAACCGAACCCGAGGAGGGAAGGAAATGCCGCTCTTCCACAAGAGGAAGATGAGAGACCAGTTAGAGCTTGGAGACTTCAAGCTCGACGACTCCACTTGATTCCCACATTATCGACGTATGCCACTTGAGAAGGGATCCTCGCAAAGGACTTAACAAGTGTGTTTCTTATGAAGAAGGGAATTGGCTACGTCTTTGCCAAGATGTTAACATAGGCTTGTGAGTATTTATGCTTTTATTTTTACATGATTGTAGTATAGAATCTTTGTGGACTTTTTGTGCGCCGTGTGCCAAATGTTTTATTGGTGGTTTAAGGGATTTTGTGTTTGTGTGCCCTCGAATTACCCCTTTGGTTTGATTATCGATATGTAGAAGTTTTAAGTGTGGGGTAATCCGTTGATATTTAGGTTGCTTCTATATTTGTCATGACTTATGTTGCTATTCTTGTTATGTAATTTGCTTGACTAGTCCATTTGTATTTTCACGCGCTTCGCCGTGATATTTTTTGCATGACAGATAGTTTTCGAACTTGTATTGTTTTTATTTGGCAGTTTTTTTTCCCTTAGAACACTGATTCGACCAAGGCTATTTCCCCACTGCTAGTTTGATTCGGACTACCTGGCCGAGTCACTTTTTTTGCCTTGCCGGAATCAATTTTGATTCAGCCAAGCTCACGATATCCGAACTGCTTTGATTCGACCAGGGTGTGGCCCGGATCACATTTTGTGCACCCCGAATCAATTCTGATTCGGGCAGTTTTGAGCAGAAATGTTTTAGGTTGACTTTGTGAATTTTGCAATTTTACTCGCATTTGTTCGAAACCTTTTTAAAGCACTATAATTGACTAGTTCATAACTCTTGATTTAGAAGAGCATATTTAAGTAAACTCATCGTTTGAATTGTCGCGCATTTGTTTTCCAATCTTTCGCCTAGCTATATGTTTCGCATTGATTTATCTTTAATAGCTAGCTATTTTCATCTGTGAACTCAGGTGTTGCGCTAACCTTTTTCTTGAGTGTCAGATTTACTGCAACCGATTGGAGCATCATTCACTAGAATTAGCGGATGAGCATTGGCTACCTCCACACGAGAGAAGTTCCTTCGAATCTCTCTCTTTAATTCTTCTACTTTATATTGCTTACAGACTAAGCAAATTTTTAAGTGTGGCGTGTTTTGCGCTTATGCTTTTATTTGCTTAACAACATGATTCTATGCCACATATTTACTTTGTGCGCATTATACTCCCATGATTGTTTTCATCCTAGCTTTAAGTATTGATCACACGAAGTAATGTTTGGTAAGCAATTAAGTATTATCATTTAATTTTTTTTTTTTTGGAATGAGTTGTGCTTTGAATTCATGAATCGTATCTTTAAGTTGGTTAACATTCTTTGTGATGATTTTATTCACATGATTCGGTGTTTTCACTAGCTTGGTTTGATTTAATTTTTAAGCCTTTTTTCGTGCATGAAAAATGAAGTTAAGTTTAGCGAGCAAAAAAATTAAGTAAAAATAGTTTTATATAAAAACTGATAATGCAAATGACATTCAATTGACAAAACCTGCCAGAGTGTACAAGCCCAGTGAACAAGCAGTTGCTTCAGCAGGAGCTGTAGCAGCTTGGGAGCAGTTTTTGATCAAAGAGGAATCTGCCCAGATATGACGTAGCAGTACAATGGGAGGCTTCTAAATATTTCAAGAATATCTCCAGTGAAGATTCCGTACCACAAGCTTGAAGATTTGAAAATTAGGAGATAGGATCTTGTTGAGATCTTTGAGGGCTTCCTAATTTTGACGCCGACGGAGTTCTTATAGAAGGGGGTAGGTGTGCAGAGCAGCGATTATCGATCTGAGGAAGAAAGAGGACAGAGAGAGAATTCCAGCACCTGAGATAACAAAGAGATATTCAGAGAGCTGTGCGGAGAATCAGATCACCACCGTAAGCAGAGCGTGAGCGTAGGCTGAGTGGTTAGAGCAGAGACTGATTGAAGACTTGTAGAGTCTGGTCAGTGCTTGATCGGAGAAGCCAATTTAGAGCAGGACGTGCTTGTTGGCTGATCAAGGAAGGCGGCAGAGGAATTGTCAAGAGGGGAACTCTGCTGCAGAAGGCCTGTTCTCGCTAGTGACAGGCGGTCACTGAGTGAGGGGGAGCATCCCGGTGTGAGAAGCACTCACAACAGAATTCGAGCAACTCAGTTAAAGGCTTTAGAGCGAAGCGGACAGAACCTGTACAAGCTAGTTGCACAAGGGTGTGCTATAGCAAACTTACTAAAACATTGTGTTAATTAGAATAGGCTGAATCTGTGTGATAAGAGGAATTGCTATTCTGAGTTAGTTCAAGTGTGTAGGTGAGTGAGACACAAATCAGAGGGTGTTCTGATTGTGTGCGAAGTGCTAGTTGAGGTTGGGTAGCATAGATTGTCGAGGAGTCGAGTCTGTGTTGTACAGAGTACCTTAGAGACTAGTGGATTGAGGACTGGAGTATAATCCTCCCCAGACGTAGGCAGATTGGCCGAACTGGGTGAACAAATCTCTGTTTACTGTTTTGTTTCTTATTGCACCAGATCTGGCTGAACAAGGAGTGTTATAGCAACTGCTTGTACACTATCAGTAACTCAAGGGCGCTGCAAATTTCAAAAACCTTGTACTTGCTCTTGTTTGCTTTTAGTTGACTTTAGCATTCCTATTTAGCCTTTGCATTTGTTTAGCTCACACTTTATGCTCCATTATATATCACTTAGGCACATTGTCAAGTATTAAGTGTGAGATCAAATAAAATGTTTGCGAAAAGAGAAAAAAGGGCCTAAGAAAGATATATATTATATTTTTTAAGGTTTTCCAAAAACTGCGGGTTAGGAAGGTAAGTTCCTCCTTGAAAGCATTTGTATAAACACAAAAATATTATTTATTTTTTTGGGTCAAAGAAATGTTTTACAAATGTCGAGGCTTAGGAAGGTAAGTCCCCCTTAAAAGCATTTGTATAAACGCAAAAAAATTAAACACACTTAATTCTTGAATTTATGCCTTTTCCCAAGTTCTTTCGCATGAATGTGAGTAAGGCATTTGCATTTCGCTTTTAGGAAACGTCTAAGGTATGATCCCCGTAATTTATTACTTAAGCATCAAGAATTGTACGAGTGAATTTTAAAATTTTCAATGTCGAAACTCCTCTTCTCTTACGGATTATGAGGTATAGTCTAAAACTTGAGAATGAGTTTGTGTCGTGAGCTTATTTGACTTGCCCTTAGCAAGCATATGTGATTGACTCGACATTTTTTTGTGTGTAAGCGACGCTTTTCTTCATACGACTTGCATAGGAAATTGAGCTGTAATTTGAATTTGACGAATGCTAGTTTTGATATCGATTCTATAAATATTTGTTGTCGCAATGAAGTGAATGATCTTTAGAGTTTGGATGAAGTGAATGATTTGCACAACTTTATTATTATGTGGGCTCATAAAGAACTACTTACTTTGCAAACTATATATGGATTTTGAACTCTTATGGATGATTGCAAGTAGGGTTTGTGAGAATTCCTATATAAACTCTCACGAGACTATAACTCACCCACTAGGGTAGCCTAGGGGTTTAAAGGCATGACGCATATGCTAAATGCATCAGTGATTCCTACGACAGTAAGTTAGGAGTAGATTAATTTTCTTTGTTTAGTTATTTTTTTTGTTATGTTACATGAGTAGGGGATGGATGTGTTTTATGTGCGTAAGTTTGATACATGCTTTGATACTGTCATATATGATTTAGTATCTTACTCTCCGCTTGACCTGTGCATATACTTATTCGGGACGAACAAGACGTAAGTGTAGGGTGTTTTCATGAACGGACAATTGACCTTATATTTGTCCGTATTTTCCCTTTACTTCTTGATTGTTCCATTATTTTATAAAGTCGTTTGATGCTTTTTGTCCATTTTAGGTTAAAAATGTGTATTACATGATATGAAGTGGCCCGAAGAAAAACTGGATGAATTTCGATCGATCGAAAGCAAAAACGAGCAAAATTAAGCAAAAAGCAAAAGTGATTCGCCCAAGGCAGATTTGATTCAACCAAGGGGTGCACGAATCACATGTGCTTCGGCCACCCTTGGTCGAATCAACCTCCAGCCTGGATCAGAAATGACTCGAGGAGAATTCGCCCGAGACCAAATCTGGGCAGATTGACCTGTTCATCATCGAAGGCTTGCAGAGCACATAATTCGTATCCGATTGAGGTGTGCCATAGCTTGTTGGAAAGCTATTGCAAAGGGCTACAACTTCCTAGTTTACCTCAAGATGTGATTCAACGGTTTAGAGGGTAAAATGAGCGAGTTTCAAACGCTGCAAAAGTGATCCTCCCAAGCAGTGGGCGAATCAAAAGTGATCCGCCCAAGGAAAAGTGATTTGCCCAGCCATGAAACACACTGAGACTATGAGTCGGACACCCTACACGAATCAACTCAATAAGGCTACCCCGACTCACTTTTGATTCGGGCACGGCGGGTAAATATAAATAGAAAAAAAGATGGAAAAATCAGATTGTGCCTTGGGGTGCCTCCGGCACCTAGGGTTCCTCTCTTGGAAGGAAACCCTAATTGCAGAATTTGGAGAATTGTCGAGAATTCGGAGAAGACACCTACAATTGGAGATTCTACAACTTCATTCTACTCTATTCCTACTCTAAACCCTACTTCTCTACAACTTTATTTTCTTTACTTTTCCTTGTTGAAAAATTCATTATGTTATATTTCAAACTCACCATGAGTGAGTAGTTGTTTAGTAGTAGGGAGTCTTATGGATCCCTCAGGTTAGATTGTAATGCAAAACATGTTTCTTTATCAATGGTGAATGAAGTTTGATTGAAATCTCATGCTTTATCTTCATGTCAATTTTATGCACACCAAGTGTTTGACGAAATGGATGAATAAGTATGAATTGATAAAACACCTAGGAATGGATTAAGAATTGAACTTAGGTTGTTTAGATGATTAAGCATGTTTATTTTAGATAGCATTTTTGCGCGAGAGTGACATTCGCACTCTATTAGACTAAGCATATAGCGGACTTTAGTTAACTATCAATAGACCTAGAGGTTGAGATTAGGAGACTTTTGTTCTACACGGTTTGAAATTTGCAGCGCCCCTGAGTTACAGATAGTGTACAAGAAGTTAAAGGCGATGGATGAGAAGACTTGGAGAGCAGTAGTCCATGGGTGGTCACACCCATTGACCATCCACGAAAAAGGAGTTGCACGGGAGAAACCCGAGGAGACATGGACTGCTGAAGAGGACGGTGTAGCAACCAGTAACTCCAAAGCCTTGAACGAGATATTTTTAGCTGTTGATGCAAATAATTTCCAGCTCATCTCCAACTGTGAAGTTGCCAAGCAAGCATGGAAGATCCTCCAGACGACTCATGAAAGGAAGAAGTCTCCTGTTGCAAACTGGAGAGACGAAGACAGTGAAGAAGACTCTGAACAAACGAGCAATGTTACTCTGATAACTGCAACTATGATGATGCAGTATGGCAGTGTTTGACAAAACCAGCACAAGTGTACAAGCAGCTGAACAAGATGCTGCTATAGCAGAGTCTAGCATATGTGAACAAGATCAGTGAACATGGAGCTGCTATAGCTGGAGAATGCTATAACAGGAGCTTGTTCAGAAGAGCTGAAGCGTCTGTCCGAGTACAGCAACCTGGATTTTTGGAAAGAAGGTTTGGCAGTCCTTTGAAGAGCATCAGAGGAGTTTCTGAGTTGCTGCAGAGAATATTCCACTAGAGATTCCCAGCTGAAGAAAAAGATTTGATTGTAGAAGATTAGATTTGCCAATCGAATCTAATCTCCTACAAATTAGGGGTTTTTTTTGCTTTTGGAGCTATAATCTGATAATGATGGAAGTTGGTGCTCCTATATAAAGAAGACCCTTCAGAGCAATGCAGATTGATCGAAGTACAGTGCAGAAAAGCGAGAACACACACAGAATTCCGAGAGAGTATTTTTGGTGTGCGGACGAGGTCTTCGATTATCACCGAGAG
This sequence comes from Umbilicus rupestris, assembly GCA_963678935.1. Lineage (NCBI taxonomy): Eukaryota > Viridiplantae > Streptophyta > Magnoliopsida > Saxifragales > Crassulaceae > Umbilicus > Umbilicus rupestris. Next base: position 6,198,854 of record OY787628.1, on the reverse strand, counting down.
CAGAGCTGTGGTGACAGAAGCAGAAGCTGACCAGGACATGCGTAGTCTGATCCAAACTTGATCTGGAAGCCAATTCAGAGCAGAGAGTGCTTGTTGGTTGATCAAGGGCAGCCGCGGAAGAACTGACGAGTGAGTGACTCGGTCGAGTGTCTGGACGGCAGTGCTCGCTAGTGATAGGAGGTCACTGAGTGAGGGGGAGTATTCCAGAGTGTGCAGCGCTCATGGAATCATTCGAACGGCTCAGCAGAAGGCTTGGAGCGACGCGGACAGTTTGTGCATTAGTTGTGTGCTATTCTGAGTATTGTTTAGAATAGGCTGAGTTTCGAGGTGACAGTGGCTATTCTCGATAGATATCAGTAGAGGGTGTGCAGACACAAGTCAGAGCCTGTTCTGATTATGTACGAGGATCCACCTAAGGTTGAGTAGCATAGGTTGGTGGGTGTAACCGTGTGTACTTGGAAACCTTGAGATTAGTGGATTGAGGACTGAGAAGAGTCCTCCCCAGACGTAGGCAATTGGCTGAACTGGGTGAACAAACCTTTTTTCTTGTTCATTCTTGCTGAAACAGTTTCCGAGTGAATAAGAGTGTGCTGTAGCAACTGCTTGTTCACAAATCTATTTATCAGAGGCGCTGCGAATTTCAAACTAATATGAGGAACACCATTTCAACAAAGCCGGAAATTGTTTATGGTGTTGAGGAGTCAGACGATAGTGATGATGAGGAAAACAGTGAGGAGTCCATTGCAAGAAACATTGCCTTGTTGCACGAAGAGTGGCTGCAAGTCATCGAGATCAACAAAGGATTGACTGCCAAAGTATTAGACCTAGAAGAAAAATAAGAGAAGCTCCTGAAGACGATCACTTCTCTTATGGACCAGGCTGGCTAGCAAGAAGAGAAGTTTGCTGGAGAGAAGGAAGAGTTCAACCTCTACAGGACGACCGCAAAGATGCTTAACAGTGGCTCAAGCACTCTTGAAGATATTCTAGCATGCCAAAGATATGGAGGAGTTGAGATGTTTATTCCAATAGTTTATTACATTTTGCGTGAGATCGATTACTCTTTTGTAGTGTTTTCGTATTGCAGGCATGTTCAAGATCGCATTGGATTTTATTGCATATTTGGAGCATTCATTCAAGATCAAGAAGTTAACAGCAGTCAGTCAACAGAAGCTGAACCAAAGACCTGCTGGTTCAAGAATATTTGGTTCAAACGGTTCAAGTCCCAAACCCTAAAATGTTAACACAATGGACAAAGAGATTGGACATTAGATAAAAGGAGGCGACGGACTATAGCAACGACGGGCTTGAGAGAGAAAGGAGGAGAAGATACTGGAAGTCGTCGGACTCACTGTTCATCACGGTATACTGTTCACCTGTTACTATTCACTGCCGGAAAACACTATTCATGTTGTTTTTCTTATTAGTTCAGTTTCGTGTTCTTAACTCAATTTGTATTACATTTGATAGATGTTATGAGTAGCTAAACCTTTTATCAGTTTGGGGTTTACATTGCAACACTTGGTTTGAGATCAATGAACACTTGATTTGAGTTGGTGATTTACTACCTTTCTAAGAGCAGAATGCTTGATTATCAATTTAGTGGAGCTTAGCAGTTAAGCTAGGTTGGTATCGATTGTATTATGCTAGAATGAATTGCATTGTTAGCTAAGCTTAGCGGTGGAACTAATTGTTGGAGTCAGTCAAGTAACCATTGCATCTATTCGAGAACTTAGCGTTTAAGAATAGGTAGAATATCGGAGTCGACATATCTTTATTGGGAATGTTGGACTAGGGCTGTAGTCATTAGTTAATACATGTTGTTGATCAATGATAACTAGTTGCAGTGTATTCCCTGAAATGATTTTTTTTCTACCTGATAGACTCGCATCATAGATAATTGTTGTTATGTTTTTCTCAAACTACCATTAGAACTCTTGATCACTTGCTCTCTTTGGGTTCGACTATGCTTGCCGCTTTCTAAATGTTAATAGGTTTTATAAATACAAATTTGATGCGCATAACGAGGCGCTGTCAAATTTTGGTGCCGTTGCCGGAGAGAGCAACACTTGAGATTGAGTTTGAAGAAGGTAGTTTTTTTGAGTTTTTGAGTTTTTGTGAACAGTAACTCCGGCTGGTTGAGTGAATAGTGCCGCCGAAGTCCGATCGGTGATCCAAAGACCTCTTTCTGAGCAGAATGGGTCAGAGATCCCAAATCATCGCTTTGCTACGAGTCAAGCCTTTTTTAGCCATCCAGGATTGTTTATTGTTTTATTTTGAATTGTTTAGGTCTTTAATTTGCATTTTTCTTAATTTTGCTTTGCACTTGTTTGCATTTTACTTGGCTTTTTAGTATGTCTCATGCAGGAAGTGTCCATGGTGATCATGTACCTGATCCAAACAACAATCCAGTACCCCCTCCCACAGTGATACCTCCTTTCTATGATGAGCCAGAGAGAGTCTTCAATCAAAGACAAAGGCAAGCTTGTTATCATAGAGGTGAAAGGATGGAAAAACAAGATGATTATGATTATCCACATGCACAATGAGGGAGCTCTCAGCCCCAACATTCAATAACCAACCATGGGTGTACAAATACTGATCCGAATGAAGATGACTTTGAAGTAAAGAGTGCAGTAGTTCACCATCTTCCTAAGTTTGGAGGGCTGCCAGGAAAAGTTGCAGTGAGGCATTTAAAAGAGTACAATGGAATATGTCAGACCTTGAGGCCATATGCAGCCCCCTAAAGAGAGGTTCAAGTTAAAAGTTTTTCCCTTAAGTTTAACTAACTTTGCCAAAACATGGGTTCTTTCTTTGCCTTCAGGAAGTATCAGAACTTGGGAGCAAATGCAGAGAAAGTTTCTCGACAAATATTATCCCCCAGCCAAAGCTGCCCAAGTGAGGAGAGAGCTGTCCACCATTAGACAAGGGCCAAGTGAATCAATGTATGACTATATAGACAGATTTGTGCCTTGGAACAAAGTTGCTGCAATTTGGGTGTTTCAGAGAAGATGATTGTGGAATATTTATTAGATGGATTGAGACCATTGGAAAGGATGTTATTGGATGCAGTAGCTGGTGGAACTATTTTGAATTTGTCACCTGGTGATGTGCGAGAGCTGATCAATGAGACCGCTGAGAGTGCTCCATTCAGAGAAGAGACAAGTAGAAGAGATGATACCAGCCTAGCAAAGAGTGTCTCACAAATGGATTCCAATACAAATCAGATGGCCAATGAAATCGAAAAGCTCAAGCAGATGGTGCAGAAGCTGATGGTTGGGAAAATAAGTGGAGTTAAAGCTTGTGGACTTTGTGGTGCTACAAGACACAAAACTGATGAGCGTCCTACCCTAATGAGGAAGAGGCAGTTGATGTCAATGCTATGGGAGGATTCCGGCAGTTCGACAATAGGCAAGCACCAAGGCAATTTGGACTTGTAGCAAATGGTTTCAGCTGGAGAAATGAGGAACGATTCCCGAACCATCAAGGGCAGAATCAACCAAGGGCAAAACCAAGCTCAACCTTACCGTCCTCAATTTCAATAGCAACAAGAGAGATACAATGGAAATGGTAATTCCAATGGTCAGTTCCAGCAAAGGCGCAATTACAACCAAGATGGCCCGAGCAATGGGAATTCAAGAAAATCCTTAGAAGAAGTGGTTAAGGAGATAGCGATGAATGCGCAAAATCATCAAGAAAATACTGACGGTGCACTAGCTGAGTTGTCGAAGCATGTGTCCCAATTGCAGCCTCAGTGTCTGAGTTGAAGAATGATAAAGATAAGGGAAAGCTGCCCTCGCAAACAATTCCTAACCCAAGAGGAAATGTTTTTTTGGTGTCTTTGATAAGTGAGAAGATGCTTCAAGGGGAGGAGACCAGCAGCCCAGCGAGCACCGAAGAGGCTGGAGAAAAGAGAAAAAATTCAGAACCTTCGGTACAAATTTTTGATAAAATAAGTTCGAACCCCCCGCTTCCATCTCCTATGCAGGTTTCCAAATCAAAGAATACTCCAGCAATGGTGGATCAAGAGCTGTTACAGCTATTCAGTAAAGTGAAAGTCACAATCCCACTCATCGACGCGATCAAGCACATTCCGAAGTATGCCAAATTCCTTAAGGATTTGTGCACCACTCGACGAGGAAGACCTGAGCAAGTGAATCTGAAGCCCAACATCTCGGCCATTCTGCAATCCAAGGTTGCGCAAAATGTAAGGATCCAGGTACCTTTACAATCTCCTGCATAATTAATGATGTTCAAATGGATGATTGTATGTTGGATTTGGGTGCTTCGATTATTATCTTGCTTCATTCCTTATATGAAACATGGCGTGTCGGTCCTCTTAGACCCACTGATTTTACAATTCAAATGGCTGATAGATCATGCACAAAGCCAGAGGGTCTTGTTGTTGATGTGCTACTGCAGGTTGGAACACTTTCATTGCTTACAGATCTTTATGTGATCAAAATGGAGGATGAGCGAGGCTCTTCACCAATTCTGCTAGGGAGACCATTTATGGCAACTGCGAAGACGAAAATTGATATACATCGGGTGATCTCTCCATGGAGGTAGAAGGGAAAGTGATCAACTTTAAAATTCATAAGCCTATGCAATTCCTACATGACCTTGCAGGAATACCAGCCTTGGAAACCATTGAAGATGCAGCACTCACACAATGTGGGGAGGACATATCAAAGCTAGACACAAAGGAATAAAGAGTTGATTCCGGGCAATTAATCCATAAAATCCGCAAGTATGATATCAATGCCATTAAATTGTGCAATAAAACTATCCTCGCCCCATCTGTTGTGCAGCATCCGGAGATTCAATTCAAGCCTTTACTGGAGCACCTGAAGCCTCACATTCTGCTTGATATTCCACTTGATATTCCACCTGACATCCCACCTGATGAGGAGTTTCATTTGGCTGACCCGACATGTGCTTAGAATGAGAGGTATCGTCTAGCCAAAAACGTAAAACAAAGGCTCTTTACGGGAGGCAACCCGATGTTTTTATTTTCATTCTTAGTTGGTGTCTTCAGTGCGTTAAGCTCCCCAAGGCAACATTATGTCCGCTCCAGCTTCACACTTTAAGCGACCTAATGTATGCATGGGGCGCGCTACCTAATGTCTTCTTGGAGCGCGCTCCAATCTGATTTTTGTGGTTTTTTTGTTATTTTTGTCAGTCATGTTAGTTGTTTGTTTTTTGTGTTTGAATTTTGCATGACCGTCCTTCCCTTAGATTTCACCATGAGGACACGGTTCGATTCAAGTGTGGGGTGGGAAGTTAGTTTGCTATGATCATCATGTTTCCCTTCGCGTTAGCTTGCATTAGTTAGTGGTTAGAGCACGTTAGTTTTTTTTGATGTAGCTACTGACTTGCTGCCATGTTTATGATTATATATGCTACTGAATTGCTGCTAAATTGCTACTGAATTCATGAGACGAGACATTATGCTATGATGTAAATGCTAATTTTATGCGATGATGTCTACTTTATGAAGTTTTGACATGTATGCTTTCCATTGATGCCGAAATACTGTGATCAGGCCCGGCCCAGAGGGGTGGTAGGCCTGGGCAATGGCCCAGGGCCCACACCCTCACGGGGGCCCAATATTTTTAAAAAAATTGGAGGCATATTTTTACTTATGGTTCAACCCCAATAAATAAAAAGAAGGCAGTAGACACAACGAACCCTAAATCGGAGTCGCAGTATTCTTCAATCGTTCTTCCACTTCAATCTTCCAAATTCTTCCACTTCTACAGTTCCAGCTTCCAGTTCCTCAGTTTCACTTCGCAATCGGATTGCAATCAAGTATGAATGTATAATTATGTTTCCAGTTTTCTCCGAGGCTCCGAGCTGAAGACTGAAATGTGATTTTTTTTATTCAGGTTTGGGAGAGCGGACAGTGGGGTTTTCAATCTGAATTTGTGTTGTTTCATTGTTTGGTTTCTCTTGTTCTCTTTTTTCCGATTACTACCTAGGACCTTAAGTCAGGATTGTGTTGTTTGCTGTTTGCTGTCTGTTGTTTGCTGTTTACTTTTTTCTGATCATAAAGACTTCAGCTTTGCTGTTTGCTATTGCTCAATTTCTTATGCTTTGTACAGTAGGGACTAGGGAGTGATTTCTCTTTTCGTAATTGTTAGTCTACTCCATTCTACTTTTTGTTTGTGCTTTTGTGATAGTTATGCCTAAAAAGTATTTATCGGGTGCTAAAAAACGTAACAAACGGAAACTAGATGAGCAATATATTGAATCTCAGAAAGGCCCGCTAGACAAATTTATTAAAAAATCAAGTACTTCAGAGAACTTAGCTAACATTGAATCTGAAGTGAGTAATGTTGAAAATTTTGATCAAAATTTAGGTTATAAGAATATAGTTAGTGAGGGTGAGCATGATAGTTTAAGAGTCCATCATTCAACATCTCTTGTGGATAAACCTCTCGTTGATTTTTGTGATCCTGTGAATTGGGACAATCTTGATAACAAAACTAGAGACTTACTAGTTGAAACAGGGCCAAAGCTGGATTTAATCTTGTTTTTCTAAAGGATAACATCTCTAGACATTTTTCTTATTCATATTATTCTAAAAAGTTGAGTAACGGGGAGGTTAAAGACAGAAAATGGTTAGTTTATTCAAAGTGTTTGGACAAAGCATATTGCTTTTGCTGTAAGTTATTTAAATCAAATCATAACATAAGCTCTCTAGCTAACGATGGTTATAGAGATTGGAAGCATCTTAGTGGTAAACTTGAGGAACATGAACGTAGTGTTGAACATTATAAAAATATGGAGACTTGATATGACTTAAAGAGAAGATTAAATAAAAACGAGACAATTGATAAAGAATTTCAACAATAATTTAAAAAAGAACGTGAGCGATGAAGGCAAGTGTTGATTAGATAAGTTGCTGTTGTTAAATGTCTTGCAAAAAATAATTTAGCTTTTCGTGGTTCTAAAGACGAACTTAATCAGGATTGTAATGGTAATCTTTTAGGAGTAATTGAGATGATTGTTGAGTTTGATGTGACAATGCAAGATCATGTTAGGCGTGCTCAAAATAATGAAATACATTATCAATATCTTAGTCATAAGATTCAAAATGAGTTGGTTTCTATTTTGCTAAGAGTGTACGAGATTCTATGGTACAAATTATTAAAGAGGCAAAATATTTTTTTGTAATTATTGATTGTACTCCGGATGCTAGTCATCAAGAGCAAATGACATTGTTGGCAAGGCGTGTAAATATGACAAGCACCAAAATTAAAATAGAAGAGTTTTTTTTTTAGAATTTTTAAAGGTTGATGACACTTCAGGATTGAGGCTTTTTAACAAATTAGTTGTGAAATTCGCAGCGCCTCTAAAAAACTGATTTATGAACAAGAAGTTGCTACAGCACACTCTTGTTCACCAGTAAACTGCTTCAGCAGGAAAGATCAAGGACACTAGTTGTTCACCCAGTTCAGCCAAATTGCCTACGTCTGGGGAGGACTCTTCTCAGTCCTCAATCCACTATTCTCAAGGTTTCCAAGTACCCACGGTTACAACCCACGCAACCTATGCTACTCAACCTTAGGTGGATCCTCGCACACAATCAGAACAGGCTCTGACTTGTGTCTGCACACCCTCTATTGATATCTATCTAGAATAGCTACTGTATCCTCAAACTCAGCCTATTCTAAACAATACTCAAGTTCTGCAGGGTTGCTATAGCATCTGCTGTAGCACGCAGCTAATGTACAACTTGTCCGCGTCGCTCCAAAGCCTTCCGCTGAGCCGTTCGAACAATTCCATGAGCGCTGCACACTCTGGAATACTCCCCCTCACTCAGTGACCTCCTGTCACTAGCAAGAGCTTGCCTTCGATCGATTGCCCGAGTCCCTCCACTCGACAATTCCTACGCGGCCTTCCTTGATCAATCAACAATCACCACTGCTCTGAATTGGCTTCCCGATCAAGCTTGGATCAGACTCAGCAAGTCTTGATAGCCCTCTGCTTCTGTCACCTCAGCTCTGCGCTCACGCTCTGCTCTCGGTGATTATCAAAGATTTCCTAGCACACCAAAAATACTCTCTCAGAATTCTGTGTATGTGTACTCGTTCACCCTCTCTTCTTCGATCACCCTCCATCGCTCTGAAGGGTCTCGCTTATATATGTGCGACCACTGCTTCATTATCAGATTACAGCAGTTCCCTTTGCAGCATCAATATCTTCTAATTTCTAGGGGATTAGATTTGATTTGAGATTCAAACCAAAACTCCTACTTCAGCTAGGAATCTCCACTCTGGAATATTCTCTACAGCAACTTAGAAACTCTCCTGATGCTCTTAGAGGAACTGCCATGCCTTCATTCCTAAGCACAGATTGCTGCTGCACGGACAGACACTACAGTTCTTCTGAACAAGCTTCTACTATAGCTTCTTCCTGCTATAGCTGCTCCTTGTTCACTAGCTCGTTCACTTGTGCTGAACTTTGACTGTAGCAGCAACTTGTTCACTTGTGCTGATTTTGTCAAACACTGCCATACTGCATCATCAATCTCCCCCTTGGAATTTTGACAAAAACCCCTCTGAAAGCATCAATCTAAATCCTCCGAAACTAACTCCCCCTCCCTTTTTCTCCCCCTTTTTGGCACAACTAACAAGGGGAAGTTCCTTGTCATCTCAAGAGGGCAAGACATAGAGACCCAGAGAAGATCTTAGGTCTTCGAACCGTACTGAGTCTAGAGGTTTAGTGAAGATATCAGCAAGCTGTTTGGCCGACACAACATGCTGGAGAGCAATAATTTTCTTTTCCACCAGATCTCGGATGAAGTGATGATGAATGTCAATGTGTTTGGTTCTGCTGTGCTGAACAGGATTCTTGGAGATGCTGATTGCACTCATGTTATCACAATAGAGAGTCATTTCACCTTGATCGAGTCCATACTCGCCCAGCATTTGCTTCATCCACATCATCTGTGCACAGCAGCTCCCAGCTGCTATGTATTCTGCCTCAGCTGTAGTTAGTGAAATGCTATTTTGTTTCCTACTGAACCATGACACCAGGTTGTTCCCCAGAAAGAAACAACCTCCAGAAGTGCTCTTCCTATCCTCAGCACATCCTGCCCAGTCTGCATCACTAAATCTCACTAGATTTGCATTTGTATCCTTAGTATACCATAGGCCATAGTTCACAGTATCTCCAACATATCGAATGATTCGCTTGGCCAGCTGCAAGTGACTATCTTTGGGGCAGGCTTGAAATCTAACACAAACTCCTACAGCAAAGGAGATGTCAGGGCGGCTGGCGGTTAGGTACAATAAGCTCCCAATCATACTTCTGTAGGTGGTCTGACTCACTTCCTTTCCATGTTCATCTTTGATGGCTTTGACATGAGTGGCAGCGGGTGTTCGTTTATGACTAGCTTTGTCTAGCTGAAATTTTTGCACAAGATTCTTGCTGTATTTGCTTTGTGCAATAAATATGCCATCTGTTTTCTGGGTGATCTCTAGACCCAGGAAATAAGATAATTCTCCGACCATGCTCATTTGGAATTCCTTCTGCATGTGATCCACAAACTGCTTCACCAGATGCTGAGACTTCGATCCAAAGACAATGTCATCCACATATATTTGGGCAATGATCACATCCGACTTAGTGTTTTTCACAAATAGAGTTCTGTCAGCTCCCCCTCTTTTGTAGCCATGTTTTTCAAGAAAAACGGTCAGCCGCTCGTACCATGCTCGAGGAGCCTGTTTAAGCCCGTACAGAGCTCTCTTTAGTTTGTACACATGCTCTGGATGATGAGGATCTTCAAAATCTTTTGGCTGGGAAACATATACTTCTTCAGTGAGGTCTCCGTTTAGAAATGCACTTTTGACATCCATTTGATATAGTTTAAAACCCAGAAAACATGACATAGCTAAAAGCAGTCTGATGGCCTCCAGACGAGCGACTGGAGAAAATGTTTCTTCGAAGTCTATCCCCTCAATTTGAGTGTATCCTTGAGCAACAAGCCTGGCTTTGTTTCTTGTGATGTTCCCCTTTTCATCAGTTTTGTTTTTAAAGATCCATTTGGTACCCATAATGTTTACTCCTTTAGGCCTGTCCACCATGTCCCAAACATCGTGTCTTTCGAATTCTGCTAGTTCTTCCTTGATCGCGCGTTGTTGTACGCGTCAAATTAATCCTTCGTTCTCCACTTAGTACAGCAGCTAAGTCAGGGTCGATCCCACAAGGAGCGTGCAGACTCGTCTTAGCTAGCAACCTACAACTTACGAAACTGGGGGTTGTGAGTGATTGGGTTGCGCAGCTGCGCGAATGAACAGTAGTGAAAGCAGAATTGCACGATACGTGCGCGGGAAGTAGATATTAAATATAATGACTATGAAAAGTATCGGCAAAGACAATCCTCTATGAATGTATCCCTTATCATCGACTCTAAACATCTATAGTTCAGTTCTACTTAAGTTAGTGTCCGATCAAGGCTTCCTAACGTGCGCGCATGTTCCGATCAGAGTCCATGAGCTATTAATTCTTGAAACTAGTCTAAGAAACTAAGAATCCTATCACAGTAGTAGCTGATTATCCTAGTGAGTTACTCCTAGTTGTCACTGTCAAGTTATCAACCAGTTTAACATACAATAACGAGCAGTTAGAACAAGATTGCGGTTCAAGGCTTCTCTTATTCGCACAACTAATTATCACCCATGTGCATAGAATTAATATGAGTAGACGAACTAAGCATTAAACACAAGTCTCAAAGGAAATACTTCATAGAATCATGCCCAACCGATACAAGGTGTTTAGCTAGACATGCTAGAAGTAAACATCATAGAAATAATAAGTAAAACTAAAGCAGCCAAGGAAAAGTAGCAGGTCGGCGCAATTGCAGGTTGCTATTTTCAGCTGGCGCAGGTGGTTCGCGCAGAATCTCGGCTGGAGCTCGTGTGTCTCTGCTGCTATATGTCTCTCTCTATATGTCCGCTTCAAACCCTAGCTTCCCTCCTCTTTATATACTTGTCTTGAAGCCCAAGGAATGCTTAGATTTGGCCCGTGAGAATCTTAGCTACTTCCCAAATCTAGGAGATTTTGTAGGGATAATGATGATTAAAATTTAGAAACTCTGCTATCCTGCGCATGGCTCGCTTCTTGTCCACACGCTGTCCCAAGACTGCACCTACTGCATAGTCACTTGCGTCGCACATCAGTTCGAACGGCAGGCTCTAGTCTGGCGCGCGCATCACTGGCGCACTCGTCAGCGCCTCCTTCAGCTTATCAAAAACAGCCCTGCACTCATCAGTGAATTCGAAACACACATCCTTTTGCAAGAGGTTAGACAGGGGTATACAAATCTTAGAAAAATCTTTTATGAAACGCCTGTAAAACCCTGCATGCCCAAAGAATGATTTCACATCGCGCACTGATAGAGGCTATTTGTACGCATTATTCAGATCATAACCCTATGCTTGTTTGCATTATTTTATGAGCAAGATTACTCGTTTCTAGTGTTTTTGCATTACAGGGCAAAACGAGTCCTTGAGTCGGATACGCGCTAACAGGCAGCGTTCTAGGAGTGAAAGATCCGCCTGCGGAGCTAGCAGCACAAGCAGGAGAGAAGTTGGCGAGAGTCAGCAGAGGTGCGCTAGCCCATGCGCTAGCCGATGCCGTGCGCCAGGCGCAGAGTCCAGTACTGCCTAAACTTGACATGACCAGATTTGGAAGTTGCCAAGTGTGGACCTCTCGAGCAGTATATAAAGGGGAGAAGGTCTAGGGCTTCAGGGCATCATATCATCATCAGAGCCTCACGAGAGAGCGAGTGAGCGGCAAAAACTGGAAAACACACGGACTCGTTGAGAGGATTTGCGCCAGCCGACTGCGCCAGCCGAGAGGACAAGCTGCACGCACTGTTTGCTACTGTTTTCTCAGACACATTAGTCATTATTTACTATTCTGTGATGTTTATCACTAGCATGTCTAGCTAAACTCTTAGTGTTGGTCGGGCATGAATCTATGATGTATTTTCTTTGAGACTTGAGCTTAATGCATAGTTTACTTACTTGTATTGATCCTGTGCATACGGAGACAGCCAGTTGCATGAGTAGGGGAAGCCTTGAACCGCAATCTTACTTGTGTTGCTTGCTTGTCATATGTTAAACTAGTTGATAGCTTTACGGTGACAACTAGGAGTAACGAGCTAGGGTAAGCAGTTGCTACTGTGACAGGATTCGCAGCTGTTTTAGTCTATGTTCTAAGGATTAATAGCACATGAACTTTGAACGGAACATGCGCACGTGTTAGAAAGCCTTGACCGGACACTAACCCAAGTAAACCGAAAACTATAGACGTTTAGAGTCGATGATAAGGAATGCACTCATAGAGGATTGTCTGCCCAATACTTCTCACAATCATAGTATTTAATCTCTACTGCTTGCGCATGCCTAGTGCAAATTTCCTGCGTTACACTAGTTACTGTTCATTTGCGCATCGCGCATTTCAATCACTCACACACCCCCCCATTTTCGTAAGTGTAGGTTGCTAGCTAAAGACTTACTATTTGCTCCCTGTGGAGATCGACCCTTACTTAACCGCTGTACTGAGTGGAAGAGGAAGGATTATATTTGACGCGCACAACGACGCGTGATTAAATTTTGGCGCCGTTGCCGGGGAACAACACAGCTAAGTTTTAGTTGGTTTACATTTTTCTTTTTTAGTAACTAGTTATTTCAGTTTGTTTTCTCGTTGTTGTTTCTGACAGCGCGCAATCACATCAGCCTGCGCAACCTTGAAATAGTTGCGCTGCGCAGATTCTAGTTGCGCTCTGACAGACGCAACAGCTTAGTTATCTTTTAATTCCGTTTTCGTTGAGATATAGAACAGATCATGGAGGATAACAGTGTCGTAGGAGACAACTTGGGGGACAGAACCCCAGAGGAAGCAAGAGCACACAACCGCGCAGCCCTGTTCAGAGAGGAAGTGCAGCGCGAGGTTGAGGCAAGGAGGGCTGCTGAAGTGTATAATGCGCCACCCGTGCAACAGGCCGTGCGACGCAGAACAGTGCGCGAGATGTCAGCCCCGATCACTGTCAACCAGCCTTGGTGCATCGTGCTTCCGCCAGACGGACATTTTGAGCTAAGGAGCTCGCTCATCCATCACATGCCCAAGTTCCACGGGATGAACAACGAAAATCCAGTCAAGCATGTGCGAGAGTTCCTAGTCATTTGCGAGAACATGAAAACCGAAGGGGAAAGGGATGAGGCGCTGAAAATGAAGGCATTCCCATTTTCATTGTGTGATACAGCCCTACATTGGTTGATGAATTTACCCGCAGGATCCATTCACACATGGGAGCAGCTGCAGAAGAAATTCCTAGATAAATTCTATCCAGCAGCAAAGATTGCGCTGCTCAGAAGGGAACTGGCCGCGCCAAGGCAGAGCGCAGGGGAGTCTCTGTCCGAATATTACGAGCGTTTCAGGGAGCTGGAGGCCAACTGTTACAATCACGGCCTGCCCCAGAACGTGCTAATAGAGAACTTTCTGAATGGACTGCTGCCCATGGAGCTGCACCTACTGAATGCATGCGCAGGAGGGGACATTTGCAACATGTACCCAGAGGATGCGTGGCAGCTGATAGAAGACTCTGCTGGGCAGGTAAGACATCAACTAACGCTTGAAAATAGTCGTACGCGTTCTGTGCATCAGGTAGAAGCAAGCGCTGAGATCAAAGAAATGAAGGCCATGCTGCAGAAATTGATGAGTGCGCAGAGCGCACAACCAGTTGCGCCAAAGGTATGTGAATTCTGCAGATCCACCGAGCATAAGACAGATGAATGCCCAACACTTTTCGAAGAAACTGGAGATGTCAATGCTCTTGGAGGATGGGACAACAAAGGACCGCAGAGGCAGAATCAGCCGCGCTTTGGGCTTGCCGCAAATGGATTCAGATGGAAGGAGGAGAACAATTTCCAGAGGCAGCCCACAGATCAGCGCGCGCCACAGCAGACGCAACAAGCTGCGCCCTACAATCCACTGCATCGCCGCACTGACGCACCAGCGCATAACAACCAGCAACCGAGGCGATCCCTAGAAGATATCGTGGGGCAGCTAGCAGACACAGTGCGCAAAAATGACGAGAAATATGACAAAAGGTTCGAGTCCATCGAAAAGCAGTTATCACAGATCGCAACCACAGTATATGAGCTAAAAAAGAGCGACGGCAACCTGCCTTCGCAAGTGATTCAGAACCCTAAAGGAGGAGTCAATGCAGTGACACTGAGGACTTGGCGCACAGTAGGCACAGAGCAGACCGCGCAGGCACCCGCGCAACTAGTTGCGCAAGTCCCGGATCCAGCAGATCAGAATGCGCAACCAGAGCAAGATGCGCAACCAGAAGCACCAGCCACGAACCAGCAGGGCAACACGCCAGGTATGTCTCAGTCCAGAAACAAGGACAAAAATCGTACTAACATACCTGCACCTTTCCCTGTGCAGGCACCATTGGCTAGAAAGGAAGCGCTGGACAAGGAGCTTTATGAGTTGTTCAGCAAGGTGGAAATCAATATTCCCCTCATTGAAGCTATTCGGCAGATTCCCAGGTATGCAAAGTTTTTAAAAGAGCTGTGCACAAACAAAAGGAGAAAGGGCGAATGCGCACAGGTAATGCTAAATGCGCAGGCCTCAGCAATCGTGCAACAAAAGGTACCACCTAAGTGCCGAGATCCAGGTACATTTACTATTCCATGCACGCTAGGTAAGACCACAGTGAGTAATTGCATGATCGATTTAGGCGCATCCATCAATTTGCTACCTTATTCCCTATATACGACGTTGCGCCTTGGACCACTTAAGCCTGCAGGTCTCACCATTCAGCTAGCAGATAGATCGTGCAAACAACCTGCAGGCATGATAGAAGATGTCCTAGTTCGAGTAGGAGAGCTGGTGTTCCCAGCAGATTTTTATGTGCTCGAAATGGAGGGTGAATCAAGCGCCAACGGTGCGCAGATCCTCCTAGGCAGACCGTTTCTGATGACCGCGCGCACAAAGATAGACGTGTGGAGGGGCACGCTCTCCATGGAGGTAGATGGCGAAGAAATCCATTTCAACATATTCAAGGGGATGCAGCATCCACATGAGGACGCTACAGTGCACGCAATGGACAACTTAGATGATCTAGTCGCAGAAGCGCAATGTGCGAGCGCAACCGTAGGACCAGAGCTACTGACACAGGCAGCGCTGGAGGAGCAGGAGGAAGAGCTGAGCAGTGCGGAACCAGCACCCACACAGGTACGTGATATAGTTCATATTTGCACTGCTAACAAAATCTTGCCCTCTATTGAACAGGCACCCAAGATCGAACTGAAGCAACTCCCAGAGCACCTCAAATACATTTTCTTGGAAGATGAGGACACCCTGCCAGTGATCATAAAGAAAGGATTAGAAGAGGAGCAGGAGGCACGCTTACAGCAGGTACTGCGCAAGAACCAGCGCGCCATAGGATGGACACTTGCCGATCTGCGCGGAGTGAGCCCAGACGTGTGCATGCATAAGATTCTATTGGAAGATGGTGCCAAACCATCCAGAGAGGCTCAGCGCAGGTTGAATCCAAATATGATGGAGGTAGTGCAAAAGGAAGTCCTGAAATTGCTTGGCGCAGGGGTCATTTACCCAATCTCGGACAGCAAATGGGTCAGTCCGGTGCATGTTGTGCCAAAGAAAGGAGGAATCACAGTGGAAGAAAATGCGCAGGGCGAGCTAGTTCCCAAGCGCATACAAACTGGCTGGCGCATGTGCATCGACTACAGGAAGCTTAACGCAGTAACGTGCAAGGACCACTTCCCGCTACCCTTCATGGACCAAATGCTGGATCGCTTAGCAGGTAGACCTTATTTTTGTTTCTTGGACGGATATTCAGGGTACAACCAGATACCCATAGCTGCGGAAGATCAAGAGAAGACCACATTCACATGCCCGTTAGGTACGTTTGCGTTTCGGCGCATGTCTTTTGGGCTGTGCAACGCGCCAGGTACGTTCCAACGCCTTGTCATGAGCATTTTCTCTGATATGATTGGTATATGCATAGAAGTGTTCATGGATGATTTTACCATATATGGAAGTACCTTTGATGCATGCTTAACACATCTAGATAAAGTCTTAGCGCGCTGCATTTCTAAGAACTTAGTGCTAAATTACGAAAAATGTCATTTCATGGTAACGCACGGAGTAGTACTAGGTCATATCATTTCAGAGGAGGGGATCAAAGTAGACAAAGCTAAGATAGATCTTATTTCTAATCTACCTTATGCCACCAACGTGCGCGACGTAAAATCATTCTTAGGGCATGCTGGGTTCTACAGGCGTTTTATCAAAGACTTCTCTAAAATTTGTATACCCCTGTCTAACCTTTTGCAAAAAGATGTGTGCTTCGACTTTACTGATGAGTGCAGGGCTGCGTTCGATAAGCTGAAAGACGCGCTGACCAGTGCGCCAGTAATGCGCGCACCAGACTGGAACCTGCCATTTGAGCTGATGTGCGACGCAAGTGATTATGCAGTAGGTGCAGTCTTGGGGTAGCGCGTAGACAAGAAGCCGCATGCCATCTACTATGCATCGCGCACACTGGACTCTGCGCAGAGGAACTACACTGACCACGCAGCTATCCACTACCTCATGTCCAAGAAGGAAACCAAGCCGCGCCTGATGCGCTGGGTGCTCTTACTGCAGGAATTTGACTTGGAGATCAAAGACAAGAAGGGCACGGAGAATACAGTTGCTGATCACCTGAGCAGGATCGTGAAGGAGGAGGAACCAGGGCAGATCACGGAAACATTCCCTGACGAGCATCTGATGGCGCTGACAGGTAAGGTACCATGGTATGCGCACATCGCAAATTACCTGGTCACAGGTACGTTTCCTCCGCATTTCAATAAAACTCAGTGCATGCGATTAAAACATGAGTCCAAGCATTACCTTTGGGATGATCCTTACATGCTTAGAATAGGACCAGATCAGATATTGAGGCGTTGTGTGCCTGACCACGAAATTAATTCTGTTTTGATGTTTTGTCATGCGCACGCATGCGGAGGACACTTCGGTCCCAAGCGCACAAGCAGAAAGGTCCTGGACTGCGGATTCTATTGGCCGCACCTGTTTAGAGATGCCTATAATCACTGCAGGAATTGTGACAGGTGCCAGCGCACAGGAGGAATATCCGCGCGCAATGAGATGCCGCAGACCCCGATTCTGGTGGATGAAGTGTTCGATGTTTGGGGAATCGACTTCATGGGGCCATTTCCTCCATCTGCAGGTTACGAGTACATATTGGTGGCAGTAGACTATGTCTCCAAATGGGTTGAAGCTAAGGCTAAGCGAAAGGATGATGGTAAGACTGTCGCTGATTTCCTCAGAACTAACATATTTTGCAGGTACGGAGTGCCTAAGGCAGTAATCAGCGACCAAGGGACACACTTTTGCAACAAGGTCGTGGCGCAAGTTTTCAAGCACTATGGGGTGCGTCACAAGACGTCCACCGCTTACCATCCGCAGACGAATGGACAGGCCGAAGTTTCTAACAGGGAGATCAAGCGCATCTTGGAAAAGACTGTGAGACCCTCGCGCAAAGATTGGAGCCAGCGCCTTGATGATGCGCTATGGGCATACCGCACTGCGCATAAGACGCCCATTGGGACCTCACCATTTCGGCTGGTCTATGGGAAAGCATGCCACCTGCCAGTAGAAGCTCGAGCACAAGGCATATTGGGCCTTACGCATTTGTAACTTGAACTTGGATGAGGCAGGAAGGGAGCGCGCATTTGAGCTGAACAAACTAGAAGAGCTGCGCCTGGACGCCTATGAGGGACTGCGCGATTACAAGGAGCGCACCAAGGCCTTTCACGACAAGCATATCCTCAAACGCACTTTTGAACCAGGAGACCAGGTATTATTATTCTCATCACGCCTGAAGCTTATGCCTGGAAAGCTGCGCAGCAAATGGACGGGACCATACACGGTCACCAAGGTTTTCCCCTATGGAACAATCGAGTTAGAAGACGGGCACCGGCATCGTTTTCAGGTTAATGGGCAGAGAGTCAAACGGTACTTAGGAGAACCTTGGGATCGCACAGCACGCAACATTGACTTGGCCGAACCAGAGATAATAGATGCGCAAGCTGCTGCGCCAGACACACCACCGGATGTACCAGAGGGAGCACTGGAACCTATTGCTCATATCTCTTCTTCCTCTGCATCTACCCTCGTTACGCATAATTTATCACATGCTGATTTCCCATCTTACCCTTTGCGCAGGACCAATGAGATCGCAACACACACACTGGCGCAGGAACACTCAGGAGCAAGAGTGGGGGAGGTTGCAGACACACGTTTTGGCACGTAACGAGGTACAGTCGAGCCAACGACGTTAAACAAAGGCACTTGTCGGGAGGTAACCCGACACGTTTTTACTTTTGCATATTTTATTTTCTGCTTGTTTTGTTTTTTTAAGTTTTTTTAGCTAGTTTAGGACTTGGTAGTTTTTTTAGTCACGCAGTAGTGCGCAGGACTGTGCGCCTAGCAATGCGCAGGTCAGATGCGTCTAGCTCGGAGGACTTCTAAGGCCGAGGGGCAGCAGCATTAGTTTCCTTTAGGGTGGTGTCTTTTATGTTGCTGCGTCTTATTGGATATTATGTGCTGAATATTTGTGCCGAATATTTTGTGACCCTGTGCTATCGTTTATGCTGTGTGACTGTTTGTTTGTGTTCTTATGTTCTTTATTCTTGCATTACATGCATGTGTGCGCTCTCCATGCGCTTGCGCTTGAGTCGTGGGGACACGTCTCTGTTCAAGTGTGGTGGGGGGGGGGGGGGGGGGGGGGGGGGGGGGGGGGGGGGGGGGGGGTGGGGGGGGGGGGGGGGGGGGCGTTACATTCACTTTTTCATGTTTTTGAGCATTTTAGTGTAGCTTAGTTTAAGTTAAAGAGAATAGTAGCAGTAGTGCGCTAGAGTGCAGGATGCGCATGCGCTCCAGCTTGTTTTGCGCTATCCATATTGCGTGCGCTGCTATCTACCGTTTTAGTATAATTTTTTCATTTTTTTTGCTCCTGTTAGTCGGGGTATGCAGGGGATGTGGAGTTGACAGAAATGCTCCAGAGAGGCGGTTAGTCGCTTTTGCTTCGAAGGCTAGGTATATGGTCGAGAGCGTTGGTGGAGGCCGGTGCTTCGCAGCCTTCGGGAAAAAAGAGCGCGCTCAGTCACGCAGATGCCAAAGGCGAAATACCCATAGCGTGGCGAGGTGGGAAAACAGACCACCTTCTCTCTGGAAATCGAGCTAAGGAAGGCAGGCGCGGATGTAAACGCGTGCGCTGACCTGCGCAGACAGACCAAAGGAGAGAGAGCGGGGCGAGTTCCATAGCTGCTATCCGAAGGCTGAGACTGGAACTGCTCTGGGAATGTAAGAATTTAAGGAGAAAGCTGTACAAAAGAAAAAATACCAGCAGATGATACGCGCTACAAAAGAATCAGCATGCGCACAAGCATCAATATGCGCAAAGACCATAAGGAAATCATCAGAAAGCTCAGGTTCCCAGGAAGTGCGCGGACGAATCACGCACTGGAAGAAGCTGCGTTATCCACCATATACCTATCTTCGAAGTAAGAGCTGGCAGCCTGGAGCATAAAAAGAGCTATCTCCCAGCCATCCAAAAATCTTCATCCCGGCTGAGAGGTAATGAAGTTCGAAATTATTATATTAGAACTGTTGAGTGCAGTTGTGCGCAGGTGATAGAGCAGTGCGAGTTGAGCAATTGTGCATTCGCATCACAGTGCAAGACTGTGCGCTAGACTCCAGAAGAGGTAATTGTATCCGCGCTTCAGTGCTTGTTCGGGACGAACAAGGGGCAAGTGTGGGGGGTTTGATAGAGGCTATTTGTACGCATTATTCAGATCATAACCCTATGCTTG